>QXTE01000073.1:5485229-5913390 GCA_003942145.1 Platysternon megacephalum
GGAGGGGAGAAAACAAAAATGGATGTGGTGCAACCTCCGTCCATTCTGCAATTGTCAGGCAAGGTTGCAGAGAACTGGAGGGGAAAAAAAATCAGAGATTTATATTGTATTTAGCAGGCATGGGGCAGAGAAGAAAAATGATAAAGCAAAATCATCCATCTTTTTGCACGTTGTTGGGGAGGAAGCATTGGATATTTATACAACTTTAAGTTTGAAGAAGGTGGATGCATGAAGTTAAGTAAAATACTGACTAAATTTGAGGAGCATTGCATGACAAAAAGGAATGAGACCTTTGAGAGAGAAATTTTTTACCTGCATGCAAAAAAACTTAGGACACCAGAAAGAAATAGGTCACAGAATTAAGGAAATTCAGTAAAACGTGCGACTTCGGTAAGTGGACAGAGTCTCTGGTCAGAGAGAGAATCATCTGTGGTATTAAAGACAACATGGTAAGAGAGAAACTGCTCTGTGAAGGAGATTTAACTTGAGAAAAAGCTCTCCGGACATGCAGGGCAGCAGAAACCGTGAAAGCACAAACCAAAGAGCTGAATTCACCAGAAGGGGTTATTATCCATGTACTAGGTACAAAAGAACATAGCCAGAATAGGTCATATCAAAAAGTGGCACCACTCCTATGAAAACCACTGCTGGGGGGAGACTGGGTGGGTACAGACGGTCATGTGGAAGGTATTGATTACAGCATGGCCCCAAACTGTGTGTTGCCTTTCAGAAATTCTGACATAAATGTGGGTAAAATAATCTTTTTGCAAAATGCTGCAGATCCCAAATGCAGAAAAGTCAAGTGCATTCAGTTGAAGACAATCTGGTTGAGGAGTTTTCCATAGACACACTGGGATCGAGCAAACCTGATGAGAGGGACTGGATACTGCCTATGAAAGTGAATTAAACAATTATTCCACTGAAACTGGACACAGGAGCTCAATTTAATATTCTGTTTGAAAAAGATTATGAGAGACTGAAAATAAGACCAAAACTGGGACCAACAAAAATAAAAGTAACTGGTTATTCTGGGACAAATATACCAGTCAAGCAGGGGTGCATTGCTAGCATCAATCATAAAAACACCACATACAGGCTCGCAGTCATTGTAGTGCCAAAGCAGGGGACACCAATTTTAGGCCTGGCTGTGTGTGAAAAACTCAATCAGGTAAAACTGGTGCTCTCACTACAAGATCATACTGAACCTGGCTATGAGGCACTCATTTGAGATACCATGATCTGTTTCAAGGGTTGGGTTGCTTGCAGGGTGAATGTAGAATCCAGATAAACAAGTAGGTCCCTCCAGTTATCCATCCATGTAGAAAGGTGCCATTTGCACTCCATCAGGGGGTAGCCGTGTTAGTCTGTATCCACAAAAACAACAAGGAGTCCGGTGGCACCTTAAAGACTAACAGATTTATTTGGGCATAAGTTTATAAGCCCAAATAAATCTGTTAGTCTTTAAGGTGCCACCGGACTCCTTGTTGTATTTGCACTCTATGAAACTCAAGGTTGAACTTGCAAGAATGGAAGCAATGTACGTAATATAAAAAATTGAGGAGCCAACAGAATGTTGTGGAGTCATTGTGGAGAAAAGTAACAGCCAGCTACACATATGCTTAGGTCTGAGAGATCTCAACAAGGCTATAAAAAGAGAACATTTCAAACTACCAACCAGAGAAGAGATTATGTCTCAATTTGCAAATGCTCAATATTTCAATAAATTGGATGCATCCTCAGGTGTTTGGCAGCTCAAATTAACTTAAGAAAGCTCAAAACTATGCACACTTAATAATCCATTTGGAGGATACAGATTCTTATGCTTACCCTTCAGCATATAGCTTCAGCACCAGAACTGTACCACAAAATTATACATATGATCTATGAACATATTAACGGTGACGACACCTCAATGGATGACATCATCATCTGGGGCCCAACGAAAGAGGAACATGATTGCAGACTTCAGGAAGTCCTGGATGCAACTAGAGCTTCAAACCTCAAATGGGAGAAATGTGTTTTAGGGATTACAGAATGGACTTTTGTTCGAGATTTTATTTCCAATTAAGGTGTAAAACCTGATAGGAGGACGATTTCAGTCACTGAAATGATGCCACGTTCCCAGTCAAAGAAAGATATCCACCAGTTCCTAGGATTGGTTAATTAATACCTAATCAACCAACCAAAAGCAGCGGCTTTGAGAAAATTCCCAGGCAATAAAAATGAATCGTGTTTAGGTGCAGAATAGGAGGAATCATAGGAAGATTTTAAAAAAACCAACTGAGATAATAACCACTGTTGAAATTCTATAAACCAGGAAGGCATATTAAAGTTTCAGTAGATGCTTCACAGTATGAGTTGGGTGCAGTGATTTTACAGAAGCATGAATATTGTTAGCAACCAGTGGCATATGCATCCAAACCACTAATCGAGGCAAAAACCTTGCACAGATTGAGAAGGAGTTTTTAGGAATATTATTTAGCTGTGAGAGATTCAATCAGTATATTTATGGCCAGACAGTGGAAGTTGAAACAGACCACAAGCCCAATAGCATTATTTAGCAAACTGCTAAATGACTGTACCCTAAGGATTCAAAGAATGATGATAAATCTGCAGTTATGATTTGGTTGTGACCCACACACCCAGTAAATTCATGTTTGCTGCACATGCACTTTCCAGAGCAGTGGCTCCCACTACGAAACTAGCATAGACGTTAGAGATAGAGATGCAAACCTACGTAAATCAGATTGTAAAGTCAATTCCTGTAGCTAACTGGAAACTGCACCAAATAAGAGGGGAAACAAAGAAAGATGAATCATTGGGGATCCTTAAAGAAGTGATAATTAAAGGGTGGCCTGAAGAAAAAAGCAGTTGTTGTCCAAGTATAAGAGGCTATTGAAACTGCAGACATGAACTTACTGTGATAGATGAGGCAAAGGAGAAACTGTCAAGGAACAAGAGAACAACTCAGAGTCTAATGAAAGGCTGATACTAAGAAGATCAGAGCGGGAGATTAAATGTCCTGAAAGACCATCAGACTTGCTAACCTTCCTGGAGAAGGGGTATTTGAGGAAAGTGAGTGGTAAAGACTCACTCCACAGCAATGAGCTGGTAACCCCTCCTCTTAAGGTAGCTGACACATTAGGTTTATGGTCTCCCTGGGAAGCTCTTACTACTGCCCAGCTCCAGCTTCTGGTCAGGGGCAGGGCCTTGGGGGGAAGAAGAGAAGCAGGGGGCAGGACCTCATGGTGAGGGGGGCCTAAGGGCCTCAGCCCCTTCCCACCAACACCAAGAAAAAGCTGGCGCAGAGTGGTGCCACAAGGAATCCAGGATAAGTGCTATCCCAGTGTCATTCAGCCCAGGACCAGGACTTGAAACACATTTCAGGACTGTCCCACCCACTTAGGGACGGATGGTCACCCTAATCTGGAATAAGGTCCACCAACAACCCCCTGGTCTTTTTGGCTAGCACATTAGTCAGTGAACCCTCTCTGCTTGAGCAATGTTTCATATATGCACCACAAGCAGGAATGACTCTGGGTGTTATAAGCAGGGTAGGGTGGGAAGTGGTTTCCCCATCCTGCAAAACTTCAATGTTTCAGAATTTTTTCTTGTTGGGAACAAACTAGGTATTTTGAAATTTCTTGCAAAAAAACAAGTGGGGTGGGAGGGACACCCCCAGCCCAGAACAGCCAATAGTCCAGTGGTTAGAGCACTTGTGGGAGATTCCATTTCAAGCCGCTGGTCTGAGTCAGTGCAGTACCACCATCTTATTAACTACTGATGGCTAGATCTCTCTCCTTGACCAGAAATCCCATCCTGGACCTGAGAAACCCTTGCTGATGAAAGTTTTGTTCGATCTGGTAAATTCCTGTGAAAAAAGTTTTAGCTTGAACCAATCAGCATGTTCTGCAAACAGTGTTTCATTGAAAAATTTCAGTCCAGTTCTAGATACAAGGCACTTCTGTAGCACCATAAGAAGATCTCAGCACAATAATGAATGAATTCTCACTGTCCTAATTTAGTCTTTATTAACCTGTGTGATAGGGATTTATTGTTTATTCCCATTTTGCAGATGGGGACAAAGTATAGAAAGGCTAAATTATTTTCCCAGGTTCACTTAGTGAACGAGAGCCAGAAATGTAACCAAAAATTCCCAATCATGTTTCCAACAACTAGACCATACTCTTCTCAGTGCCAGTGGCTAATTCAAGTACAGTTATACAGCCCTAATGATACAAGCTAATACAGGTGGATGGGGAGCATCACATATGTGCAGAGGTTAGCCTGCATGGATCAGTTTGGAGGAGTGGGCTTAAATCAGTATACTTTATTATTGGGTTTGTTTACTAATTATCTGGTATGTATTTTAAAACAAACAATATGGCTGAAGACGTGGATAAATAGGACTAGTTAGCCATACAGCTATTCATTCGAGACTTCAACCATATTTTTTGTCTTGTTTTCCTTTAATATGGAAAACATACATGAAAACGTGAAAAATCAATGTATCAAAAGGACACAAAGTATTCCAAATAGAGTTTTCAGGTGTCTTAAGCAGCCCCTGGAATCACGGCTAAAGATATGCCCCCCCCCCCCCCCCCCCCCCCCCCCCCCCCCCCCCCCCCCCCCCCCCCCCCCCCNCATCATTACAATAAACAAACTCCGCCTCCTAAATTTGACAATGATCCTGGTTGCTACTCAGGGACACACAACAATTCTTTTGTAGTCCAGCCACGTTTGTAATTCTCTTTGTACAAACCCAGGAGACTAAGAAGGGCTGCTACTGAGCAAGTCACCAGATGTCAGTAAATACGACCTCAATAAAACAGCGTGTTCGCCGCTACCTGACAAGCGCTGACCCTCTTATTACATGGAGAGGTCTGCTGTTGCGATGGATTGTAGTTTAGAGTCTTCCAAAGACCAAGAGCCTTATTCATTGAGCAAATTCATCATGAGAGAAATTCCAGGAAACCACATTGCTGTGCTACCATCACTCCTGTGTAGAACTTCCCCGAAGTCAGCATTAGTCACAATGAATTCTCTTTAACAGAGAAGGAGCTGCTGTCAGAATGTTTTTATGCCAGGCCCCAAGATCCTAATATTTATTCTTTTTTCCCTTTTACTTGGTCCAAAATAGCCAGAATTGGTTGCTCCGCAGAACATAAAGTGAAGTCCAACTCCCTTCCCTAAAGGCTAGGGTTGGTAGGTGGCTTTTCTGGCTCCAGGAAAACTGCTGTGTGTTTGTGGTGCTTAATGCTGGTTTATAGGTTTAAATGGATGTTATTTGTGTTATAGAAGCACCCTGTGGTCACCATCAGGGCTGAGAAGTTTTGTTGCTTTGGGCACTGTACAAACAAAGTGGAAACAAAACAATCAAAGGCTCTAAGCACTTGGAAGCATGGAAGAGTCGCCTGTTCAGGTTTCTTTAAGAAACAACTAAAACAATTAGTGGCATAACCAGAAAAAAAAAAGTTTACACCAGATTCACAAAAGCAAACCGTTCGGTGCTTTCACAGCTGTATTGTTCTACCCAGGTGAAGAGCAGTTTTCCCACGAGCGAATACGACTTTGTTTCTCTCTTGCACATTATGTTTCAGTTAGCGACTTATATAGATTTTATATTAAAAGTCTAATTATCGAAGGTGATTTACACAGATTAAAGCCAGGTTATTCAACTCAAAAAATAAAGAGAACAGCTTATTCTAAAATTAACACAACCTGCCAAGTGATTATAAAATTATTGTGGGATTTTCAAAGGAACGCAGTATTGGCCTAACACAATTCCAGCCTAAACAACCCCTTATTTTCCAGCTAAGTAGCGCAGCCAGTTGCTCCCACTCTCCAAAATGCCCACAATCAAACGTGGCTTTTACAGCATGCCTGGAAGGTTAATAAACCCAAATTGTAGAAGAGCAGAGCTGGGGAATGGCAGATAAGATGTGAGGGAGCAACTTCCAAAGTGGGAGGTTTTCACAGAAAACCCCCCGACAATAGCCCTTCCATCCCATTTAAACCAAGAGTGAACCAGTTCAAGCACTTCTGTTGATCCTGACTGGGACAGAATAGCATGCAGCCTTTCTTCTCAGGTAACCAGGTCCCACTCCACCTCAGGAAGCCTGACACAGCTAATACTATCAAAATGTGTTACAAGCAGAGCGATATTCTTAACTTTGAATCGCCTAGATTTTACGGTGGGGTCACAGCCCGAGCCATCTATGGAAAAGTTGTCAGGTGGGGTTGCACACAAATGGAGATTAAGTACCAAATGTCATGAGTTAAGAATTACCTGCATTAATTTTGGCAGACAATCATAGAACTGGAAGGGACCTCGAAAGGTCATCTAGCCCAGTCCCCTGTACTCAAGGCCGGACTAAATATTATCTAGAAGACCATCCCTGACAGGTGTTTGTCCAACCTGCTCTTAAAAATCCTCAATGACAGAGATTCCACAACCTCCCTGGGCAATTTATTCCAGTGCTTAACCACCCTGACAGTTAGGAAGTTTTTCCTAATGTCCAACCTAAACCGACCTTGCTGCAATTTAAGCCCATTGTTTCTTGTCCTATCCTCAGAGGTTAAGAACAACAATTCTTCTCCCTCCTCCTTGTAACAACCTTTTATGTACTTGAAAACTTATGTCCCCTCTGTCTTCTCTTCTCCAGACTAAACAAACCCAATTTTTTCAATCTTCCCTCAACGTACACACTGAGGGGAAAGATGGCAACCTGAGACTAAAAATATATATTATTTAAAATTAAAACAAGGCGGCAAACTTTTTAAGCCATAAAAAAAACCTCTTGGATATTTAATTAGTGTAGACTGTGATAACGATCAAGGCAAACCAAGAAGATATAGGTCACAGGACCTTTGCCAATTCATGGTGTTACTTTGAGAAGAGTCTGGAAATACAGCCAGTTTGCTGGAGCTAATATTTCCCTAAAATATAAGAGAGAGAAACTTAAATTTAAAAAAAAAAAACACAAAAAACTAAGCTTTTTTTTTCCTGTGCAGAATGCAATCAGGCTGAGATACAAAGCTTTAGCAGCCTAGAAGCCAATGCTCTAGGATAAAAGTAATCTTTCCAGTGTCTCATTGCAGCTGGACTATTGTTGAAGGACTGTATTGAAGAAAGCCTTGGTTACAAGTGACAGAAAGGAGTACAACACAGCAAATCGGAAACTAGCCAGGAATGTTTATAAGCTTTAACGTCTCCTGACAAAACATCGGTTTGATCAGTTTAACATCAGTTATTAGTTATTATGAACCACGACACAGAGCACCAGCCTGAGTGGGTATGGGTTACATACTGAAAACCTGAACCCATTACATCCTGTATGGGGACCCAATGGGAGTTGGAGTGGGCTCTGTGTAAAGCAAGAGGCAAGTCGTTTTCCTTGAGAGACGATTTGTTTAGGTTGTCTGTTTAGCTTCTACAGTGGATGGCAGCGTAAGAAATAGAACTCCCATTTTCACCCTCACTACCCATTCCGTTAGCTCTGTAGAAAACCATTTGTCTGCTCCTACAAACATAGGGCTATTGGGTATTGTCAAGGCATCAGAAAGGATAGCTGTAGCTCCCACAGATTGGGGACGTGTTTACATGGCATGGAATGTAGGAGCCGGGAATTAGCTGAACGTGACTGCCACCAGTCCAGGTCAGGACATTATGAAAACGAAAACCTGGACTGTGGGTAGCCAAATCACAATACTGAGGTACACTAAGCACATTGAAAGACCAGGTGATTGTTTTTATTTCTGCAAATGTGAGTTATGCAAAGCAGAATTTCAACAGCTGTTGGAAATCAGAAATACCAATTATTTGCATCATCATCCATCTTTTGACTTAATTCACACACTGCTTATCAGTTTGCAAAAACAAAAAAACAAAAAAAACCCACCTACCTTGCTGAAAACAAATACCACAGGCCAGTAGCAATCTAAGTTAGCTGGTTTGTTGCAAATGCATCACGTCAGTGACACAGGCACATTGATATAGAAAGTTCATGAAGTCAGAAGTGAGTGTGAAATATAAAAAAGCTTCAGCATATTGCTTCAACAAACTCAGTTCAAGCCCCCTGTGAGGGCAGGGCCAACGTGGTGTAAGTAGTTTTCGGTAGGGCTACACTGCAGCAGGGCGCATGCCTCCCAGCACAGGTAGACAGACATTCTAGCTTAGCTCTAACTAATGTGCTAAAAACAGCAGCAACTAGCCACCTGTGTATGAACCCACCCATGCCCCTGGGTCGTATTCAGGTTGCTAGCCCATGCCACCGGCTATGCTGCAACACCCACACTGCTATGGTTAGTGCTCTTAGCGCGTCTGTCAGGAAACATGCTCTTAGCTGCAGCGCGTAGACATACCTGTAAGTGTTTCCAGACAGCTGCCTCTAGTTTGTGTCTGTAGATAGTGAGGACTTCACATTTCTTTTATGTTTCCACATGCTCACTAAATCTCTGCTTCATGCTTCTTGACCGTTCTTATCCACCCTGCCCCATTCTCAAGGAAATTAACCTCTGAGTTTCACTGCTGCAGGAAGATTTATGTGCCTCAGTGCTGGGAAAAAGAACAACAACACTTTTCATGGACGAGGCTGACCTATGAAAAATAACCATTGTGAGAAAAACTGAGGAATCTGTGATACGCCATCATCAGCCTCCTGATTCTTACCTAAGTAATTCTTAGATACCCTGGCGAGGTGTCCCCTAGAAAAGCCTCAGGAAAGGAAAGCAGATCAAATAGCAATGGGAAGGTTTTTAATTCCAAAACAAAGGGACAAGAAGCCAGTTTACTCCTCTTCCTAAACCAAATGCATTTGCACTTTTTCCATTCTGACAGTATATGTCAACTCCCTGTGTTACTCATGAAGGGTATGTGAGATCCAGTGCTCAGAGCACTTTAAACCAGGACCAAAATATACAACATCAGATAGAAAAATAATATATGAGCTTCTTTATTTCTGGTTTTCTTGAAAATTTCTATATAACCATCAACATACCATATACAAAAATCCTACCTTTAAAACTATCACATCAAAATCAAAACAAATAGCCTTCAACTATCACATTTCATCTATTATTAAAATGAAAGTTATCAAAATCCAACTTGAATGCATTTGCTTAATATTAATGGCACCTGAGCACCCTGTGACAAAGCAGAAGCCAAATCAAGAAGCCATAGAAAAATAAGCCCCCCCAAAAATAAAAAGCAATTACAGCGTACAGCTCAATTTGGTTTATGAAAAAATTACAGAAATAAATGAAACCAGGTCCCTATAGCAGTATAAGTATTACTAAAATAAGAAATCATAGTCAAAAATTACATCTTTACAGATTTTCTGAGGACACTGCCACCACTACCTTCTTCCCATCTACAGTTCCTCAACACCTGGCTTCATATGAACTTTCCCCAGCTAACTGTCTCTGAATTCAGAGCCCTGCTTTTTAGCAAACAGAGCAGTCTAGCACACTGCCCTAGTTCTTCTGTCTATTTCCTCTACTTTAATCTCTTGTATGCCAGATGTATCGGTAACCTCTAGATCCATACTGACCCGGAATAATCCCTTCCCCACACATCACATCTGTTGATTTAAGAGAAAGGATATTAGAATACTTGGAACAACGAATACACAACAAAATCATAATGTGCAGATACCCAACAAAATCCTATTTTGTGGGCTATCATTCTCATGGCAGAAGCAAAAGCAGGCTGCAACCAGGATGGGGCCCTATTGTTCTAGAAAATATAAGTCACAGCCACTGCCTCGAGGAGTTTACAGTCTGGGGAAATGAATAAGATGAAGAATTTGCTCCACCACAGACAATTGTCTGTTAATAATCCTGGCACGTGCCATCCAGTGAGATGCAAAACTCAGGCCACAGTGAATAGAAAAAAATTAAGAACATTAAGAAAAATGTCTCTAAGCACCTCAAGAATAATGGAACTGTAAGCAATACGTACGTTAGGTTTATAGACAACAGGTCACAGTAAAATTTGATCATTTTTACACTTAATCAAATTGCAAAATCAGAAGATGAAGAGAAATGAGTGGGCAAGGGCAATATATATATAGAGAGAGAACTATCAAAACATCTGACAGTGCCTCACTAAATCTTACATGAAGAGATTTGAGTTTGGCTTGGATTGCGGCATTGTGACATGGATTTAAAATGGAAGCACATCAGGATGAGAGGAGGTGCATATTGATCGTCATTTGAAGCAACACCAATACAAAGTACCATAAGTATTTTCAAGGCTTTAACTCAATTTATGCTACAGGAAGACAGCCCTTTGAGACTCTCAGATGAGCAGTTCTATGTAAAGTACTTTAAAGTATTCAGTATATCCATAGGCTATACTTCACACACACACACACACACAGCACCATCTGAGGCTACGATTTTCGCAGCTCTCACAAGTTAAGACAGACGAACCTTTCATTTACCTCGTTGTACAGTGCCTAGCACACTGGAGTCCTGGCCTATAAGTTGGGCCCCAGGTGGTACTGCAGTACAAAGAAATAATAATGGTTAAGGATTCCATTTAGTCACGGAAGTAACGGATTCCGTGACTCTACCAGACCTCCAGGATTTCTTCGGCCTCGGGCCATCGTTCCCCCTCATCCATGGGGCTCCAGCTGTCATATCTTCCCCCCCCCAAAAACGCTACCCCCTTTTTAGTAAAAGTCAGAGACAGGTCACGGGCTCCCATTTATTGCCTGCGACCTGTCAGTGACTTTTACTAAAGATAACCATTTACAGTCCTTGTACAGAATGACACTGGTGGTTCAATGGAGAGAAGAGAGCCACTTAAGTCAACAGGGAATCAGTCCCCAGACTTGGTGTAAATTGGTCACTTGCTTCTGGAACTGCAAGGAGTGAGGTAAAACGAAGGTCCTGAATACTTCATAGATTCATAGATTCTAGGACTGGAAGGGACCTTGAGAGGTCATCGAGTCCAGTCCCCTGCGCTCATGGCAGGACCAAATACTGTCTAGACCATCCCTGATAGACATTTATCTAACCTACTATTAAATAGCTCCAGAGATGGAGATTCCACAACCTCCCTAGGCAATTTAGTCCAGTGTTTAACCACCCTGACAGTTAGGAACTTTTTCCTAATGTCCAACCTAAATCTCCCTTGCTGCAGTTTAAGCCCATTGCTTCTTGTTCTATCCTTAGAGGCTAAGGTGAAGTCAATGAAGTCATTGAAGATCCCATTGCACTTTTAGGAAGAGCTTTACTGGATGGAGAATACTACGCCTTCTTTCAACCTTTGAAAATATGACAAACAGAGGCTCTGATTATTCAATAGGTAACCATCAATTTGTCCCTTGCATGGACTTCAATGAACTCTGAACATAGCTCAGAGTCCACCAGCCATAAAACTGAAGTGTGTGGTCATGTGAGAAGCCACGTGGCCTAATGGAAAGTGCACTGGTCTGGGACTCCACAGATCCGGATTCTATTCCAAGCTCTGCTACTAGCCTGCTAAGTGACCCTGGGCAAAGTCACTTCTTCTCTCTGGGCCTCAACTTCTCCATCTGTTGAATGGGAATGATGATACTGACCTCCTTTTATAAAGCTCTTTGAAAGATACTGATGAAAAGTATTATGTAATAGCTAGCTATTATATTCCACGTGTACCAATAGAGTTCCTGGGTGAACTCATTGGCAAAACTCCTATTGATTTCAGTGGAGCCAGGATTTCACACCATGTGTGTGTCAGCTAGGGTGACCAGATGTCCCGATTTTATAGGGACAGTCCTGATTTTTGGGTCTTTTTCTTATATAGGCTCCTATTACCCCCCACCCTCTGTCCCGATTTTTCACATTTGCTGTCTGGTCACCTAGCCTACAGACAGGAAGGGGGGGGGGGGGGATTCAAAAGCTCCACGTCCTGCTATTGAATTATGGTGATTCAGATCAAAACTGGCTAGAGCTTAGAGGCACTCTACCAGAATTATTATCTTTTAATCACATTTAAACAGAACCACAGTTTTACAAGGACAGGTGCTTTCATTTTATTCATTAAACTACTCACTGGACAAAATGTGAGCAAAGCTCATGTTAAAACACCAATATTTGACAGTGCCAGGGACAGGCGCCAGAATTCACACCATAAGCAGTAAGGTAGGGGGAAGCAGGCACCTGCTGCTAGGCTCTTACAGGGACCTGCTGCTTTAAAAATCTTTTCTGCTCCACTTAACAGTGACTCAGTAGAAAAAGCTGCATCACAACTGGTAAAAGAAAATAGTGAAGATACATCAGGAGTGTGATGGTAAAAAATTTCCAGAGAGATACTTGCATCTAGTTTTAATAGATTTTTTGTTTTTTAATGCTAGATTGCAATCCTTTCTCTCCCCTCCCCTCATAACAGCCCTGCTCGGCATTCCTGGATTTTCATTCCAAGAGCAATTTTTCCCCTCGTTTGAGGGATTAACAAAGCTTGTATTTAGGTCAATCCCCTCTGCAGCAGTGCGACTCCAAGACTGGCTGACCTGTCGTCTCATCCCTGGTTAAATCATCTCTTGATCTGCTTTCAGATATTACCATAGTAGTGACTGACAGGCCCCTGCAACTACTGCAGCAACATGAATGAGTGGCATCTTGCTAGCCATTACATTATGGCTAAGTTGATAGAAATAGAAAAGCCTGCCTAGATATTGTCAAAAGGCAACACGTATTTAAAAACAGACTTTCTTCAGGCAGATGGAGGGAATGATTTGGGCTTTCGCGAGCTGCCTGGGCTGAAGCATCAGAGCTGGTCATAAAGGCCAACATTTTCTGACAGGAGCGCCTACATTTAAGCACCAAAATAAGTGGCTTGATTTTCAGAGGTATTGAGCATGGACTTCAATAGGAGCTGCCCATTGTGTGTCCTTTAAGTGACTTGAAATGGGAGCTGGTGCTCAGCTCCTGTGAAAATGTAGGTGCCTAAATATGGATTTAGCTGTTCAACATTAGTCCTTGGATATGCATAATAAGTTGTGGCTTTTACTATAACAGGATAGTTAAAGCAGCAAAAACCCCTAGTGTACATGCAGATATACAGTATAAAAGCACTTATATCTGTATAACTTACTTTGATTCAGTCAAGCACCTTATAAAACTGTCTACTGTACATTATATAACTGTCAGGCCAAAAAAAAAGAAGTTACACCCCTTATCAACACAGTTATGCTAGTAAAATTTTAAGTGGAGTCTAGGCCCTAGACATGCAAGTCTGAACATCTGGGCTGGAAATTACATAATCCTCTCTCTTTTGCCAGCCTCTTGACAAATGGTGGAAATAAAGTTCACCCGGCAACTCCCTCTGATCTGTTCAATAAAATACATATTTATCAATAATCAAAAAGGAAGCTGGAGAGAGATTAGGTTGGTTGTAAGGATCATCAGGCAGAGTCTGACAGTCCTTTGGTACATTAGACCTTCCCCTCCAGCAACCACGGCCAATGTAATTAGAAGTGAGTCAAATGCAATTTAAATCAAAACTCTCCTCTCAACTAAGAGGACTGCATCTGCAAAGTGCAAGTAGCACCACAGAGCTGGGTGGCTGCAAAGCAGCTCTCATCGCTGGCAGTGGCACTATCATTCAAGTCTACTTGTGTGTTGAGTAAAACAGATTTATCGAACTCAGCTGAATTCACCAAGAAATTTTTCTACAGCACAGTCTGAGTAACTGACAGCTGAGTAATTGGCAGCTTCTGGGCTAAACGGAATGCACGCACACACACACACACACACACACACACACACACCATTTTGTCTTCCATCACCATTCAAGGTCACCAGACGAGCTGAATGAAACAACATTTTAGAGCTCCCTGCACAACACCAAGCCTACAGATCAACAGAGCTTCAGTGACTGCACCACTGATCCCTTAACCTTCGGCACTGTAGCAATCTGAAAGGGTTAAACTCCACAACAGCAGGATGCAGCAACAGTAACACACACACACAGATTTTTAACTTCCACAGAAAAGAAACCAGTCCTGGAGCCCATAGCAGATCCCGCTGGGCAGTCCACACACAGCTGTGACTAGAGCATGCTGCAAAGCAGCCATTAGCTACATGGTTTTTATATTTTTCAAATGAGGTGTGAATGTTGGGTCCTGACTACTTGATGTCATTTAAAATCCAGTGGTAATTTTTGCAAGCGTAGGGCCATTAACCACAGTGCAGGTTTGATCTATAGGATGTTATCGTTAAGTACCTTAATAAATATTTAACACTGATATGTTAAGAATGCTCCTTTTAGGATTTTACAATGATTTGTTTAGATAGTGCCCCTGAACACTTTGGGCTGGGTAGAGGAGACATCGGGTGTTTTATAGTATACATTATCTTATCTATCCTGTTTCCCTTGGGGGGGCCATCGGTGCAAAGCAGGCAGCAGAAAATTTCATGCACTAATGTAATGCAGTCACAGCTATCATGGTGTCTGGCCATCATTCACAAGCAAGGCCCCCTCAAGCTTAGTAAAACCTTCTGCTGATAATCACAAGAAGAAAAACCCAAGCCAGAATGCTGACCTGCAACCTGGGGTGTGGAGTTACAAGACAAGGGACACAAACTATGCAGAGATGGTACAGAACATTTAGCAAAGTAACAAATTCTTGGTTTTCCTGAAGGGAAAAGGAAAGGAAGGAAGAAATTAAATCACATTTGAATGTCTGATTTAAAGAGGGCATTGACTATTGAAAAGAAAGAGGAAAAGAATCAGTTGATAGGACAAGTTCCTTTTATTGGTGATATTAATAGTGCATTTCTCTCAGCTCAGCCATTGAAAGTAGACTAATCTGTATCCCTTTTGTTTACAGGGAGTTTCATTATTGACTCCCTTATGCTACCACAGTAAAATCTCATGGATATAAATCCTCTCTCTCCATTGAATACCCTTAGTCTACAGGAAGGTGACCAGGCAGAAACAAGGAAACTAAATTCAAGTCTCTTCTTCTGCTGACTGGTGTTAAATTTCTGTGCAGTTCACAACCCTTATTACAGACCAGGACCTCATAACCTTACCAATAGGGGAAGCCAACTATCAATCCCCCTACTTTGCCAGTAAGTAAAACCGGTCAAATAATCTTTCAACAGAACAGTTTTTCCACCAGAAAATGCTGATTCAGTGGAATCAAAGTTTTCCACACAAAACTGTTTATGGAAATCAGACAGGCAAGCCAGTTATCCAACCCAGCCCGCCGGGATCCCCAATTGTCCTCCTGGTTAGCTGCCAGGGCACCAGCTTCACAGCTGGCCAGCTCCCCGGCAGGCAGGCTGGGTGGTTACTCGGGTGGAAATGCAAAGTTTTCCATGCTATGGAAATTCCTGTTCCCACACAGCTCTACTAATAAGATAATAGAAGTTGCTGAAGGTCACTTCAAGCAAAGCTACCAATAGAACTGCTATCTTCTAAGCCAGTGGCTCTCAAACTTTTGCACTGGTGACCCCTTTCACATAGCAAGCATCTGAGTGTGACCCCCCCTTATAAATATATTAAAAAAGTGTTTTTAATTTAACACCATTATAAATGCTGGAGGCAAAGCGGGGCTTGGGGTGGAGGTTGACAGCTCGCAACCCCCCCCCCCCCCCGTAATAACCTCACGACCCCCTGGGGGGTCCCGACCCCCAGTTTGAGAACCCCTGCCCGAGACCCCCAAAACTCATCCACTTTGCCATACTCCATTTCAGAATAAATGCACCAAATCTTTGCATTTGGTTATGCTACCTAACTACAGCCCCACACTCCACCCTCAGAGCCAGGAACTCTGCTCTCCGAGCCAGGAATCGAGCCCTGGAATCCTTCCCACTGCTGTCTCAGTTATTTAAACCCAGTGGTTTTCAACCTGAGAATCCACAGACTAGGTCTAAGTTTTCCCAAAGGAGCCTGCACCCCATTTGAAATTTTTAGGGGCCCACAAATGAAAAAAAAAGGTTGAAAACCACTGATTTAAACCAACGGCAACATGTGTACCACGATGCCCTCTAGGGGCAGTCCACAAAGAGGACAACAGCCTACCTCTGCTAACAGTAACTCCTTGAATTCAGGGGGTCCATGCTGTAGACCTGAAGGTGCAGAGTTCAAACACACTGACAAGCCATGCAAGGGGGGAGGAGGGAGTATGTGATCATATGCTTACAGAGCATATTGTAATTCATATGCACAACAGTAGAGTTAAGGTTGCACAAGAATCTTTAGTTCTGGTATTTCCTAACTTTTGAGTGCTTGACTTTATAACCTTCACATAACATTTTTGTTTATTACAAACATATCGGACTCCTCTCAAAATCAGCATTTTTGCAGGACTGAATCGCTCATGACACTGTTAATGAGCTACAGAGCCTTTCACCTGCAGGTCACCCGTTTGAATCAAGTTCGGCTCAATAGGGATTACAATATTTTTCCAACAAATGAATGCATTGTGACCCCAACACCAGAGGACTTTGTGGAGTCTCAGTTCCAGCTCCCACATCGCTGGCTCAAAGAAACATTTCTATCAAACTTAGCTTTAAAGGATTCCATTTTCAAAAGCACACAGTGTTGGCCTAACCCTAACTGAAGTCTACGGTAAAACTCCCATTGATTTAAACGGGAATGGAGTTAGGGCAAAAAGGGGATGGATTGAGAATTCCACCCTAAAATGCTCTGCCTTTAAACCTAACTTTTGGGCCTAAACCAATGTAAGAGTATGCCTTTAATTTTATTTTTGTAAAAGTTGTGTTACTTGTTTCTATCTTTAAAGCTTTATGAAGAATTACAACACTCACATGGATTTTCTTTACCAACTGAACTGAACACAGACGACAAATTTCTATTACGTTAGTGCTCCGTACAGCAGTCTGGTTAGATTTCTCCTTAGCAACTCTCCAGCTGCTCCTTCTACACTGTCTTCGCAATGTTTTCTACCGCAGGTTAGGAGACAAGTCTGAACAAGATTTACAAGATTCATTTCTTGATCCGAGGTACATACACACACTACAGAACAGAATTACTGCAATGAAAAGTTTCTTTCCCTCTCCCTGCAGGGGCAATCAAGAATAAGTGATTAAGTAACTCAATTACAAAAATTAATCCATCAGCCATAGCAAGGAATTCTAGCACTACAATAAACTGCCAAGGTGAAGGTTGAATGATTAATTAAGCGACCCAAACCCTGAGACGTACTTTCAGACTGGTTCACTGCTTTAGTCTATTTAAATTTAACGTAAATGCTATGGTCGGTGACTGGCCTGTCTCCGATATGACCTGTATTTATTATAGGGAGTTTAATGATATGTAAATTATACTTGGAGTCTCTAAGGGCAGGTTTATGCTACCGTTTGAGTCGATGTAACTTACACCGTTGAGAGGTATGGGGGGGGGGGGAAGACACCCCCGTGAGCGACGCAAGTTACAGCAAACTAAGCGCTGTTTACACCGGTGCTATGTCGGCGGGAGACGCTCCCCCGTCGGCACAGAGCATCTTCATCAGAGACGCTGCAGCTGCGCTGATCTAGCACTTCCAGTGTAGACCTGCCCTAAGGCTTCTGAGCACTGGATTTTAGCCACGGTATGTTGCTGCGTCAGTGCAAGCCCATTGCATAGATACACAATGGTAATGAGACTCCACTGGGGCCTGCACTGTTACAGATGCACTATTGGCTACAATCCCATTGTACAAAGACCTTAGATTTTGAATTATACTGTGCAACTCTCACATAGGTAGTGTTGTAAACGCTCTTGCTTTTATTGGAAATCTTATGGTATTTGGTGTTTTCCTTGAAGCCCCAACTCCTAGAATCAGGTAATTATGTGAGATTCTCAGCTTTCATTTAGAGAAGTTGCAAGTTCGTAGTCCTCACTGTTGCAGAGAAAAGCTTAAAAAACATGACTCAAGTGCGCCCTAAAAACTCAGGAACCAGCAAAAAACAAAAACAAAAAACAAAAAAACCATTTAAAAAAAAAAAAAAGATTTTTAAGCCAATCTCATGTATTTTGTGGCCTGAACAAGTGGCATTGGCAATACTTTTAACTGGATCAATTTTAAAAATCAGTGTAGGTATACCAGTGCAATGCACACTTACACCAATTTAAACTTCTCTCAGAGCTTGCCTACACGGGGACACTTGGGAAAATTAACCTGAGTGAACTACAGGGGTGAATTTAAAGTGGATTAATTAAATTGCATTAAATCCCTATGTGGACACGCATTTGGAATTAAAGTGTCCTTAATTCAGTTTATCTTAATTCTTTTCCAAAGTGAATAGAATTTAAATTCATTTTCAATTCAGTTTTTGTTAGTTCAGATTAACTTCCCTGAGGGCTTGTCTACACTGCCCTGTAGTTTGAATTATGGGGGTGCGAATACCACGGAGCCCCGAAGTGCTGTGCTCTAACTCCCCCATGTGGACGCTGCCTAGGTGAATTAAAAGGTTCCTAGTTAACATCAACTAGGAACCTTTTATTCTATTGTATGGCATCATATTGATACCCACATGGTCCAAACCTGCTGATGAACCATTAGATCCACCATACAGACCTCTGTCAGTTGAGCTAACAGAGTAATAGCTCAAGTGATAGCAATAATAGCTTGTCATCATCTACGTGGACCAACGCTAAAGGAAGATAAGATATCTTTAAACCCAGTAACAAAAGTATTTGCTGATTGCAAAGGAAGTGTGAGAAATGGGAGGGGAGTATAGTTGAATGGGCACAGACTTCTCTGCCTTTTCTCCCCTCACCCACAACAATGACACTTTCTCCCCCATCCCTTCCAACCTGATCCTGCTACTGGAATACTGCGTCCAGTTCTGGTGTCCTATTTTCAAGATAGGGGTCAGAGATGAGCCATAAGGATAATTAAAGAACTGAAAACCAAGCCTTGTAGTGAAAGAGCTGAGGTGCTCAATTTTTTAAGTTTAACAAAAAGAAGGCTAAGAGGTGACTTGATTACAAGCTATATGTACCTATATGGGGAACAAAAACATGAAACAGAAGGCTCTTCAATCTAGCAGACAAAGGTATAACAAAATCCAGTGGCTGGAACTGGAAGCTAGACACTTTCAGACTAGATAGCAAATGTTTAACAGCCAGTGGTTACTTACCCTTTCACCGTGTAATAAGGGTTGTGGTGGATTCTACTTCATTAGAAACTTTAAAATAAAAACCTGAATATTTTCTAAAAGATCTGCTCTAGCTCAAACAGGACTTGAGAGAGTTCTATGGTCTGTGCTATGCAGGAGGTCAGACTAAATGATCACAGTTGTCCTTTCGGGTCTTGTCTATGAATCCACTGGTTGTTCCATTGTTTTCTAAGGATTCTGATTTCTCTCTTTCCCCCTTTATGCTCTTAAGTTCCAAGCCTTCAAAACAGTAGCTAGGGGTCAGGAAGCTTTGAGAATAAGGGGCGGAGGGGATCAGCCTGCACAGGCAACAAGAGAGGAGTGGGTATACTACCCGTGGCATTTATTCTGGCCAGACCAGGCAGGGGATTCTAGTCCATTTTATAATGTTACAATATTTAAATATCACCTTGTGTCCAAATACAGTGGTAGGTTTCCTGTTCAGGAGCCAAGTGCTTGAGGAGTTGTTAAATTTCTGAAAGACTTTTTCCTCAAGGCAATCAGAAATATTAAAACCCAGTTAATGCTTAAGAAGATAATTTGAAGTGTTGTATAACTAGAATGGGCTTGGCATGTGACTCCTTGTAAGCAGAAAGATACCTTGCATTTCAGGAAAAATAAGGCTGCGTTGCCTTTTAAAACTAGAATGTTGAGTAAAATGCTTGGTGTAGCAGTGTGGCTTTTTTCTGGGCAGATAAATAACCTCTGCTAATACTTGCAATTCCAAATAGAATGTTCTGAATGGAAATATGCAAGGCCTTTTAGAATTTGTGAACATGCTCTCAGAAAAGCGTTGTCAGTTATGGATGAGATCTTTGCAGCCATGTGTTATCTGGTTTACAGGAGAGGCTAACTCCTCATCTTCCCAACAACATCAGTGGTGGTTAGTGCTTCAGCTTGACTGCCCCATTGCTAACTTTCACTGTTCATTAAAACAGCTACAGAAATCTATCACAAGCAAGAGTTGTAATGCCCGGTGAGTTTGTTTTGTT
Source organism: Platysternon megacephalum (assembly GCA_003942145.1). Lineage (NCBI taxonomy): Eukaryota > Metazoa > Chordata > Testudines > Platysternidae > Platysternon > Platysternon megacephalum. The sequence continues at coordinate 5,505,326 of QXTE01000073.1, forward strand.
TCAATAAATGCTGCAATTATGGCAGTGCTGTGGATCCTACTTGTTTAGCCACTGAGGAAGGACTCTTCTATCTCTTTGATGACCTGTAAGGATGAGCATTAAAAATTCTTCCTGTCTTGCAGAGTAAATTCACCCTGCAAAACACTGAGTTGGGGGTGGGGAGGAGACCCATGACAAGTGGGATATCAAAGCTCTGGGACAGTCAAGAGAAGTGCTGATGAGCACTGAAAGGAGCATGAGCTAGCCCTGCCGGACTGGAAGAAATGTTGCCAAAAATGGAGTAGACATTGAAGGCTCAGTTGTACCATTAAGGCTATGTCTACACTGGCAATTGAACGACAAAACTTTTGTCATTCAGGGGTGTTAACCCGTCCCCCCGAAAGACAAAAGTTTTGCTGCGGCAAGGGCCAGTGTGAACAGCACGTTGTCAGCAGGAGCGCTCTCCTGCCAACAACGCGTACACTGCTTGTTAGGGGTAGAAGTATTTTGTCGGCAAAAGAGCCAAACAAACAGCGGCAACACTACCCAACTTCTAGCGAAATGACCGTGTCGACACGGCTGTGTCGCTAAAAGCTGAATAGCATAGACATGGCCTAAGTCATCGCCGCATGTCGGATGGACCTGCAGGGGATGAATCAGGCATGTATGATGAAAAAGGCTGTTGTGTGTAGTACCTCTGCCTCATTTGTTGCAGAAGCTGGAAGGTGTGTAGTGAATGAGGCAGGGGATTGCAGGAAAAGAAGGGATGGTCTTATGACTAAGGCAATTCAATGCTATCTTTGTGGTGCTGTCCAAGTCACTTAACCTAAACTTTTCACAGATAGGCACCAACTGTGTTCCTCATTTTCTAGGTGCCCAATTTGAGACTCTGGAGTCTGATTTGCAGAAGTGCTGACAACTCAGGTGCAAAAGTAAATGGAAGCTGTGTTTTGAACATAGTACAGTAAGTGCTCCATAATGCTAAATACTCCACTCCAAAAAATCAGATCCTAGGCATCTCAAATTGGGCACCCAAAATTAACGGATACTTTTAACCTTAATTTCTCTGTGCCCCAGTTTCCCCATCTGTAAAATTGGAATAATACCACTTCCTCATCTCATCAAGATGCTGTGAAGAATAATTAATGTTTGTAAAGCATTCAGATACTATAGTGAAGAGGGCCATAGAAAATCCCATGAGGTCATTAAAAATTCTGTCTTCAGAGCAAGGACTGAATAGCATGCAGTAAAAAGGGCATAGGGCCACACATTGAACAAACAGCTAAAACAAAATATTGAATATCAACTTCTCAGTAATTGAGCACCCTCCATTCTGCTTAGTGAATGAGGCAGGGAAAATAGAGCATGTGATCATGTAATTAAAGACAGTATCATAATGCATTCGCCCAAAGAGGTCAATTTAAAATTGCACGTTTTAACCTGATAAAGCTGGAACTCCACAAGATTCTGCTTCTAGATTCCAATTTGTTTCCACAATATGTTCAGTGAACAATGGAATAACTAATTTCCTGACTTTCTAAGTTTAAATCAGATCCAATTCTCCACGTGCTCCTCAATTCTTTAGTCAATCTATTTGTTTCGCTGAAACACAGTTTTTTGAGGGGGGCGGAGGGGAGACAAAAAGCCATACCCAGAAGTACAATGTCAATTCATGACATTTAAATTATTATTTCCCTCATGCTGAACTTGAATATTATTTGAGTGAGAGACAGAAAAAGGACTCTCTAAAACTGACATTGTGAAGGTTTATACAGATTCTTGCCATAATTCTACAGCAAAGTTGCTCAACTTACAAGTAAGAGGCTTACTTTCCAACTCTGAGCAGTGGAATATCATCCTGCATAGCAAAAAGATCAAATGGTTTGTGCTTTTTGGTTTGCACATCACTAGATTCTGCAATCTGGATTTAGCTAGCAATTCTGTATGATCCACAATGGCTGCAGGCGCACTCTACCAAGGCTGTAATGTATATGCACTAATAAGGGCAAAATAAATAAATAAATTTAAAAAAATTGGTTGTGTCAGTAAAGCAGGAACGTTTCGAAGAAGTGAAGAGCAGAATCTGCTCTGATGCCCTATTTGGGCAATGCTATCTGAATCTAAGCTTTTTGTTGCTTAAGGAATACCTACACTGCAATAAAAGACAGTGGTACACCCACGACTGGCCCAGGTCATCTGGTTCAGGTTCGCAGGGCTATAAAAATGTACACTGTACACATTGGGGCTCAGGCTGGAGCCCGACCTTCCCCCCCGTGGGGTATCAGAGCCCGGGCTCCAGCCCAAACGTCTATATTGCAATTCTCTAACCCTGCAGCCCAAGCCGCGCAAGCCCAAGTGAGCTGACCCAGGCTAAGACTAGTGCTGCAGGTTTTTTTAATCACAGTGTAGACACCCTCAGCTACTAGAGTTATGAGCACCCTAGAAATGTGACAGATTGAAGCAGGTATAAACTAGTAACAGGGAGCAAGTGAACTGAACAAGAAAGTGTCAATTATTATGTAGTTACTTTCTGACAACCAGGGCCGGCTCTAGGCACCAGCCCTCCAAGCATGTGCTTGGGGCAGCACTTCCTAAGGGGCGGCACTCTGCCCCCCCCCCTTTTTTTTAATTTTATTTTTTGCTTGGGGCAAAGCGGGATCCGTGCCCCCTGCACAGCCCAGCGGCGCCCTGCACAGCCCACTTGGGCGGGGAAACGCCGCGCTGCCCTGGGGAGACTCGGAGCGGCAGCAGCAGCAGGACCCCTCCTCCCTCCCTGTATCCCGGGCCCCGCTTCCCTCCCTCCCCGGCTCCTCACACAGCCCGGGCTGCGGCGGCGGCAAGAGGGGCTCCCAGAGTGTGAGGAGCCGGGGAGGGAGGGAACCGGGGTCCCCTGGAGCCGAGCCCGGGCTGTGGCGGCGGCGAGAGGGGCTCCCACAGTGTGAGGAGCCGGGGAGGGAGGGAACCGGGGTCCCCTGGAGCCGAGCCCGGGCTGCGGCGGCGGCAAGAGGGGCTCCCAGAGTGTGAGGAGCCGGGGAGGGAGGGAAGCGGGGTCCCCTGGAGCCGAGCCCGGGCTGCGGCGAGAGGGGCTCCCACAGTGTGAGGAGCCGGGGAGGGAGGGAACCGGGGTCCCCTGGAGCCGAGCCCGGGCTGTGGCGAGAGGGGCTCCCAGAGTGTGTGAGGAGCCAGGGAGGGAGGGAAGCGGGATCCCCTGGAGCCGAGCCCGGGCTGCAGCGAGAGGGGCTCCCTGAGTGTGTGAGGAGGTGAGCGGCCGGCTGGGCTCGTCGGTGCTGAGCAGGTAGCCCTGCAGCCGGAGATCCTCGCCTTCCCACCCACCGGGCTGGGCCAGGGCACGGTGAGGCTGAAGAGCAGCAGGTCCAGGGGTTCTCCAGGTCCTTGGCCGCCAGCATGTCGGGGGTGAGGGCGGTGAGCACGAACTGATCCACCTCGGCCACCAGCAGCGCCGCGAAGCCCAGGGAGGGGGCCGTGTTCTCCACGCCGCCCCGCAGCCGCACCACCACCTGGAAGTACTCCCGCTCCGCACCGCCCAGCAGCTCCACCCGCATGGGGACAGAGTCGCGGCCGGGCCAGGGCTCGGCCACCGTGTGCTGGTAGCGGATCCCATGTTTGGGGGGGGGGGCAGTGCTGGGGCGGCAGGGGGTGTGGGTGGGAGGGGCACTGAGGGGGGGGGATTCCAGGGCTGGGGTGGGGGGCAGCCAAAAATTTTTTTGCTTGGGGCGGCAAAAAAACTAGAGCCGGCCCTGCTGACAACTAAAAAAGTCTTCTTGTAAAAACATAAAAAAAGAATTCCTTCTTTCAGTAGTCTGGTCTACACTAGAAGTTAGCCAGTCGCTGACAACATAGCAATGACAGATGCAGTTGAACCAATGCTGGAAACAGTTTAACTGAAAGTGTTGAAAGGACCAAACTGAGTTCAACTGCAGCTGCTGACGACACCAATTGTCAGCCACTGGTAAGGAGCCATGTCCTAGGAAAGGCATATTACATACATTAATTCATAGGGGCAGCATTATTTCTCATGGGTCTTTTACTATTTGAGTTAAAACAACTGTGTTAATTTCTGCATTTTATGTCCAAGCTAAGAAAGTCCTCCAAGTAGCTACAAAAAACCAGAAATATTTATAATTCACTTTGTTGAGATACATCATCAGTTGCACCTTTGAGTCACAGAACCATAGAAATAAAAGGCTGGAAAGGACCTCTAGACTAGAGGTCAACAAGTTCTGCTCCCTGAGCTGAGACAGGGCAAAGTATACCTAGACCATCCCTGACAGCTGTTTGTCCAACCTGTTTTTAAAACCTTGAATGGTGGGAATTCCACGTTGTCTGTTGGAAGCCTATTCCAGAACTTAACTATCCTTATAGATAGAAACTTTTCCTAAAATCTAGCCTAAATCTCCCTTGCTGCAGATTATGCCCATTACTTCTTGTCCTACCTTCACGTCATCACTATTTTCTTCATAACATATTTGAAGACTTCTCAGGTCCCCCCCCACAGAGTCTATTTTTCACCTCAAGACTAAACATGCCCAGTTTTGTTGGGGTTTTTGTGTCTGTTTTTAGCATTTCCTAATAGGTCAAGTTTCTAAACCTTTTATAATTGGTTTTTTTTTTTGCTCTCTTCTGGACTCTCTCCAAAGTGAGGCATCCAGAATTAGACACCGGTACTAAGCTGAGCAGGACAATCACTTCCCCCCTTTTAAAGATGGGCAAACATAGTACCTTTTTCCAGTCCCCTGGGAACTCACTGGTCTGCCATAAGTTCTCAAAGACAATTGCGATGTTCCAAGATTACTTCAGCTAGTTCCTGAGGTACCTTAGTATGAATTTCATCAGGCCCTGATGACCTGAACACATCTAATGTATTTAAACATTCTTTAACCTGTTCTTTTCCTATTTTGGCTTGCATTCCTTCCCCCTTGTTGTTAATATTAATTGTGTCGAGTAATGCATTAAACACCTCAGCCTTCCTTGATGTCATCTATGATTAGCCCTCCCTCCCTGCTAAGTAGAGGGCCTACATTTTCCTTCATCTTGTTCTTGCTCCTAATGTATTTTATATATTGCCTTTTATGTATCTTGCTAAGTGTAACTCATTTTGGGCTTTAGCATTTCAGATTTTGTCCCTACATACTTGTGCGATTCTTTTGTACTCCTCCTCTGCAATTTGCCTGTTTCCACTTTTCACAGGATTCCTTTTTTTGATTTTTAGGTCATTAAAGAGTTCCTGATGCATCCATATTGGCTTCTTACTATTCTTCCTATCTTTCCTTCACATCTGGATAATTAGCCATTGTGCCTTTAATATAGTCTCCTTGCGAAACGACCAGCTCTCCCAAACTTAGGGTTACCATATTTGAACATTCAAAAAAGAGGACCCAGCCTTGCCTGCCGCCCGCTGATAAGGGCCGAGCTGCGGCTTCCTGCTCATCGCCGCAACACCAAGCCAAGAGCGAACCCCGCCCCCAGCCAGCACCCCCTGCTGCCCCTGCCCGGCTCACCCTGGCGCTCCTCCCGCTCAGTCCCGCATCACTTTCAGGGTAGGGTTACCATATGTCCGTATTTTCCCGGATGTTTTTAGATATTTAAAAATTCATCCCAGATGGCGATTTAACAACTAAAAAGCCAGACATGTCTGGGAAAATATGGACATATGGTAACCCTACCCAAACTCATTTATCCCTTCAGTTTTCTTCCCATAGGACCTCACCTACCAGTACCCTGGATTCATTAAAGTCTGCTTATTCAAAGTCCATTGTCCTCATTCTGCTGCTCTCACTCCTTCCTTTCCTCCCTGGTGGTTTGGGTCAAGGTCTATACTAGTCTTTAAAACATTAGTAACATATAAACACAGGGTGGATCCCCAATGATGGCAGAGACAAGAACTCATAACACGCTTTGGATGATGGCATGATTTCCTCCATGGACAGTTCAAAGGCTTGTATTTACAAGCTGACTGGTAATCAACAGTGAAAATCTGAATAGGCCTGTTGATTAAGCAATGCATTATTGTCAGATGCTGTAAGAAACATGGTGGCCATCCGTGGGCAGAATGCTTAACAAATGGGGGGGTGTCAGTCTGAACCCTAACAATGAAGTTCTCAACACAGTGAAGCATGTATTTTTTGCTAGAGGGGAACAGGCGGTCACATGCGATGTCTTTTCTCCCTTTACAGCCCAGATTCAGAAAAGCATTGAAGCCCATCTGTATTCAGTAAAACACATGAAGATACGCACAGATGTTTTGCTGAAAAAGCACCACAGTTAGCAGCTTGGACAGAGCATATACTGAACTCGAGTACTTGCTTATGAACAGGTTTCATCTTTCACAGTTGGTTTGCAAGGCTCCCTGCATGTAACAGAGAAAGATCCAATTGATACACATGCTATATATTCATAACTGCATATATCCCAAATAAATCAGAAAAATAAGACTAATAAAAGCAATTTATGTCAGTCTCTGCCGTCATTTTTCTAAGCTGCTTCGGAGTTTATCAGAAGCAATCCTGGAAATGATGGCTTCACTCTCCCCTCATCCGGAATGTTATTACAATAAAAATGTCTCATCGTGCACCCACTTTCCATACACCATTGTGATCTGCTTTGAGGCAGAGTTACCAGAGTCACACAAGAATGAAGGACATCTCTCACTCTTCCCCATTAGAAAGTGAGGAATTTTCAATTTGCAGCAAGATCAATTCAAAACATTTCTAATATAGATGAAGTAACTAACTTAGATCCATCTAAGTCTCATGTAATCATACATGTAAATAGAAATTGTGCACCATGAATTAGCCCACAAACAGCAGCATAGGCTACTTTTAATTAACAGTTTCAGAGAAAAATATGAGAGTTCTACGGAAAGTTTCTTAATCTGGTGAGCATTTTTTGCCCAATAGATGAAGTGGCTAGGAGAAGACAGAAACGGGAGAGATCGGCAGGATTACCCTCTACTCACTTGGGACTAGGTTCTGTTCTCCATTACACTGGTGTACATCCCTTGGGAATTAGAAAGAGCAAGGAGACCGCATGTCCTGTTCCTGTTTTTTCTCAGAAAGTCCTTTGTGCTGTCTGACTGTGGGACAGCTACTGTATGAGCCTGACTTTTAGTCATTCGGATACTCCCTCCTCCTTCAGTGGACAGATGTATTGTTTTATCGCCACCACCAGCTCGGGAATGAGAGAATGGGTCCAGGAACGGACCCTGGATACTCAGCTGTAACAGTGCTGGTCCCTAGGGCACACGTATCCTGCACTCTGCTCCAAGGGTCAGCTCTTTAAAACTGATGGGCGGGAGCTCAAGAAGCATGACAGGCGTCATGTGACTGCACATTATAAACAGTGCCTGCTACAAACAGAGGCCCTTAGTAAAGAGCGAGACCTAGCAGCAGGGATTGCAATAGTAGCCAGAAAGGGCTACCAAGTAGGGGAAGGATGGGTCTTCTCGCCATCCCAGATGGCAGAAAGGAACAGTCACTTTCCCACTAAGTGCTGTGTGTCATTTTCAGCCTTTGCATCTTGCATTGATTAATAAACCAGCACTGAGGAGAAAAACATGGACCTGAACTTGAGTGTACAGGCTTTATTTGGAGTGCACTGGCTACCCAACAGCTGACAATTCACCTGTGCAGAGACCGACAACTATGTTGTGGTCAGCCAGAACTTTTACGTTTTATGGAAAAAAATTACTCTGGCCCACAGCAGCATAGAGAACCTATCTAAACTATTCCTTTTGCTCATACAGTAGGACAGCTCTCTGGAAAGCCAACGTCTCAGCCCCACACGTGGTAGCCCCTATTGATGCAGGGGCGCATAAAACATCATAGGAGCCAGCGGACTTCAACAGGGTAAGACTTAAGGTAAAAATTTCACTCTTAATCTGCCCTCTGAACTTTGTTGAATTATTGGTTATAGAGTTTATAGCTAGTGCAAACAGCATTATGAGTGTTACATACTGAAGAATTACAGTACAAAGCACCCACTCTAAGGAAATCCACCTTTAACTTTTACTGAACAGAAAAAGGAATTGTGAAGAGTGACAGATTAAGCATCCATCTAACAAGCCTACACTCTTCTCACTGGTCGTTCTAGTTCTCATACCTGAACAAGCAACACAACTTGCTCATTTCCATAACACTCTCTCTAAACCAGCTAAACAGGTAGATGCTAAATACTAGCAGCAACAAATGTCACATCTGGTGCCTGCTGCCAGGCACTTCTACACCAGTGGTTCTCAATGAGGGGCATGTGTACCCTTGGGGATACACAGAGGTCTTCCGGGGGTACATCAACTCATCTAGATATTTGCCTAGTTTTACAACAGGCTACATAAAAAGCACTAGCGAAGTCAGTACAAACTAAAATTTCATACAGACAATGACTTGTTTATACTGCTCTAAATACTATACCCTGAAATGTAAGTACAATATTTATATTCCAATTGATTTATTTTATAATTATATAGTAAAAATGAAAAAGCAAGCGATTTTCCAGTAATAGTGTGCTGTGACACTTTTGTATTTTTAGGTCTGATTTTGTAAGCAAGTAATTTTTAAGTGAGGTGAAACCTGGGATACGCATGACAAATCAGACTCCTGAAAATGGCAGAGTAGTCTGGAAAGGTTGACTGCCACTGTTCTATACAACAGAAAGTCAGCACATCAAAAAAGACTCAAATTTTGTCCATGAATACAAACTAACCCTATACTTACTGGTTTAAAACGACATGGATGCAATATACATATCTATCAAGAAGCCGAAATTATGTAGAAAGAGGATTATAGTATCCAGACAATATAAAGCAGATATAGTCAAAGGAAGAAGCTTTAAAACTAGTACCATTTCTAGCCATCATCATTTAGCTTATATTTAATTTCTCTCTATGGAACTAGCATCTTTTAATTTGTTATATAAATCTAACTTATTTTTTCCTTTTTAAAGCCAACCACATTTAGCAAACACACAGAGAACTGCTGCGTGACAGCATTTCCCTATGTTCTGATGGCTGTGTGTGTTTAAAAGCTCCAAACCAAACACATGCTATCCCATGCAAATTAAACCATTCAGAAAATAAAACACAGCAAAGCAACAAATAGAAAGGGAAAAAAAGTGTCAGCCCAACAACCAGCTGCTGCTTACCTCTTCAAGCTCACCATCACAAAAATAACAGGCAAGCCACATGGTGCTTTGTGCATGAAGGTAGAATTCAAAGGTAAGTACACACACATTTCATTGCAAAATATAATGTATTCCATACAAATAACAGACTTCTTAAAAAAATTTAATTAAACACACGCACAGCATGCATGCACCAACAACCCTTGCAACAGATGCTAAAGCAGAGGAGAACAAAGACATACAAGCAGTTAATCCACATGGAGACGTTTCAGAGTCTGCTACTGCCTTCAAGCTAATGAGCCTGGTCTTAACTTCGGCAGTGGACAATCATGTTTTCAGATCCAGGTTCTGTCCCTGCAGACAACCCAGCTCAGGGCACCATTTCATCCAGTATAACACGCTAACTCCACCTCTTATGGAACACTTTTCATCAGTAGAGCTCAAAGTGCTTTACAAAGCAGGTTGGTATAATTAACCCCATTTCACAGATGGAGAAAACTGGTACAGGAACACATAATGACTTGCCCATGGTCACCCAGCCAGTCAGTGGCTGAGTTGGGAATATAACCCAGATCTTGATTCCCAGCCCAGTGCTCTATTCACTAGACCAATGGCCTCTCTCTATAGATAAGCACCTTCACTATTTGCTATGGCTCCTATTCACACTATATTTTCAGAATCAGGGGGCTGTTTATACCATTTATTGTGAGCACTCAAATGCCAGTCGTACTGGGTCAGACCAATGGTCCATCTAGCCCACTATCCTGTCTTCCGACAGTGGCCAACGCCAGATGCTTCGAAGGAAACGAACAGAGCAGGACAATCAAGAGATCCATCCCCATCATAGAATCCCAGCAGCTGGCAGTCAGAGACTTAGGTACACCCAGAGCATGCGGTTGCATCCCTCACCATCTTGACCAATAGCCATTGATGGACCTATCCTCCATCAACTTATCTAATTCTTTTCTGAAACCAGTTATACTTTTGGCCTTCATAACATCCCCTGGCAATGAGTTCCACAAGTTGACTGTGCGTTGTGTGAAGCAGCAATGGACTCAAGCAAATCAGTTTTATTTTTAAAAATAAGCTCAGTGGTTTGAGCATTGGCCTGCTAAACCCAGGGTTGTGAGTTCAATCCTTGAGGGGGCCACTTAGGGATCTGGGGCAAAAAAAAAAAAATTGGCCCTGCTAGTGAAGGCAGGGGGCTGGACTCGATGACCTTTCGAGGTCCCTTCCAGTTCTAGGAGATTGGTATATCTCCATATATTATTATTATTATTATAACCTGCACCATTTGCCTTATCAAATATTGTACCCTTCCTAGAGTTCAGCTAGAAGCATATAAAGGAAATAACTTTTGTTTCTGGTTCAATCTACATCCCATGTCTACCTTGCCAGCTATAAATCACAGCCCAAGAAATCAGATAAAGCCAACTTTATTTCTCAAAGTAATAAAAACACCAGAAGATTCCCACAGAAGCTGACACACTGAATGAGCTCTGCTAAACGGATTCCTCACTTGTCCTGAAAAGCCTACTTTGACATTTGATTTTGATCAACATGATTTTGTTCAGTAAGTGATGTTACTGGGTTTTGATATTGTGATTGCTGAGTGTCCCTTTTGTCTTGCTCAGACACCATATGCAGTTATCATTCTCTGTGCATCTATCTACACTATACTGTAGCTCTAAGCCATCATTAAAATTTTCCTTTCTTTTATATATAGTATTAAAATAGGAACATGTAATAGTTACAGCAATAACCACACCCCACATGGGCATACAGTAATGTTTTGCCATTCTATAGCACCCTCTATTTAAGAGAGACTCTGCATTTTAAAAATGTTAAATGAATTAAGCATCAGCACCCATATAGACAAGTCTTATTCTCTCATCTTACAGATAGGGAAACTAAGACTTTATCCAGTCAAATTTGCACTGTTTCATTAAACTGTTTAGTTAAACCAGTGCAAGTCTCTGTGTAGACACGCTTATTTTAGTTTAGAAGTGGTGCATTTTGGATTAGTTTAAACCTGCTCTTGATCAACTTAGGCTAGGTTTACACTACAAAGTTTTGTCAGCATAGCTATATCAGTCAGGGTGTGAAAAAGCCACACTTCTTAGCCAACATAGGTATGCTGGCAAAAACCCCAGTGCAGACACAGCTATACTGACAGAAGAGCGCTTCTATTGGCATAGCTAGCATTGTTCAAAGAGGTGGTGTTGCTATGCTGACAGAAGCATTTCTCCTGTTGGCATATGCTGTGTCTCCACTCAGGAGCTCTGCTGATCTAGATACATAGGCAAAGCATGTGTAGCGTAGACATGACCTTAAACTAAACCAAAACCAGCCTGATTTAAACGGAAATAAACTTGTTCACACAGTTCACACAGTTTTATACACTGGTTTAACTACACGCGATAAATCGATCCCCGATAGATGGATCGCTACCCGCCGATCCGGCGGGTAGTGTAGACATACCCTGAGTCACACCGGTACAACACTGCATTTAGACAACCCGTGAGGCACAGAGATGTTAAAGGATTCCAAAGATGGAGTGGCCGAGCTAGGAGAAAAAAAGATTTACTTTGGCCACAGTACCACCCTTCCCTCTAATGAAAGATTCATTATATAGTAACTATGGGAACAAGCAGACGAGGACACCCTGTCATAGAGGAATTGCTTATAGAAACATTTTTTAAATTTATATTAGAGTAGCACAGATCAGGAACTCATTGCACCCGCCACTGTACAAACACATAACCAGACATGTCCCTGCTCTAAAGAGTTAAAGCTATCTGGACAAAAGCAAACAATAATAGAAAATGTGAAGACTTTGGGAAAGGTTTGTGCCAGTTTGTTTGCTTTTTTGCTGACCCAATGTGCCCCTCTTCCAGCCTGCCCACCCCCATACAAATTCTGATATTTTGTATTTAACTGTTTCAATCCCTAATCAATGCTCAACCCTTCCCCCATCTCCTCTCCCCTCCCAGAGCACCTGCTCAGGTTAGTCAAGTTAGCAGGTCTGTTTCAATCATGGGATTCTGCTGACCTACTCCCCCTGCCATGATGCTGCTGATTCTGCACTGTACCAGTTTCTCTACCTGGGGGAACAGGGGCTTTGTAAGGAAGGAAACATGGTGGGTTCCTGCCTACTTGTTCTGCGGGAATTCAGAGAATTTGCCACCACTTACCATGCTTCCCACCTATTGCAGAATTGCAATCCTTTGTAAGGCTGGGCTGCTGGTATTTCTCCTGTTTTGACTCTGATGTGATATTAGTTGGGCCTCAGGGTTGCCAGGCATCCGGTTTTTGACTGGAACGCCCGGTCGAAAAGGGACCCTGGTGGCTCCGGTCAGCACTGCTGACCAAGCCATTAAAAGTCTGGTCGGCGGCGCAGCAGAGCTAAGTCAGGTTGGCTCCCTGCCCGCCCTGGCACCGTGTGGCTCCTGGAAGCAGCCGGCATATCCCTATAGCCCCTAGGCGCAGGGGTAGCCAGGGAGGCTCCGCACGCTGCCCCCGCCCTGAGCACTGGCTCCGCAGCTCCCATTGGTCGGGAACAGTGGTCAATGGGAGCTGCGAGGGTGGTGCCTGCGGGCGAGGGCGGTGCCTGCAGCCGCCTGGCCGTGCATCTGCCCAGAGGCTGCAAGGACATACCAGCCACTTCCAGGAGCTGCCGGAGGTAAGCACCTCCCGGAGCCCGCACCCTGAACGCCCTCCTGTGCCAAAACGCCCTCCCCCAGTCCTGAGCCCCCTCCCCAAATGCACACCCCAACCCCCTTCCCCAGCCCTGAGCCCCCTCCTGCACCCCAAACCCCTCATCCCCAGCCCCACCCCGTAGCCCTCACCCCAGCCGAAGCCCTCACCCCCCTCTGCACCCCAACCCCCTGCCCCAGTCCTGAGCCCCCCCTGCACTCCGTACCCATTGGCCCCAGCCCAGAGTCCCCTCCTGCACCCCAAACCCCAGAGCCTGCACCCCCAGCCAGAACCCTCATCCCGTCCTGCACCCCAACCCTCTGCCCCAGTCCAGAGCCCCCTCCCGCACCTTGAACCCCTCATTTCTGGCCCCACCTCAGAGCCTGCACCCCCAGCCAGAGCCCTCACCCCAACCCCCACCCCAGCCTGGTGAAAGTGAGTGAAGGTGGAGGAGAGCGAGCAGTGGAGGGAGGGGGGGATGGAGTGAGCGGGGGTGGGGCCTTGGAGAAGGGGCAAGGCAGGGGCAGGGCACGGGTGTTCAATTTTGTGCGATTAGAAAGTTGACAACCCCAGCCTTCACCTGTATGGCTTCCGTGCAGTCATATTTACACTGGCCGCCCCACGGGGTTAAGTTTTAATATGGTAGCATTAGGGAAACTGACCTGCTTAGTGTGCACAGGGATTTTCCCTCGTGAATCATGCTAGCAAGACCATTCTATAGACTACCTAAGGGGCAGTCTATTGCAAGGTTAGAAAACATGTCTAGCAGCAGTCAAGCAAAAAAAAATGTCCTGCCCCTTAGATCAGGGAAGCAGAAGTCAGACTAGGTAATCATATTGGTCTTCTCTTGCTCTCAGAGCTATGCATTCATTATTAACAGCTGGACCTGTTTGCATTACTTTAACTGGAAAGAAATTCTGTGGTGTATTTCACACTCCAGGAATTGGAGCTAAGCGAGACCAGTGCTGCGCAGGCTCCTTCACACAGCCACACCAAATGCATTTCAGTCAATCCTGACCTAAAAAACCCTGCTTTACGATTCCCAGGGCTTTCGAGCACAGACTGGGAAACCAACAGTGATTTTTGTGCACACACTTGGAATAGGAAGAGACCAAATTTGTGTTTTCATAAGAGTCACACCCTAGTCTCTCGAGTTGAAACTGCATCATCTAGCCCTCAAGGTATTTGTCTTCTGAACTAGGACTTAAGAAATGTTTCTAGTTCCGTGGTAATTAATCTTTGAAGTACTAGTTAATTTTAAAAGGGCAAAGTGTGTAAATGTTGATACTGGGATCTTGTAGCAAGACATGTTACTACAAGCCAGCAACAGCTGCCAAGTTAACGGGTTGTGGGAAAGAAGAATAGCACCACAATCAGTCAGTCAACAGCAACGCAATTAACATGTAGTTTTCATCTAACTGCAATGCTGTATTATCTTTGCTGCAGAACTACACAGTTATGGTGCGCTTGTATGTACCTTGGCCAACATTTTCAAAACGTGGATTTTCAGAGATGAGCATGCCCAGATTCCATCTAAATCAATGAGGGCTGTGGGTGTTTTGGCCCTCTAAAATAGAGGCCCTTCATTAAGGTATCTAAATTTCACTTCAGGCACCCATGCTTTTAAGGGGCGGCCCTTGTAAGTTAAAGACTGAGTGGACTTGTAGGCTCTGAAGTTTTACATTGTTTTGTTTTTGAATGCAGTTATGTAACAAACCAAACCAAACCTACATTTGTAAATTCCACTTCATTAGTGTTCAGAGAAGTTCAGTAAGGAAGGCCTCTTGCAAGTGTGACAACAGCATCTTTCCTGAACCTGCAAACTTATGAATATTACAGACCCTTTTCTTATAGGCCGGTAGATGAGCTCTTTATACGTACTAATACGCACTCATTTTCCTGGACAAATGAACTTTTTAGAGAGAGACAGAGATCTTCCTGCACATTAGTTATGTTAAAATGGAGTGGAGATTGAGAGTACCTATCAGTGTTTTAGAGTAAAAACATTAGAGATGCTGTAATTATCCCCAAACAGTGCATTATAAACCCAGGAAATTCAGAGTTACAGTTAAACTTGAAAGAAATGCAGAGTTAGGGCAACTAAACAATTTTAACACCTGCATTGACACCATGCAAAACCATTTAATAAAAGCAATTTAGTGTTTAAAGTTCCAGATTAAATTAAACTCATTTTTAAAGTCCCATTACACCACCCCTTGTACTATCACTACAGGGCAGAATTAAGAGGGTCTGAGTGCTCTAACTGCACATTGTGTCATGTGGTAAACGGGTAGCAGTTGTATAGTCATTAGCCCTTCAAATGAATATCACTGTGTATAGACGCTTCCACTCTGAATAAACTGGGGATTAATACAACCAATGCAGATTGTTTATTTTAGCAAGCGACACATTGGAGAAACAAATGCAAACCCATACACACCAAAACATAGAGCTAACATTAAACCTTCAGTGTCATTGAATTAAGGCTGCATTGATTCAGAATCACTGCTTATGAATAATGCAGGGTTAGAGTACTCTTCCACTTCAGGCAATAAGGATTAATAGCCACTTACATGGCTAGTTTCAAATGATCAAGAAAACAAAATTACAGTAGAACCTCACAGTTTCGAACACCTCGGGAATGGAGGATATTCCTAACTCTGAAACATCTGTAACGAACAAAATGTTATATTATTCTTTCAAAAGTTTACAACTGAACATTGACTTAATACAACTTTGAAACTTTACTATACAGAAGAAAAATGCTGCTTTTAACCATCTTAATTTAAATGAAACAAGCACAGAAAAACACTTTCCCTTTATTTTTTAGTAGTTTATGTTTAACACAGTACTGTACTGTATTTGCCTTAAGTCTCTGCTATTGCCTGATTGCAGACTTCTGGTTCCAAATCAGGTGTGTGGTTGACCTGTCAGTTCGTAACTCTGAAGTTCTACTGTAACTGGAATATCCTGCAACTATCTCCCTCTTCTCAACAGCCGTACACTCCAAACCACCAAGATATGCATCGCCTTTTGAAGAATGCCCTCCAGTGCTAGGAGAAACAAAAAAGTCTTTTTGCTCTTTGTCTCTTTCGGATCTCCAAAAAACACTGCAAGTGGCCGTTAGAGTTCCCCAAACTTCCTTTCAATGTTTATGCAACCCACTTAGCCACAGAGATTGATGAGCTAGCCACAACCTTGGCAAACAGACCTGGATCTTCTAGCTCAAGCAGTAAATGCTTATGCTTGAAAAGCTAGAGTTCCCAGGTACAATCCCTGCTGTCAACAACCTATGCTGGGGTTTGGCGTTCCACTTACATGCTGATTTGACAAGTTACACTATGTACAACATGGTGTTTGGAAATGTGCATTGCACTAAAGATCCAGGATAACCGCAAGCAGAAGAAAACCACTCATTTCTTGCCAATAGAATGATCGGCTATTATGATTCAATTATTCAAGTCTGTGCAAACCAAACATCAAGCATGACAAATTTAATCATCAAATTTAGATCATGAATTCCAGTCATTTTCCACACATGAACAAGAGACTGGGGGGAAATGTAAAATTAGTGTCAACAGGCTATAACCCATGCCCAGAATGGAAAAAACCAGTATTTAATATATAGTCTCTCATGTCACATAAAGAGATGCCTTTTAAAAGCACCACCACAAAACAATTTACGTATCACTGTATGACCAGCCTGACTTGGTCTAATTTACATCTTTCTGCAGTTGGTGGGGAATTTTAAATGGAATTTCATATTGAAGAGCTCATATAAAACTTATTTTATAAAATCCAAAAAGCTTACTCTATAAAATGAAGTGATGAGAGCAGGGTGCAAGATTGGAAGTAAACATCTAACTCAGTTCCCTGATCTGCAGTTGAACTTGGAGGAAAACCTCCTTATTATCTCTTCTGACATTTTTCAAAGAAGCCATATATTTGTGTATCCCTGTCCTACTTACAGGAGTATTTATAGAAGTGCAGTTGAAATGTACAGCTAATGCAAGTGCCTCAATTGTACCTTACCACCACCTATAATGCACCTCAGCCAGGTCGTGGGGGCGGGGGGGGGGAGGAGAATAAAACAGCCCACCTTGAGGTTAGCAACCCAGGGCAAGTTTGCAGTTAGAGCATCTTTCGTCTTGTGAGCAAAGCATGACTGTTGCAGTGCCACAGAGAGAAACCCAGAAGCTGGGAATGGGCGATGGGATGGATCACTTGATGATTCCCTGTTCTGTTCATTCCCTCTGGGGCATGCAGCATTGACCACTGTCAGAAGACAGGATACTGGGCTAGATGGACTTTTGGTCTGACCCAATATGGCCATTCTTATGTTAACCCAGGACACCAGTTCAAGAGAGTCACTTTTTAGAACAGAACCACACACGTATACCACTAATTAATAATCTCGCTAACAAATTCAGTTACTATTTGGACAGGCAAGACTATGATCAACACGCACTCTTATCCTATCATTGTTCTTCTATTTAAATAAAGAGTTTAACCATTTAGCCTTTAGCATCCCCTCTGAAGCATCTGGCACAGGCCACTACCAGAAGACAGGATACTGGGATAGATGGACCATTGGTCGGACCCAGTATGGCCGTTCTTATGTTCTTTATTTATTTACCAGATAAATAAAGAGTCAGCTATTTCAGGTTTGGGGGTGTTTTTGTGGGTTTTTTTGTTTAAGTAAAACACTCATTACTTTTATATTTTCCAGTAAAGGATTTTAATGGGCTCTAGGAGGTTAACAGGGCACCAAAACTTTTCATTTTATTCACTTAGTCATTAGTATACATACCTTTGGTCACATGAGGACTTCTATGCTACCCCCACCATCATGAATGCACCCTTAAAATTATTCCAGCTCCACATTTTATGGGAATGGTGATTGGAGACCTTTGGCATAACTCTCTCAGCATGCCCTTTCCCTCACTTTCTGATAAGGAACAAGCCTGATCTCTCTCTTCCTGTCAATGAAAGTTATCCTTGTCAGAACACATTTCCAACTACTGCGATCATCTAACGTGAGTCCAAGAACCATTGTTCCTATCTACAAGCGAGAGAAGGGTCTATTTTCGGTATCAGCAGCAAGATGCAAAGAGAAACCTCATGGTTTCAGCCAGAGTTGTTATAACCGAATGAGAAAACAGAAAACACCATTTACACTTCAAGTAGGGAGAGAGTTTCAGAAGCTGCAGTGCAAACATTTGATTCCTCCCTCCCCAAATACGTCTGAATTGCAAAGGGAGATAAAATACTAAACGGGCCTGATTCTGCCAGGTGCAAGCATCTTCAACTTCTCCCAAAGTTAATGGGAGTTGAGAGTGTACAGTACGTTCCAATATTGGGCCCTAATTCTGTTTCTTATAAACATGACCGCACAGTCTCCACCCCACTGAAACTAGATTTTTATCTGCAGTACAGCAAGGCTGAACTGGACACTTAACCTTTGTCTTTATTTCTTGTAAATCTGCCTGGAGTTTTTGTATCCAACGTTTAACCAGCCAAACAAAAATTCCTTCTTGCCATTCAGGGGCTGGGCAGTTAAGCTCAAGAACAAATTCAAGCATATTCAAAGCATATGTCTGTCCCAGCCTGTGGGTAAGGGCTCTCAGCAAATTTGAGGAAGCAACAGGAAGATCTATTCTGGAACTTGAAATAAGCGAGGTCTCCAGGCTACACAGATGGGATAAAACTGCCTCCTCCAGGGTAAAGCCAGAGGGCGATTATAAAAAATGATTTTACATGTGAGTGTAATAAAATATCCCAGACAAAACCTATAGACAGTAATATTTAAAAAACATTGTAAAAGGCGCAGTGTCTTCCATT
Organism: Platysternon megacephalum; assembly: GCA_003942145.1. Classification (NCBI taxonomy): domain Eukaryota; kingdom Metazoa; phylum Chordata; order Testudines; family Platysternidae; genus Platysternon; species Platysternon megacephalum. The sequence continues at coordinate 5,523,977 of QXTE01000073.1, forward strand.
CTCTCCAAGATCTGTTACAGACCGCACATTTTAGAGACATTTATATGCATGACCTTTCAAGGTCCCTTCCAGTTCTATGAGATTGGTATATCTCCATATATTATTATTATTATATTATTATATTATTATGCATAATACGTATTTAAGTGCACGTAAAATATATACACTATCAAGCCACTACTCTGCACCCATTCTTTTCAAACAAACAAATATACATTAAAAAAAAAAAAAAAAAAAATCTCTGAATCAATCCTAGGAGATTGACAGACTGAGGGAGGAGTAAATGCATGTGCGGGGTCATTAATGGAACTGTACAAAACGTTCACAAGGAATCCAGGGCATGGCCAGGTCCTGTGTATCTAGCCATTTTTCCATCCAGGAATTCACAAGGCCCTCATCATCATCATAATATCCATGTGACTCCTGAAAACCTTTACTTACGAGTAGCCCTTACTGATCCACATAGGGCCAAATTCAGAAATGGACTATCTCCATAATACATGTATTTAAAAATAAACAAACATGCCTACGGCTATAGTAGCTTGGCGCGCGCGCACACACAAACACACACAGAGACAGTTTGGGGTCGTGTTACAAACTTTAGATAGACTATGTTATTTTGAAATTTCACAACAGCTCACAAGCGAGTCCGTGCCCACCTTCAAATGATCCTGGTCCAATTTGCACCTGGTATCAAAATCACATGTGATTTGTAGGTTTGTCTTGGCACAAAACCAGGTAAAGCTTATTTTTGATTGAGTTTTGCTCTGAGATTAGAGTTTCATTCAAACCCTTAAACTAATGAATGCACCGGGGTGAAAATCCACACACACTGAACCCAACGGAAGCATTTGCACAAACCCGTTAAGCAAAGAAACCAAATTCTCAACTGTTCTAATCATTCCTTTTTCTGATACTGCCCTCAAACCAAACCAAAACCAATGGCCTGAAACCTGGCTGTTTTGTCAGGGAGTTTCAATCATTCCCTGAAAAAGTGGCTCCAAACAGACTGATGTTTTTACAAACCACTTTTAATTTAATAAAAAAAAAAAAAAAGTTGACACTCAAGAATAGTTTCCTTGGGATAATTCATCTTATTTGCACAAATATCCTAAGGGACAGCAGCCTATTCAGCACATGAGTGCAGAGCCATTTGTATGTTTTAAAATTCAGAGCGTACACACACAAACACACACACACACAGACAGGCTGTTTCCCTGGGCCAGGTTTATGTAGATTAATCAGAATGTCTCTGCAACGTGAAAAGGCAAGCGGGGTTAAAAGATATTCTTTACAACAACCCATTAGCAGAAGCAGGGAGAGAGTGCTTCATAAAAAGGTAGCCATCAGTTATCATAAGCAAATTATTTTATACAAACACTGGTGTCCCGCAGCTAAAGGGGAGTCCTTATGTAATCAGTTCATATTTAAAGTGCACTGCGTTGCTATCTATCTATAATAGTTATATGGCCCCTTTTACTGTAGCAGAAGACACTATGCTGGGACAGGTTGCAAGCACTTTGGAGGGCAGGATTACAATTCAAAACGATCTTAACTAATTGCAGAATTGGTCTGAATTCAACAAAATGAAATTCAATGATGACAAATGCAAAGTACTACACGTAGGAAGGAAAGACATCAAATGCACAAATACAAGATGGCTAGGTGGCAGTACTGCTGAAAAGGATCTGGAGGTTATAGCAGATCCCAAAATGAATGAGTCTCTACAATGTGATGCAGTTGCCAAGAGGCTAATCACTCCGGGGTGTATTTACAGGCGTATCATAGGTACAACACAGGAGGTGGTTGTCCCACACTACTTGGCACAGGTGAGTCCTCATCTGGAGTACCGTCTCCAATTCTGGGCACCACACTTTAGGAAAGATGTGGAGAAACTTGAGAGAGTCCAGAAGAGAGCAACAAAAATGATAGAAGGTTTAGAAATCCTGACCTATGAGGAAAGGTTATAAAAACTGGGCATGTTTAGTCTTGAGAAAAGACAACTGAGGAGGGACCCAATAATCTCCAAATATATTAAAGTGCTGTTATAACAAGGACAATGATCAGTTGTTCTCCATGCCCACTGAAGATAGGTAATGGGCTTAATCTACAGTAAAGAAGATTTTGGTTAGATATTAGGGAAAACTTTTTACCTAATCTTGTAGTTAGACTCTAGAATAGGCTTTGAAGGGAGGTTGTGGAATCCCCATCACTGGAGGTTTTTAAGAACAGGTTGGACCCACACCTGTCAGGGATGGTCTAGGTCAGGTGTCGGCAACCTTTCAGAAGTGCTGTGCCGAGTCTTCATTTATTCACTCTGATTTAAGGTTCCGCGTGCCAGTCATACATTTTAACGTTTTTAGAAGGTCTCTTTCTATAAGTCTATAATATATAACTAAACTATTGTTGTATGTAAAGTAAATAAGGTTTTTAAAATGTTTAAGAAGCTTCATTTAAAATTAAATTAAAATGCAGAGCCCTCTGGACGGTGGTCAGGACCCGGGCAGTGTGAGTGCCACTGAAAATCAGCTCGTGTGCCGCCTTCGGCACCCGTGCCATAGGTTGCCTACCCCTGGTCTAGGTTTAGTTACTTGGTCCTGCCTCAATGCAAGGGGCTGGACTTGATGACCTCTCAAGCTCCCTTCCAGCCCTACATGGCTCTGATTTTAATAATCTTATCTGGGCCAGAGTTATTTTTAAATGCAGTACAAGGAATCAAATAAAAACAGCTTAACTTTTATGAAACTAAAATTATTAATATCCAGATGAGAGTTCTAACCCTGAAAGTACTACCGAGACTACTGCTCACTACTCTCAGTGATCCTCTTGAAGCTGAAGTAGTACATGATCAGTTTGCAGGATCAGACTTGAATCTAAGAAGACAGTACAGAGTAGACTCAAATGGACTGTATAAAGGTAAAAGGAGCTACACAAAAGTGTTCAATCTTGTTGGGTTCTGGCAAATGTCACCTCCCTTTCAGATATTTCATACCGTAGGAAGTAGAAAAAGAGAGGATTCCTTGGCTTGCGTATGTACTTCACAAAAGGTGTGAAAAGAATTATATTCACTATACACCTCTACCCCGCTATAACGCGGTCGTGGGGAGCCAAAAATCCCTACCACGTTATAGCTGAAACCCCGTTATATCGGGGTAGGGGCAGGGGTGGCAGGGCTCCGGCAGTGATTTAAAGAGCTCCCGCCCCAGGCCCTTTAAATCGCCGGTGGAGTCCCACTGCCACAGCACCAGGGTAGGGGTGGCAGGGCTCCAGCAGTGATTTAAAGGGCCCGGGGCTCCCCACAGCAGCCGGAGCCCCGGACCCTTTAAAGCGCCGCTGGAGCCCTGCTGCTACCGCGCTATACGCGAACCCGTGTTATATCGGGTCACGTTATAGCGGGGTAGAGCTGTACTGGTCTTCAGCAGCTGGATTAAAGCCTGCCATGTTTAATATTAGGCAGAAGAAATAAAAAAAGGTAATAGATCCAGCTGATGAGAGCGATAGGTTTACTTAATGAAAATTGCCTTTTTATTACCTGCTTTGGCGTATTACACTCAGTGCAATCAAGGAAATGTTTATCAAATGGATTAGGCCCAGTGGGACACTACAACCTTCTGCCTCTACAGCTTTATTACCTGAGCCCAAGAAACTACCTGCAGTACATACCTCTTGCCTTTTACAATCTCTATTGTGACCTGCATACAGAGTCTGACGGAACGTCTACAATGCTGCTGGGGGAGACACGCGCTAGCTCTGCTCAAGCGAGCATGCTAAAAACAGCAGTGTAAATGGGGGCCTGAGTACATACCCGGGGGTCCAGGTGGGTTTGTATTTGGGAAGCTAGCCGGAGCCTCTGCCTATGCGAACCCCAGCTACACTGCTGTTTTTACATTAGCACGTGTCTATCTGCCTGAGCTGGGAAGCACTAAAGATGTACCCTAAGTAAGAGTGAAAATGGCTATTGCTCCATTTGCCTGCTTCCTTAATAGAGAGATCTGATCAAACATTAGAATTATTACTTCGATTTTCATTTACTTTTCCATCAACTCTGCTGTTTTTTCCTTAAACTGATTTTCAGGTTCAACATTATACCATGCACCTTTTACAAAAGGCAGAGTTCCCTTGTGTGGCTAGCAGCTTAGATTATTAAAAACTGAAGGTTTTTAAAATCCAGTTTACTTCTCATTCTGCTACTTGTTGCTTTTGGTATTTCTCAAATTAGACAGCGAAGCTTCCTAGTGATCTTCACTTTGGTTTCTTGGCCATATCGGTTTCTGGTACCTTTGCACATGGCAGTGATATTTGGGTTGCAAACTCTGCAGGGTAACGTGTAACCGGTTCAAAACACTTATTTTTGCATCATATTTTTTGCAATGTAGACGTTTCTATTCATCATACTGCAGCTTTTATAAAAAGTACATTTTTACAATACTTGTAATTAGAGGACAAATTTGAACTGAACTGTCTCTTTCAACTGGAAGATACCACTGTGACAGTGTACCCCATAAGGCTTTATGGGGGGGGTGCTCATAAATGTATGTATGATATAACTGGAATAGGGTTTTGCTACATATGCCATGTAACCTATCTGTGTAAAGGTTATGATCTACTGGTTATGTTCATCCTAGTTGTATGCAGGCACCATTTGTGTGTTCAAAGTTATGAACATTGGCTATATAATTGCTTGATTTCTAAGTAGCCTTAGTTAGAACATTTGGTCACTTCTTGGGAAAGGAATGTGCAAATTAAGTGCTCAATCAGGAAGTACTTAACAGACAAAAGAGCTTGGAAGACTCCAATCCACATAAGAAGTCTATCTGAGGACATTCAAGGTAGCATGTGGGTAATGGCTGCTACCTGCAAGTCCTGAGTCATGCATGGGCATGTGACTTGCCCATGTGATTCCAAATGTCCATTTTGTGACTGGATTGTACACAGGGTGAGGAGGGGGTCTCCACCCACAAGAGAAAGTCTATTTTGTCTTCAGCTGGCTAAAGAAGGAGCCTCTCCACCCCCCCCCCCNTTTATCTGGGTTTAGACCCCATTGGGAGTTGGACATCTGAGTGCTAAAGACAAGCACACTTCTGTGAGCTGTTTTCAGGTAAACCTGCAGCTTTGGGGCAGGTAATTCAGACCCTAGGTCTGTGTTGGAGCAGATGGGAGTGTCTGGCTCAGCAAGACAGGGTGCTGAAGTCCTGAGCTGGCAGGGAAAACAGGGATAGAAGTAGTCTTGGCGCATCAGTTGGCAGCTCCCAAGGGGGTTTCTGTGATCCAACCCGCCACAACTACCAAGCACTGAGTGTTACTGAGACAGTAAGGTGTGCTCAAATTTCTGGACTAAAAGGATTCTGGTTGCTTCTGTCATTTTTATACCAGCGCTGATGCAGCAAAGCACATCATTTTAAGCAGGTGAATAGACCCACTGACTTCAATAGAATCATGTGCTTAATATTAGGCTTAGGCAATTTCCTGAATCAGGGTGACGGATGGTAGACATTTGGTTGAACTGCTCCTTTGGAGTTAGTTGCACCTTTTTCTTTATCAAAAATATGTACAAAAGCTGCCCAAGGCAAAAACACTGACGGATTCCTAGAGTACTCAACCTGTTAGAGCTACCCATCTGGTTACTGGAGTTTACTGCTCTTCTCTAGGGGTGAAATCCTGGCCCCATTGCAGTCAGTAGCAAAACTGACTTCAGTGGAGCCAGGATGTCACCCCAAACTACACATTTAAATCAAACTGTCATTTGTTTTCTCTTGTGCATTACTTCGAAATACATTTACCAACCAACCATTATTTAGGGATAATTCTGTTTGCGCTAATGATCTTTAGAACATATACACCAGTGGTCCCCAACCTTTTTCTCCTGGCAGGCGCCAGACGACGAGCCACGGAGGACCGTGGCGGCGGACGAGCATCCGCCGAAATGCCGTCAACAAGCAGCGTCATCCAGAGGCGTCACCGCCGAAATGCCGCCTATTTCGGCAGCATTTCGGCGCTGACACCTCTGGATGACGCTGCTTGTCGGCGGCATTTTGGCGGATGCTCGTCCGCCAGCCAGTACGCAGGCACACTTAGACACCCCGGCGGGTGCCATGGCGCCCGCGGGCACCGTGTTGGGGACCCCTGATATACACGATTGCTGCTGATCAGCATACCTAGCAGTGGCCAAAACACATGTGCAGCCTTGCCAAGTGAGTCTAACAATACTGGAAAAAAGGAGGCAATTCTTGATATCCTTCTCCGGTGGCCTCCCTCCACCACCAAGTGATCATGCTCCGCTCTAGTCTACTGTACTGACCGGGAGACTGGCTTTAACATATACTATGTTGTCTTTTGAGTATTTGCCTTCAAAGCAGGTATCAGCAGAGGTCAGTGTGGTCAGTCAGATTCTAGGCAGTTGGGATTTGGTCTCATTTTATCTAAATCCCCCAAATTCAGAGACTGAGTCAGATGAATGCTAGGCAAATAACTTACTCATAGATTAAGGCCAGAGACCATTAGTATCACCTGACCTGACCTGCATCAGACAAGCATCAGACAAGCCGTAAAACCTCACCTACTAATTTCTGCATCAAGTCCATAATTTCTGTTTGAGCTGCAGCATAACCTTTAGAAAAATATCCAGCCTTAAATTAAAGGCATCAAGTGAGGGAGAATCCACCACATCTCTACATCAATAACTACCCTCACTTAAAATTTGTGCCTTATTTCTAGTCTGACTACGACTACCATCAGCTTCCAATCACTGGATCTTGTTATTCCTTTGTCTGCTAGATTAAAGCACAGTCTACTATCAAAACTATTCCCCATGCAAGTACTTTTAGATGACCAATTCACCTTATAGCCATCTCTTGGATGACCTAAGTATATTGATGTTCTTAAATCCCACTACAAAGGCAGATTTTTCAGACCTCCGTAGCATTCTTTTAGCTCTTTTCTAAACCTTTTTCACCATCCTTTAATGGGGTCATCAGGACTGAGGCCCGGGGCCAAAGCCAAAACCTGAGGACTTCAGCCCTGGGCAGCGGGGTTCAGGTTACAGGCCCCTGCCTGGGGCTGAAGCCCTTGGCTTCAGCTTTGGTCGCCCCACCCAGGTGACAGGCCTTGGGCAGGCTCAGGCTTTGGTCCCCCCTTCTGGGGTCATGTAGTAATTTTTGTTGTCAGAAGGGGGGTCGCAATGCAATGAAGTTTGAGAACCCCTGGTCTAGAACACTCTGACATTTTGGAATTGACCAGATGCGGTGTTTAGAAGTTATTGCATTATATCCAGACAAACAAACGCCATCAAGTTAAGTGCAGGACCTCACTTGGCCAATGCGTACAGTTGTAGGATAGGATTTTCCAAAGTGCTCAGGACTGGCCTAACCCAGGGCTAAGGATATCAAGAGTATTTTTGAAAAGCCCTCTCGTAGCACCCTACACACCTCCAGGTTGTGCCAGGATTGTTTGCTGTTGAATGAAAGGAAAGGAAAGGGAAAGGGAACTAATGCAACAAGGTGAAAGTTAGGAAGAAGAACTCACAGCACAACCAAGAAAATCCTGTGCAAGTTCAAAATAATAGAAGTCAGTTACACACAGAGGAATAGAAACAGAAGGCTGAGTTCTCTCACTGCTTTGGCCAGAGTCATGGCTACCCCATCTAAGCGAGAAAAGGTGGTGTTTCCATTAGCATAGCCTAAAGGAAACCCATTAATGTTCCTAAGAACTAAACAAAGGCTTTAAGAGGAAAAACCTCAAGGAGATTAACGCTGCTAGCAGCATTCACAAAACCAGTTTAGGGGACACGTTCCAAGCGACTACCATATATTTTACCATTAAACAACTGAGTGAAGAGGCAACATTACCTACTGGACTAGGAATCGAGATCTGGGCTCTATTTCCAGCTCCGCCATTGACCAGCTGCATGGCCTTGGGCAAGTCACTTCACCTATCTGTGCCTTTGTTTCCTTTCCCACCTTTTCTCAGTCTTGTTTCTTTGGACTGTAAACTTGTGGGGGCTAGGATTGTCTCACATACTCCCCATTGTACTATGCACGTACAGGGTACGATGCTGCCCCAATTTCATATGAGGCCTTTAAGGTGATATTGTAATCTGAACAATAGGTCTGTTCCCTATGCAGTAACACAGAACAGACCCCTCCTTCCAGTTACAGCCCCTGGAATGGGGAGATCTACTGGGCTAATAGTCAGACCTGCTGTGGGAATTAATAAAGGCCTTGTTCACAAGCTTGATCTCACAGCTGCCAGCTTTCCCCATTAGCAGAGAACTCATCAGGATCATCGGTATATTATGCATGACCCTCAAGCTGGCACTGAGATTTTACTCCACACTCCATCTGTATGTGTGGGCAGAGATGAGGATGAGGATGCTCAAGACATATGGGATGGCTTTGCCACACGATCCGAATGCCGCATATGCCATTCTAAACAAGTCAGGCAAAAAGCCTCTGCAATGGTTGGCTGCAAGACAACTGTACCTTTGTACCTTCTTTTTGGTACCCTTCAGCAGATACACATTCGTCTTCAGTGTCTCTCGCTGGGCCATGTACTACAACCGCAGTTCCACCTAGTTTACTATTAACATGGTGCTTTTACACAACTATTACATAGAAAAACAGGGTGGAGCTGCTATTACAGTAAACTCTGCAAGAGACTAAGTGAAGATGAAAGCTGGACACCTGTGAACATTTGAAAGTAGCATTCAGGAAAGAGAAAAAAGATAAAGTTTGTAATGCCATTAAAATACATGGACACAGGAGAACTGTTTGGAGGGACAGTATAAATGCTTTACACACATGCTAAATCAAGGTCCCACTGAAGTTAACAACTCCCTTAGAGCCGGGGCAAATGGGATTTTAACAGACAATATTAGGTCAATCAAAGCATACTGGGTAAAGATTGGTAATCTTGAGAAATAAATAGCCATAGAAAAATAGTCACTTTATTGTTAAGAGTGGGATTGAAAATGGTATAGCTTTCTGACTGACACTCCAAGGAAAGAGACGACTACTCCATTTGGAGAGAGACCTTTAGCATGCAAACCGTTTTCTCCCCAAGCTGTATGCAAAGAAGAGGTAACTAAAAATGCAATAGGTTCAAAGGAGCTTATAAAATATTAGTGGACATGAAAAGAAGTTGGAAAAATAGCTCAAGGCCTAGAAAGATTATTCCTCCCCCAACAAAAATAAATATTGAATTGGCTATTGTACAAATACCGTCACTTCTAAAGACAGTTCACCTACACAAACCTTATTCCCAAGGCACAAATACCTTCTTGGCTGGTTTGGTAATAAGTAGGTTGACAACTGAACTCAAAGTAGCTATGGGATGCAACTGAGGGACTGTAAAGTGAAACAAATCTTATACCAGGAGTTGGTGTGTGACACAGGGTGTGACAGGAAAGGAAAAGTGAAACTAGCAGTTGTGGCAGATGCAAAACCCTAGAAATATGAGATCTGAGAATGTGATGCTCTTCTGTAATGTCAGGTCAGATATGTAATGTCTTCTACTGGTACCACATAACCCAGTACAATCTACCACAGGTTGATTGCTCAACAACTAAACTGGGACCCCCACCACTCACTGAGATACCAGTGGAATGAAAAACAATATCCATAAAGGAGTAACTCCATCTGATGCTGCTTCTTGCACCTAGTTTTTGACTGAACAATGACTATGGAAGAAAACCCTAAATCAACCCACTGTGGAGAAGATATCAGGCAGTTGACAGTGCATCTCAGCTCTGCCCTCTGGCATCCAGAGCTGTGCTAGTCTCCAAATGTCTTGGTCACCAAGCCTTTCAGCCTAGTCAGTCCCACTGAGAGGGGCAACTTTGGTCCCAGGAAAGCCTCTGCCTCCTTATTTTTCTGGCTCACCATAGGAGCCAAAGATTCGGGCACAATGGTTAGCCTCTTCCAAACTTGCTTGTAGGAATGAGGACAACGTGCACTGGTATGTCAAATGATCTAGGGGAGGTCAATAACCCTAGGAAGACTGCCATCATCGACAGACCGCTGGAGAAGCTCGACATCAACATAGCTGCTCTCCCGGAAACCAGACTGCTGGCTGACCCAGGCACGTTATACGAGATGCATTACACTTTTTTCTGGAGTAGAAAAAGCAAACGAGACCACTGCAAACATGGGGTGGATTTTGCAGTCAAAAACTGAAGGTCCTGCTGCAACATCAGAATGTATCACATCATTTAGAATATTGGCAGACACCTGTGGAAAATAGCAATGCATATGCCCCAACATTTTTCTCCATCTCTGAAGAGAAGGACTTGTTCTATCAACAACCCAACAGCGTTATCAGGAAGCTACCACCAGGTAAGTGACTATCTACTGGGAAATGTCAATGCTAGAGAGTCAGCTCAGATTATAAAGATGTGGCCATTATAGAGTGGGGGAAAATGAATGACAATTGGCAAAGACTACGGGAGCTCTACACCCACCAAGGACTGTGTATTACGAATATCTGCTTCCAAGGCAGTCACTGCTGGAAGGTCTCATGGAGACACCGCAGATCTGGAGACTGGCACCAAATGGATTTAATTGTCACCCACAGAAAACACCTAGAAGATGTTCTCCATAGTCTTAGTCTTCACAGTGCAGACTATGACAGACCCCGTGCTGGTATGCTGTAAAATAAGGCTTTCACTATGGAAATTCCATTGTACCAAACAAACAAAGCTGTTGCCCATGCATTAACAGCAACACCACAAGACCACCATGGGAGGTGTCTCCAATTCACTACAAATCTCAGGGAAGCTGTGTCATTGACTGCATCTTCCCTGAATGTTGTTTCAGCATGGAACACTCTCAGGACAGATATCCATATCGCTGTAAACTTAGCTTTTGGCAAAAAAGACTGTACAAGATAGAGACTGGTTTGTGTCATACTCCGAAGAAATGCTTCCAGTTATTGAAGCAAAACTGCACAGCGTATCTCCACCATAACATGAACCCCTCTCCTGAGACTGGCCTAGAGCTCATTGCAACAAATAGTAAGGCAATGTGCTCAATCATACTGACTCAGACTGCACAAGAAGATACAAATGTCCTTTGAGAATGGAGATCTCAGAGGTATGTATGACGAAATCAAGGAAGCAATAGGTCCTTCAGCTGAGAAGACTTCCCCACTCAAATCTCTCAATGGAGACGCCATCATTGACAGAGGCAAACAGATGCAACACTGGCTATCACAAACTCTTTTCACATGAAACCACTGTTTCTGAAGCAGCACTAAATGCAATCCCCAGTCTCCAAGCTATGCAAGAGGTTGATCTAGAACCATCTATAAATGACCTTGAAAAGGCAAATCACCTCCATAAAACTGGGAAAGGCTACAGGGAAAGATGAAATTCCAGCTGGAGTCCTGAACTAGGATGACAGTTTGTGCTTAAACATCTGCACAACATCTTGCTTGTCTGCTGGAGGGAAGAAGTACCACCACAAGACATGAAGGACGACAACATCATAACACCATATAAATACAAAGAAAACCAGAGGCATTGCAACAACTACAGCAGAATCTCTCTCCTTAGGTTGCTGCCAAGGCATTTGCAGAGGTCATTCTAAAAAGACTGCAAATTCTTGCTGAACAAGTATAACCAGAGAGTCAGCGCAGCTTTCATGCCGGTAGATCAACTATCAAAATGGGGTCTTGACGCTTTTCTTGTAGTTGCCTTTGTGCTAAGAACAAGGAAAACCTCTTTACACAGCTTTCACAGATCTCCCCAAGGCTTTTAGCCTGGTCAGCTGGAAGGACCTTTTCCAGTTATAGGGAGAACTGGTTGTCCCCCAATCCTTCTCAGTCTGATTCAATCCATCCATGATGGCGTGAAGGCTGCAGCCCAGTATGATAGTGATCAGATAGTTTTGAAATCCGGTGTTGTTAAATAGGGACGTGGTATATCTTTGGTATATTCTTCTCTCTGCTGCTTCATTGTGGTTTCTTGACTAACACCAAGGGTGTATATCTCTGTACAAGATCAGATGGAAAACTTCAACAACGTACATCTAAGAACAAAAAGGAAAGCCAAACACCTGCTGATAAGAGACCACCTTTTTGCCAATGACAGAGTGTTCATCACACATAGTGAAGTGGAGCTCCAGGAACTTTGCAATAGCTTTGCATTGGCTTGTGACTAATTTGGACTAAAGTATCAGTCTAAAGAAGACTATTATGGCACAAGATATATTGACTGCACCAGAAGTTTTAGTAGCTAGCACCACACTAGAAGTTGTACATAAATTCTGCTATTTAGGAACAATTGCGTTGGATAACTGGTCTCTTGATGAAGAGCTTAATTCTTGCATCAGAAAGACAGCCACTATGTTCGGCCAACTGACCGAGCACATGTGCACTGACAGGAAACTGACACTGAACACCAAGATATGGGTTTACCAGATGTGTGTTTTGAGCATGCTGCTGTATGGTGACAACCCTGGACCACCTACAGAAGGCATGAGAGAAGGCTAACCATCTTCCACACCCATTGTCTTGACTGTATCCTAAATATCAAGTAGGAAACCAAAGTTCCTGACAATGCAGCACATCAGAAAGCAAAATTACCAAGTCTAATCACTATTCTCAAGCACAGACATCTCCGTTGGCTTGGTCATCTGCACTGGTTAGATGCTGGACATATTTCAAAGGATCTCCTCTATGGAGAGCTTTGCCATGCTCCAAGGTCACTGGGCTGACCTAAGCTCAGATTCAGGACACTTGCAAGAGGGACTCAAGAACTTTCAACATCAATACCACAAGCTGGGAAGATGCAGCTAGCAACAGGCTACACTGGAGGGCTGTGTTACAGCAGGGAGTCAAATAGGCTGAACAGAAGCTGTTGAGGAGAGAGGGAGAAGAGAGCAAAGAGGAAAGCGCAGAAGGCCTCAAGCACTAGCAGTGCCCCAGCTTCATCTTCTGGCCCAGCACTTTCCACCCGTATTATCTGTGGCAAGGACTGTCAGTCAAAAAATGTAGACTTAGCTGCTCGCAGTGCTGTAGCGTGACACATGGGAACTGAACTGCTTTGGCACTTACACCATCACCTTCTTTCGAGATGGCCAGTTGCCATTCATTCATTCTGGAACGTCACAGGGTTTGGGTCTACACAGCCAAGGCCAAGCAGTCTTAGTCCTTCAGGAGGGGTTTTTGTACTGATTATCTTTGACTTGAATAAAAAAAAGTCAAAATCAATGTAAGATAGTTTGTATTGCTGACTGAACACTATAGAAACATATGTAGGCACGTACACACACACACTTAACAGAGGCAACAACAGATGGAGAGAATATGCCTACAGTTTGATATCTCTCTCTCGATCACACACACACACTTGAAAATTGTTGCTTAATTTGTATCATTCAGTTAAATCCTTGCACACCACCTTGAAGCATTCATAGTCTCTATAGGATACCTTTTTAAATAAAGGCCATACACAAATCATTTCCCCTCCCTCTCGGCCCAAGTGTAATTATTCTTCCCTCTCCATAACAGGTCTACACTTTACTTAATATTCTGCAGGAAGGGGTCACAGTTTGGAGTTCAGAATTCACTCGGATCTCACAAGGATACATCCATCCCTTACATCTCCAGTGGTACATGCAAACGGAACTAATTTCTCTCAGCGGATGTGTTGGCTAAATGCCTTGCAGCGATCACTTCAGAGAGCATTTAGATGAAGCATTTGTCTCTGGAATTGTGTGTCTTCAGATCTAGGATGTTGATTTGAAGGTTTAAAGATGAAAGCAGCAGCCCTCTGGGGAAAGATATAATGTATATTCCAGAGATTGTGTTATAAATACAATTCTGAGCATCTTTATTTTCTGTTTAACAAGCTAGCTCCCTGGTAAGGTGTCATCTTAAATTCAGCTAACAGTATATTATCTTGACACCGTCTAAGAACAGTACTTGGACAACTCCTGTTTCTTATGTTCTGTTCTTAGGCCCCACAGGAAAATTCATGTGAGCAAAGTCTGACTGACCTCCCCCGTCCCTCAAAAAAAGTGACATTTTATAAAAGCCTCCTTCAATTGAATATATACCCCCATCCAGTCCCAGAGGGGAAGCAGCTCCAAAAAAGTATGGCAAAGGTAACACTCTTTTCAAGTGATGCGCGTGAGATTTTTCTTAATAGGCGAGTACTAAAATGAAGAATGCTGCACAAAAATCTAGAGAGGAGACTGACAGCAGCATTTTATTTTTTTGGTTACATGAGAATCCTGGTTTCACTGAAGTCATTGGCAAAACTTCCATTGGCCCCACCGATCAGGTACAATGCACAAGTGTGGCTATAATGTAGCAAGAACTCAGAATAATGAATGGATGTGAGGTCACCTGCGCGCCAAGCACGGAATGATTAAATTCTTTGCAAGGAAGTAAAAGATCCTATTCAGCCAGATGCTTTAAAATAGTCAGGTTACGGAAACCCCACTGAGGTACTGGGCAACACATTGTCCTCAAAGGAAGGGATGTGATCACACGGTGCCTAACTACCAGCACTGAGTGAAGCACACTTTAACCATGCCCCTAGAAAAAGCTGGAGGAAAAAAAATTCGAGGCAACCAACAAGTCTTTCCAGTTGGACCAAGTTTTCTACAATCAGTAGATGTAAACAGCTTCCATTGTTGTGTCCACTGAATACTTACACTACGTGGCTGCCTGTCCCTTCCAGAATCCAGCTCAAACTGAACTTTATTTTAAGCTCCGAGTTATCAGGCCCTGCAGGTGCTCTTAAGGATCAGGTCTTTCTCCATTCCCTTATGCTCCGAGACATATTCTCACCCCTTCACTTTTTGCGTCTCCTGTCCTAGGCTTCCTATCTCTCTCAGCGTCATAGCCTCCATCTTTATTCACATCCCAGCTGAAGATACAAGGTAACTCGTTCACAGGACTTAGTGGTAGTACTAGTGCGGAGAGAACCAGCATCTCAGTTTAGTACAGCTTTTAACACTGACGTTATGCGCCTAGATTGTGTACTGTTACTATAGGAATCTTGCTGTTCATATGAACTTTTGGGGTGAAACCCTGGCCCCACTGAAGTCAACAGCAAAACCCCCTTTGACTTCAGTGAGGCCAAGGTTTCACCCTTGATCATCTTATCCTAAGGGTATTTAACTTTGAGCACATCAGTAAAATCAAGGCAATAATTCCACCCAATTGTCACATAGCTGAAAACAGAAGTCTTTAGGAAGTTCACATTTTGATAATCACTCAGCATTTCCCTGTGCTTTTCAACATAAAGGAGTGAAGGGCATTCACCAATGAACCCCTAATTCTAATTCAGCTCAAGGATTTTTCTACTGAGAATCCATTTTTCTACTGAGCGTCCAGATGTTTAGCTCCTAGAGGAAACTCTAAAGCAGCAGTTCTGCTGCCTCACCCCCAGGGCAGACCACAAAGCCATTTTCTGAAAGAGTTGTGACGTTTTCTACAGAATTCAAGTTTATAATGAAAAGAAAGTTTCCAGCCCATATGGCTAGGGAGATAACCATGCAAATGTGAACATAAACAACTGCAGTTAGCTTTATTGACTATACAGCACTGGAAATTGTGTAGTTAATTGTGTACTTTGAAATGGTCACGTTTATACACAGTGGATATAAACGTTGATTTTGGCTCTGCATGGCACAATGCTCTTTAAACAAAAATAAATGGTTGTCTGGTGCTTTAGGGGGGTGGGGGGGGACTTAACTAGCACAAAAGATTCCAGCCTGGGACACAAAGAAATTACACAATAGATTTTAGGGGTTTGCAATACGGGTGTGACGGCGCCCCCCGTAAGGCTTTATGGAAATATGCTTATGAGTATATATGCCATAACTGGAATATGTTCTGTGCTACATATGCCATGTAACATCTCTGTAAAGGTTATGATCTACTGAATCTATTAATCCTATTTGTATGCATGTATCATTTTTGTATTCAAAGTTATGAATATTGGCCGTGTACTGGCTTGATTTCTAAATAACCTTAGTAGAGCATTTGGTCAGTTCCTGGAGAAAGGAATTTGCAAAGTTAAGTGCCCAATCAAGAAGCACTTAAGGAACAATGCATCTTGGAATGCTCCAATCCACATAAGAAGTCTTCCTGGAGACATTCAAGATACCACGTGGACAATGGCTTCTGCCTGTAAAAACTGTGAGTCATGCATGGACATGTGACTTGCCCAGGTGACTCCAGAACTCCCTCTTGGAGCTGGACTTTGCACAGGAGAGAGGAGGTGGTCTCCACCCACAAGAGAAAGTCTATTTAAGCCCGTGGGAGACACCTCCATTTTGTCTTCAGATGGCTAAAGAGAGAGCCTCTCCACCCCAAGGATATCTGAAAGAAACTGGAACAAAGGACAATAACCACAGAAGGTGTGTGTGAATGCTGGACCCAGACTAGAAGGAGACTAGTCTGTAAAAGGAAGCTTACTGGTGAGGTTTTTATTTGTACTCAGTTGTATTACTGTACTAGACTTAGATTTGCGTGTTTTATTTTATTTTACTTGGTAATTCACTTTGTTCTGTCTGTTACTACTTGTAACCACTTAAATCCTACTTTCTGTATTTAATAAAAATCACTTCTTACTTATTAATTAACCCAGAGTATGTATTAATACCTGGGGGGGGGGCAAACAGCTGTGCATCTCTCTCTATCAGTGTTTTAGAGGGCGAACAATTTATGAGTTTTGCCTGTATAAGCGTTATACAGGGGTAAAACGGATTTATTTGGGTTTACACCCCATTGGGAGTTGGGCATCTGAGTGTTAAAGACAAGAACAGTTCTGTTAGCTGCTTTCAGTCAAGCCTACAGCTGTTAGGGGACGTGATTCAGACCTGGGTCTGGGTTTGGGTTTGCAGCCGGCTAGCGAGTCTGGCTCAAACCAGGCAGGGCACTGAAGTCCTAAGCGGCCAGGGCAGGAAAGCAGGGGCAGAAGTAGTCTTGGCACATCACTTGGCAGCTTCCAAGGGGGGTTCTCTGATCTAACCCGTCACAACGGGGAACAAAATTTTAGAACAGTCTTTAAAGGGTTAACGTTTATCTGTTCAGCCATCTCTTTAAAGGGTTACTTAAGGGGGGAGAATTCACTGTCTATTCCAGAGAAAACCACCAATCCAGCCACCAATAAATTGCCCACAAACAGCAAGAGTCCAGTTAAATGGCTAGAACAA
The DNA here is from genome assembly GCA_003942145.1 of Platysternon megacephalum. Lineage (NCBI taxonomy): Eukaryota > Metazoa > Chordata > Testudines > Platysternidae > Platysternon > Platysternon megacephalum. The sequence continues at coordinate 5,541,142 of QXTE01000073.1, forward strand.
GGAAGTTCCAATGGCGCTCTCAGGGTTCCTAGTTCTTATGGCATAATGGACATGCTCTCTGTTCTTTCAAATGATGGGACAGTTTCATCTTCTCCCAATCCCAGGACTACAGGTTACTAGGAAAAAACAAAAGCATTCATTACCATTATTCACACAGAATCACCCTTCCTAGGTCTTGTTTTAAGGACTGCATTTCCCATTGTCTCAGCACTTTAAGGTGTGCAGCCTTTCATTCTTGGTCACTAGCTCAGGTCAACCCAGATAGGTGCCATCAGATGACTGTTAGATGGCCTAGTGATACAAGTTGGTTCTCAGTCCAGCTCCTTACAGACAGGTATCAGAGAGACCATCATAACTGGCATCTCCTTGGTAGTCTAAGCAAGACCAGTTATTACGTGAGCATGGAGAATTAGCTACTCACTCTCATACCTTCAGCTGGTCCTTTCAGAAGAGAGATGAGGCACACCCGAGGGGTAAGGCGGGCAACCTCACACTGCAGATGCTGGTTATTTGTTGAATAAAAGGTGGACTTTATATCCAGAAATTCTATCAAAGGACTCTGAACCAAGAGGAGCCTGTATTCAAGCTCCCTTCCTCAGCCACTTATCTTAGTTCATTTTAGGTAAGTCTATCTCCTCAGTTAACCCAGATGGAAGGAAGGAGGAGGAGAGGGCATGGGTCATTTATGGGTACAAGACCCTACTGAAAAACAGCAGTTATTGCAACCAATTTCTCTTAATAAACTACCATCAGACAAAGAGTTCACAGTAATGGTACTGGAGGATGGATAATTCAGATCTCAAACCCCACACAAGAATGCTGAAAGTATGTTCTCTGGCAAGTGTAAACCCAAACAGCTGCCTTGCTTCAAGGAATTGTTACCATCATGATATTATCAAAACCAACTACTGTCTTGGGATGAAAGAAGTTCATGGAACAGGGATTCTAAAATATAGTATTTGCCCATGGGATTGGGTGGGGGGGTTGAAACCAAAACCATTCATGAAAGATTCTCTGGCACAGATAATATCAAATGGTCCTCTGCACATCCACTGCTGAAAATTTCCATCAACAGCTTCCAGCTTAAGTTTCTTCATGTATTAAAAGCATATGTATTTCTGAGTTGTCAGTCGTCTGCTAGCATGTCAGACTCCATGAAGATTCTCATTGGGATGCAAGTTTAGTCCTCCTGATTTATTGAAAATATATTTTTCACACCAAAAATGTACATTAAAAAGAACGCTAAAGTTGCAAAGTAAAGCACTCAGAAATCCCGATGTGACAATGTGAAGGTTGTTTGTGCAACTTTAATGCCTCGTATCCTTGTGAGACTGTAGGATGACATACATTACCATGTACTGTTTTCCACAGAATCACTCTCTGTCAGTACACACTGTAGCTGTTCAGCATTTCTTTCTATTCTCAATTAGCGTGTAGACTTTTGCCTTATTTACTGCACACCCTACACCAAATAAACTGTGGCCCCCTCCTAATCATCTTTGTAACATCCGAACATCTCAAACCACTAAGGCACTACGGCTATTTAAATAAAAGTAGCACTTTTCTGTAGAACAGGAAAATATATTCTTAGAAGCAGCTAACCCATTTGTCAAACTTTCCAAAAAGTTCAATCCTAAACTGCCGAATTTCAGTCCGAAGAGGGAAAGAAAGCTGTAAGCAGCTGAAAATTAAGAGACAAAAATTGAATAGAATTAAGACACTTGGTGCCTTTGACATCCAAGGCCTTGTCCACACACACGTTGTACCACTCACTGTACAAATATAGTTACAACAGCCCAAGTGGGGACACAGTTATATCAGTATTAAGGTTCTTTATATTTAGGGCCCTACCAAATTCACAGTTCATTTTGGTCAATTTCATGGCCAGAGGGTTTTTAAATTGGTCAATTTTATGTTTTCAGCTGTTTACATCTAAACTTTCACAGTGTTGTAACCATGGAGGTCCTGACCCAAAACAGGCTCATGTGGGGGAGGAAGGGGTTGCAAAGTTGAAGTAGAGGAGTTTCAGGATTGCCACCCTCACTTCTATGCTGCCTTCAGAGCTGGGCTCTGAAGGCAGCAGCTGCAGTGCTTCCTGCAGCCAAGGGAGGTACCCAGAGGCAGGTCTGATCTCCCTCCCAGAGGCTGTGCAGGAAAGAGAAAGTCCTGTCCCTCCCCAGCCTGGTGGACTAGCAGCTAGAGCCTAGTGAATGGTAGGAGCCCCCAGCTGGGGCGCCCCCAGACCTGCCCCTTCCCCTCCCTTTCAATAGCTAGATTTCACAAGGGAGGTCTGATTTCACAGTCCCTGATGTGTTTTTCACAGCCATGAATATGGTAGGGCCCTATTTATATGGGTATTCCTGTACAGGAAGACGAATAAGCTAGACTGGTATAAAGCACCATTATACCACTACAACTGCACCCACATTATGGGCTGTACCAGTATAGCTATTTTGGATTAAAATAAATTGATATATATCAATATCCCACTCCCCAACAAGAGTAGTTCTACTGGTACAAAACTCTTCTAGATTGGGATCCATAATGCATAAAGGATTATGTGCTGCATGGACAAATATGCCAGAGGATATGCAAGGATTCTGGGCTGCATGGACAAATATGCCAGAGGATATGGTTACAGCACTGGCTTGTTCAAGTCTTCAGCTACGTTCATGGACACAGCTGAGATCCCATCCACACTACAAAATGCAGTCATGCTCCAAATCTGTCAGGGAAAAGCCAAGTTACAACCTGACCCACCTCACCTTTTGTAATGAAGGTGTGATGCACACAAGTGCTGCTATGCAGCTGAACTTCAGTAACTGTATAGTAAGAAATACTAAATTTAATCTTTGTGGGAGGAAGGGAAACCCACTGATCATAGCAGAAATATTGGTGAAGAGCCTGAAAAGGCAGCAGTGAACAGTCTCAGGTAAAACATTCGAACAGCATCTACAGCAGTTTTATAACCGTTCCATAGAACTGATGAGTGCAGCAACTGCTATGTTAATTAGGCTTCATTCATGCCTCCCTAATGCTGTAGTTATGCAATTTCCCTTGCTGCAGTCCTGCTGAACAATCATGACCACATTAGTCATGGTAGTAGGAATTTAAGAAATACCTGCTCTGACAGAAGTGATTTGTGCAGTGTACTTGGAGAGATCACTCTTTTTTGTGAAGCCCAGTTTTCAGACATTTGGTTAGAAAATCTTTGCCCCAGAGAGTTTTATTACTGCGGTTAGTGAATGAGAATTTGAGGAAGGAGATTTAACATAACAGAAATCACCAAAAAAATTATGAAATGTTTGTCCTCTGAATGTTTTTCTTCCACAGTGCAACCTTCATGATCCAAACCTCATTTATCTGAAATTGGGTCATGTCTCCTGGTGGCTATGGATTCTGTTTAAAAATTTCCCTTGATTAGCCAAACATAATATCCTCTGTGACATTTGAATGATCGAGGTTGCTGCAATTTCTTTTTTTGCAAAGTAATTCAGATAAGAATAATTATGTGTATCTAAAAGATGACATTCCAGATGAAAAGACAGTTACCAAATGGATAGTTTAGAAATGTCACAGATCAAAAGAAAGCAGGGGGAGGGAAGTCTTCCACTAAATACTCAAGAGATTAGAGTTAAAAACAGTATATTGTGCTGTTTCTGTATTTTAACTATGGTAGCATCAACTCATGCATGCACAGCGGCTTCAGACTGTCAATTCACAAAACTGTATGCAGTGTTGTTGTAGCTGTGTCGGGCCCAAGATACTACAGAGACAAGCTGGGTGACCTGAAGAAGAGCTCTGTGTAAACTCAAAAGCTGGTATCTCTCACCAACAGAAGTTGGCCCAATAAAAGTTATTACCTCACCCACCTTGTCTCTCGAATTCACAGAATTATGAGGAGGTATTTTAAAATGAAAGTATCTAATTACAATCTAGAAAGTTAGGAAATCCCTATTAACATCAGCTGTGTAATTTAGAGTCTATTCTTTTGGCACAGAGATAGGAAGGGAGGAAGGGAGAGAGAAGTCAAAGTAAATTCACTGATGTTTACATGCCTCAATTATTCCTACTTAATTCATAGGTTACACCTAATCTGACACTAGAGCAGGAGGTCACTTGAGAAGTTAGTCCCATGCTATATGCATTAAATGAATAGCACTACCTATATCTCTGACTCCGTGTCAAGTTTAAAAATAATGGGCCAGCTCCTCAGCTGGCATAACTCAATGGAACTATGCCCACAGACAACAGTGAGGATCTGGCTAAGTCATAAAATAAATAATAATGGCAAGTATTCATATAAGTAAGAGACATACAGCTTTTGCTCAAGTCTGAAGGCCTCATCTAATTTGCATTGAACAAAGTGTATTGGAATTATCCTAACCTTTAATAATGAGAGGGGCAGCATAAACAAAGTAGAGATCCTCACATGCAACGCTGCATCTTGATCTCAGTGCCATTCGGCTTGAATTAAGAGAAACCATCACATCCTGGGACTTAGCAAATCACCAAGGGTCACTCCTCTCTAAAATTACACTGCTTACAGGCCAAATTGTAAAACCCCACTCTTTGGCAATATCTGAAATGAATTATCTGGTTTAGTACTACAGCAATGAGCATGTATTATTTTCTTCTCAGAGATGGGATTGGCTTAGTTGGTAACACAACATCAGCAAAAGAAATCACAGTGCACAGGTATGCTTGTTGTACAAATGATCACTGACACAGGAAGTACTACTGCCCACATGACTCAAAGTGGTTCTCTTTATAACAACTAAGAGTGTAAGAAGAAGAGAGGACTTCAAGCTTCCCACCTCTCAGCTGAGCCAAGGGGGTGTCTGTGTGTGTGAGAGCGAGCGAGCACCAGAAAATGCATCTTTTTCCCCCCCCAGTTCAGAAAAATAAAGAACACCTCAAGTTCCTACAACCCAACCTGAGACGGATGGTTTTGCATAGAAGATTTAGTGTTTCCCGCAGGAACACAGGATGGTTTAAGAGTCCGGTAACAAAATACAGAGGCTTTCACTGCTAGGGCACTTGTCCATATCAAGCCTTTGGTCCAGGGTGACTGTAAATTGTTCCCACCCAACAGCTGTTCAATAGACTACATTAAATGCATTGGGGAAACAGAAGTGAATCCCCATTCTATTAGGCAGGTATTCCATATTCAAAGTCTACCCCCATAGTTAGCATAAATTGGCAGTCTCAGCAGAGACCAGTGAGTGAATGTGATATGGAGGCTACCTTTATCCAGGCTGGGAAACACACAGAATGTAGCCTGCTGGGAAGGTGAGAGCAACAGACTCTCTCTCGGACAACAAGGGGGATGGGAAGAAGACAGAGTGGAAGAACCTAAAGTAGCCAACTTCACTTTGTAAGATGATTAACAGTTATAAACGAGTTTTCATTTTTCACAGGGATGCCCCAGAAATCTTACAAATAGTTCAATAGTTCGTGCTGAGCAAATAGGTCACAACGTTAATTTTTATTGTACTAATCCTCCCACCATATTGGGAGATGGTGCAGTTTCCATCTGCCTACACTGGCCCGAATTCTACTATTTCCTGCATATCAGCAGTTAACCCCATTCCTAAATATTTCATCATCTCTTTGTGCCAAGAGGAAGTTCAGCTAGCGAGGTAAAGCTTGCAGAAAAAAAATTGAGTTACTAGGTATTTCTTCCAGTCATCCCATTTGATTCAGGAGGAGGAGATGCCAGAAAATAAAATCTCTCACAATGCCATGAAGTGTCAGAACAGAGGCATCTGGGCTAGAAGCACGTCATCGGCATAAAGCCAGGGCTTTTGATGAATCCTATTAACATCTACCCTTTGAACATTTGCATCTCCAGTCTTCGCCTTCAGAAGGGGAAAAATCTGTAGTTGGTCTATAATATTGTTGGGAAAACGAGCACAGAACAAACTGGAGAGAATCTACAGATTGCAATTTTTTCTTTTTTTAAACAAAGTAGGGACCGGCTGGTTGTCGCTCATATGATATATATATATAATAGCTATATTATAACTATATATATAGTGTGTGTGTGTGTGTGTGTGTGTGCACGCAGGGTCCAGCACAATAGGGCCTTGATCTACATTGAGGCTTCCAACCACTACCATAACACCAGTAAATAGGAAGCGACTGTCTCTGAAAGTAGCAGCTCAAGAAACAACCTTCAATTGTATTTATTACATTTTACGTTACCAGTTACTCATTATGAAGATGACGCCAATTTTGTAAATTGCTCTTCTGTCCCTGCACTATTCACACACTAAGGCCCCAATTCTGCTCCCTCACATACATTTTAAGACCAGAAGCGATCACTGCACGTCGAGTCTGTATCTCCTGCACACCACTGGCCACAGAACACTTCACCCAGTAATTTCTGCATGAAACCCAGTGACTTGAGGTTGAACTAGGCTCTCTCTTTTAGAAAGACAACCAGTCTTGATTTAAAATTTTAAAATGAAGGAGAACTCACATCTCGGTAAGTTTTTTCAAAGGTTAATGACCCTCACTCTTAAAAGACTGCACCTTATTTCCAGTTTCAGTTTGTCCAGCTTCACCTTTCAGCCAGATCGAAGAGCCCTCTACCATCAGATCTCTTCTCCCTGTGTGGGTGCTTACACGCCATGTTCAAGCCCATTAGAACCTTCTCTTTGATAAGCTCTTTTAAGTTTCTCATTTTCAAGTCGTGAAATTCTTTTAGCTCTTCTTCCAACTGCTCCAATTTTTCAGTATTCTCTTTTTTGAAGTGTTGACACCAGACCTGGATGCAGTATTCCACTCATAGGCTCACCAATGCTGTGTACAGAGGTATTTAGCATCTCTGGTCCTATTTGACATACTTCATACATCCAAAGATTGCATTAGCCCTCTTAGCCACGCGTGGCACTGGGAGTTCATGTTCAGTGTTTTAACCACCATCATCCCTAAGTATTTTTCAGAGTCACTGCTTCCCAGGACACAGTCCCCCGTCCTGAACGTGGGACTGACATGCTTTGTTCCTAGATACATCACCTTGCACTTGATGTATTAAAACTCAAGTGGTTTGTTTGTGCCCAGATTCCCAAGTGATCCAAATTGCTCTACCAGTGACTGGTCACCTTTACTTACCACTCCAATCTTTATCATCTGCAAACTTTTTAATTCAAGATTGACAAAAATATTTTTGTCAATGGTCTAGAAGAAAACAGTGTTGAGCCAAGAACCAACCCCATAGGACCCCAATAGAAACATACCCATTTCAAGTCAATGGGAGCAGAAGTAGGCCCTAAACCATATCCTAGGAAGGTTGTGCTCACATAGGAATATCCCATCATCTCCAGAACACCATTAACCCCTAGCTGTAGTAAATAACATAGTAGCACCACAATCAGGATTATGGCTGCACTGGACTGGGCACTGTTCAGACCTAGGAAAGAGACACACTCTCCTCTAAGGGGCTTAATACTGGTTAAGTAGGTTGGTTTTGTTTTTAATCAGATGCCACTGAACTGAAGGAGATGAGGGTGGAGAGAAGATAGGTCTGGTAACATCTGCAGTATAGAGAACTGGTTACGGAGGAATAATATAAAGGTTTCTGGGTTTCCCACAGGGAGCTGAGAAAGCCAACAAAATGGACTTTTTGCAAAAGGCCGCCCCATTGATTAACTACACTAGCAGCTGCCATAGCACCAAGATGAGCCAGCTAATCCAACAGACCTGACAAAGGGAGCCTGACTGGGGAAGGTTGTAGGGAGGAAATCACTTCCCACCTGGTAGGCTCCTGCACTCATCTCACCATTTGTCACAGCAACAGGAGGCAGCGATTTGACATTTCACAAGATGGGAAAAGCAGGACGAAGGCTGTTCCTGGCCCGTTTACTGCCTAGTCCCGACTGTGATCCATGAATCACAGCAGAATTATTCCACAAACAAAACACCGAACTGGTAAACACAGCTCAAAGAAAAAAAATACCACGTTTGTGAGGGGGAAGTGATTCTCTCCCACTCCATCCCGCTCCCGCCCTGAATGGTTTTAGCAATGAGAAATAGCTTTGACTCAACCCCAATCCTGCGTGCCAACCCTCACCTGAATTCAGAAGGGGCTCAATATTAAACTGGATTGAACCTGCGGGATGCACAGACTGGGGATGCCTAACTTTCTCTACTGGGTGTGTATAGAGTGCTTCTGCTTATAAACGGTCCCACTTGAAATGCAGATTTTCATATTATAGTTCAAAGAGACAAGTTTCCCTCGAGTGGCTCTCAGGAAATCGAAATGTTCTGTTCTCATCACAACATTGCTGGAGTTTAGGCTTTTAAATCCCTGTGCAGCGAGATGAGAGGAAAGCTCTTGAGGAAGAAAAACGAAAGCCTGCTTCACATTTCTATGCCAAGCCCCGAAAGAGAGAAAGGCAGTAAGTATATAGGGTTATTCACTTCATCCTTCTCTTACAACGCCCTAGAAGGCAAGTTTAATGAATCCTGTATCTAATGACAGAATCTCAAAGACCAAAATTCTCTAGTGGCGCTATAGCTAATATTTGGGTTTATTTCCCACCCACCCCTAACTGATAAGAATTATTGAGATTTTGCCAAGCAGTGTTAGGGATTTAGACATACACCTTCCATTGGTTTTAATTGAATTTGCGTGACTAAATCCCAGAACGACTTTGAAAGTCTCAAGCCCTGTCATTATTTATATCGTAAGGTCTCTGGGGCTGGGGCCACCTTTTTGCTGTCTGTACAACGCCTAGCACACCGAGCTCCTGGGGCATGACTAGGGCTCCTAGACACTGCCGGGATACAAACAATTGTAACAACATATATCTCCTGGACATTAGCCCCACGGACCTTTTATTGCTTCCGAAGCCCATGGCAAATTGTAAGACTACCAATTGAAACTACAACAGCAAGCGATGTACCGGGGGGCCTCTCAGAGCTAGAACTAAGAATGTTTTGCCCTTACATAGCACCTTTGATCGTGAATTCATTAACCCGCAGAACAATCCCATGAGGCAAAGAAGTACTGTCCCTACTTCATAGATGGGGAAGGTGAGGCAGAAAGATTGTCTTGCCCAATGTCAACCAGCAGATCGGTATACAAGCCAAGAATAACTGTTGAGTCTAGGCTCCCAGTCTCATATCCCTAACTCAGATACCATGTTGTTCACATCACGTTCTATAATCCTTTAGAAAGCTGTTCATTCAAATCAAACAGTGTTTTTAATAAAAGCTGAAACGGCAGTTTGCTCAGTGTTTATATTTCCCAAGTCTTTCTTAGGAAGAGTTGTTACATTTTGCACAGTTCCCTTAAAAGCCAGTGAGTTCGCTTTGTGTGCATCTAGACCAGGGGTCGGCAACCTTACAGGAGCGATGTGCCAAGTCTTCATTTATTCACTCTAATTTAAGGTTTCGCGTGCCAGTCATACATTTTAACGTTTTTAGAAGGTTTCTTTCTATAAGTCTATAATATAACACTAAACTATTGTTGTATGTAAAGTAAATAAGGTTTTTTAAATGTTTAAGAAGCTTCATTTACAAGTAAATTAAAATGCAGAGCCCCCCGGACTGGTGGCCAGGACCCGGGCAGTGTGAGTGCCACTGAAAATCAGCTTGCGTGCCGCCTTTGGCACCCGTGCCATAGGTTGCCTACCCCGATCTAGACAGCAGTCTTAAAATACAGGTCAGGCCCAATGCTGCAACAGGGCTACCATTTAAAAAGAGTGTGTTTGCCACAAAGTAAGGGTTGTCCCATATGCTGCCTTGAAAGGTGAAGAGAACAAAGGAAGAGCTTCTGTTATGATAAATACTGTGCAAGAGCACCACTCAGCCACCACTGCAACAACAAAAGAACTCCACTGGGGAAGGGGAAAAAAACAGCTAGGGAAAGATTATTTCTATGGCAGCAGCACTACGGAGATTGTTGGCACTGTATGAAAATGCAAGGTGCTTCACCAGCAGGAATTAATGATGTCTCACCCCAACCGGGAGAAGGACTGCAGGCAGGTGTTTACTCATTGTACACACTGGTAAAGTGAGGTATGGGGAGGACTAAGTTTATCCTTTTCCTATGGGAGCGAAAAGACTGTCAGAGGGGCTGGGGAAGGCATGGAAGTACAGGTAAAAATACCACTCAGAATTCCTGCCAAATTATCCCTGGTGTGTGGAGTGGGGCAGGTGGAAAGGAGAGATGCGTTTGCAGCCATGCGGAGGTGACAGGGAGCATGAATCATAGATTAGGGTTGGAAGAGACCTCAGGAGGTCATCTAGTCCAATCCACCATTCAAAGCAGGACCAACACCAACCAAATCATCCTAGCCAGGGCTTTGTCAAGCCGGGCCTTAAAAACTCTAAGGATGGAGATTCCACCACCTCCCTAAGTATCCCATTCCAGCGCTTCACCATCCTCCTAGTGAAATAGTTTTTTCCTAATATCCAACCTAGAGCTCCCCCACTGCAACTTGACACCATTGCTCCTTGTTCTGTCATCTGCCACCACTGAGAATAGCCGAGCTCCATCCTCTTTGGAACCCCCTCATCCACTGTAATCCCCAGGTCCTTTTCTGCAGAACTGCCACTTAGCCAGTCGTTCCCCAGCCTGTAGCGGTGCATGGGATTCTTCAGTCCTAAGTGCAGGACTCTGCACTTGTCCTTGTTGAACCTAATCAGATTTCTTTTGGCCCAATCCTCCAATTCGTCTAGGTCACTCTGGACCCTATCCCTACACTCCAGCGTATTTACCTCTCCCCCCAACTTAGTGTCATCTACGAACTTGCTGAGGGTGCAATCCATCCCATCATCCAGATCATTAATGAAGATGTTGAGCAAAACCAGACCCAGGACTGACCCCTGGGGCACTCCGCTTGATACCGGCTGCCAACTAGACATCAAGCCGTTGAGCCTGATGATCTAGCCAGCTTTCTATCCACCTGATAGTTCATTCATCCAATCCATACTTCTTTAACTTTTTGCTAGAATCTCATCGCCAGCAGTGCTGGGCATTAAAAACATTTCTGTAACCCCCAAAAGATCTTATAGCCAGCTTTCTCCACATACCTGATTTATCAGGGATGTTTACAACAACATTTGTGACCTCATTATTCGTCCTGTTTATGCTGGACATTGCATGATATCACATATACTTAACACTACACCAGGAAGTCCACATACCTAACCTGAGAGTAATCATGTAATAGGACTGCAGTCATGCCTGTCATTTCTAAATCCAACCCCTCCCTCCTGTTCATCACCTTGGATCACGTCTAGAATGTCAACTGTAAGCTCCTTGGGGCAGGGACCATGGATAAAATCCTGGCCCCACTGAAGTCAGCGGCAAAGTGCCAGGATTTCACCCAATGTTTTTCTATTTGCCCTGTGAAGTGACTAGAACCCCATTGAGGCTGCACATATAAATGCAGAACTACTAACAAAACACCAGTTTATTTAAAACATTTTTTAAGTCTGTGGCCTGCATTGACCGAAATGTTTGATCTTATTGTTAAGTCACAGAGCAGAGATTAACATCAGTAAAAGATCGGGTTTTGCCTTAGTGGGATAGCAGGAACGGTTTTTGGTTGGTTGGTTTTGTTTTTAAAGAGCTTTCCTAGCCTTTAGGGGGTTAGTCCCCATCTGTACAGTAAGACCAGACACTCCAAACAATACAGCCTGTGGTTTTTAAAAGAGGTCTTTAAATTTATTGCCACACTCTCTCTCTAAAAAATGCTGCTCCCCGGGACAGATTCATGCAACGTTTTGATAAGCAACAGCGAGGGATTCATATATAATACATATCGCTTCCAGCAAGCTTGCACATCAACATCCCAGCAACTCAATACTATTTACATCTTAAATACAAAAAAAAAAAAAAGTTTCATGAGATTGTTCTTAGCTAATCATTGGGAGAGTAAAACTTTGCTTACTTTCATTTCTAAATGCCTCATCTCCCCTAAAGGGATGCCATCTTCCCACCTTTGTACTAGAGTTAAGGAAAGCATTTTGTTGACTAGACAGTACTAAAGGATGGGACCAATCAGCCTAATGGGAGTTTGATTTTTCTCCTCACTTGAGTTACTTTCAGTCTTTCCTAATTATGACTCTTTGATGACCTATTGTAACACAACAATCATCCACCACAACCTAAATTGAGAGAGAGAGAGAGAGAGAGAGAGAGAGAGAGAGAGAGAGAGAGAGAGAGAGAGAGAGAGAGAGAGAAGAAGTTGTTTCAGGGTATTTCTAGCAGTTGAGTTTTTCTTTTAGTTATCTTTTATAAAAGGAATATGAAAAGCAGCACTGGTGCCTACTTAAGACAAACGATAGATCGGAACAGGAAGGGACTACACAAGTTAGTCACATGTTAAGATGAGTGAGTTTGGCCTGACAAAACAAGGGTCAGGTTGTTTGCCACTTAGCTAAGAAGCTAAGGGAAAGACACCAGGGCAATGTGAGGGGAAAGAGAGGAGATATATAAAAAGGGAGGAATTTCCCTTTTATAAACATCGTAGTGCCTCAGCCAATGTACAGACCACACCACGTGTCTTATGAAGGAAAATCCTGCAGTCCTATGGATTTAAGGTGCATGCCACGCTATTCCTTTTGGACACCCAAGAGCAACCAAGCTAGAACACTTGGTGCTTCTACACAATGTCTTTTCCGAAGATCTCCAAACACTTGACAAACATTAACTGAGCTTCACGCTCCTGTGTGACATAAGGAATATATGTGTCACTTCATCCGCCACTGAAGCACGGCCAACTTCAGGGTGGAATGTGGCAGTTATTCACCAGCACCAAGCAATACTATGCAACAACAAGCGAAGGAGCCTGTATCTACTTGATGCTCACATTCCTCCTGCAGTAAGTAGAATGCAGTTACCCAAGCTGGAATTGATCCTCCAGGACACCAGCGCTACCACCTTTTCTCTTGCAGAGAGCCATAGGATTCTTAATGGCCAAACTGGTCAGGACCTCAGATTTAAGTTTCATTGAAAAGGCAGCACCATCCAGCCACACAACACCCCCTATTATTTTCCTGGGCTATTGACTCAGAGAGAAGTTCCGTTTACTGAATTGCCAAATGAAACTTCCTTCCAACAGCACCTCATTGTTCCATTTGCATCTCCCATTCAAGTACACCACCCTTATAAAGTCTGATGGTATCACAACACTGTAGGACATAACGCAGACTACAAGAAGTTTAAAAGCATGCATCTGGGGTTACATAGAAATGTGGCATGAAAAGGCTTGTATGGTTTTTAGCTAAAACCATACAAACATATTTAGGACTATATTACTACCTAAAAAGCGAGTAAAAAAAGTGTTTTAACAGTTTCTGGAACAAGAAAAAAGGAAGAACGGACAACAGAGCAAGTCTCGTCTTCCAGAACTCCATCTCATCACCAAAAAGGTGCATTTCTAATCTGGAAATCAGATTTCACTATAGCAACCCTAGAAATACCTTGACAGATGTAAGCAGCAGAAACACCATGTCTTTATGCCCACTAACTCGCAAGACAGCACATGAAAAGTAAAGAGTGGGAATACCTAAAACCCTTAATGCCCTCATTAATTTACTAGGATAGATGCCCAGAATAGAAGGTCTGGGCTAAGTTCCCTCTAAGCTGCATGGTTGTGCAGCAGCCTATTAAGCACTGCACAGGCACTCAGGGCTGCAGCAGGGAGAGACGCCTCTCCCCCAGCCCCGGACCTGCCGTGGCGGGGAGAGATGCCTCTCCCCACCAGCCCCAGCCCAGCCCCAAAACTGCCGCAGCCAGGGGAGAGGCACCCCTCCCCCAGCCCCAACCCAGCCCAGACCTGCCACAGCCAGGGGGAGAGATGCCCAGAGCTGCTGCAACGGGGAGAGGTGCTTCTCCCCACAAGCTCAGATGCTGCTGCGGGGAGAGAGAGCTGGGGGAGGGGGGAGAGAGTCCTCTCTTCCCACCATAGCCCCAGGGCAGTCTGCACCCCAAACCCCTCGTCTTTGGCCCCACCCCAGGATTTTACAGCAGGATAGCTGACCTGCGTTAGCTCTATTACAGTAAAATATACCTTTTATAACAATAAAGGCAAAGCCTTTACTACAGATAAGCTACGAGTTTTCTAAATGAGCAGGCAGGCTTTAAGCTGCTGAACTGGGTTCTGTATCTCCTCAGAGGTCACTTCCTTCTCTGCCCTAGTCTCTAAGGGTATGTCTACACTACAAAAGAGACTTCTGGCATGGCCGCGGCTGGCCCGGGTCAGCTGACACAGGCACATAGGGCTCTAAAATTGCAGCATAGATCTTCGGGCTGGAGCCCAGGCTTTGAGACTCCGCAAGGGAGGGAAGGTGTCAGAGCCCGGGATCCAGCCTGAGCCCAAATGTTTACACTGCAATTTTATACTCCACAGCCCAAGGCTCTGAGACTCAGTGTCACAGGCTTTTTAATCGTAGTGGAGATGCACCCGAATAGCTCTGGAATGGGAGCCGTGTTCACAGGGAATCCCCTCCAGTTCACGTATGACTCCCCAGTACAGAAGCCATCTCTAAACATGTTTTATTTCATTGTAAGTGAACAAAAGATGGTAACAGTCTACATTTAAAAAATAAATAAATAAACCAACCCACAGGGAAATCCCTTGCAGCAATTCTGATCAGGCTCCAGAATTGAGGCAAACAATGGATTATTCTCACTACTGGACCAGGGAATCCCCTTCCATCAAAGGGTTTCAAAACTCTTCAGACACACCCCAGCAACACAGACAAGGTGAAACAGGAAAGCACTCTCCGTTTTTTCTGACCCTGAATTCCCAGCATCTGCTAATATTCCCTTCTAGTCCCCAAGAAGCGCTTATATTCCCTGAAAGGGTCAAAGAGCAGATGGAGCATGCAAGTAAACAGTTTAGAGTTTTGCACCAGCTACCCTAACATGTATTGCAAACGCTAATTTAATGCCAGAGGTTCAAAGTCTGTCTTTGTACTGAAGAGTCATCTCCTGCTGATTGCTGTGATATCCTTCTTCCTAGATAACTGTTACAACTCTGTACTGCTGTACAGTCAGTGTTTTGTTCTCATCTGTAAAAGCTGCAGACTCTCATAATAATATCACTAGAGTAGCGTGCAAGTGAGGCCAAGTCCACCATGCATTATACTGCACTAAGCTATAGTGACAGAGCCAGATTTAAAAAACACAAGGATGTAACCCTTTTAAATTCATTTCTGCCTTGATGGTCAGTAGTGACTACAGATGTATGAGCTAAGGAAGGAAGTTCAGGCTTATACTGTTACTCCATTATTATCGGCAGCATTTCTTCATGAAGTTTAAGCTTCTGCTCTTTTTCAAAGCTCTCTGCATTACAACCTGGCCTGTATTTCAATCTATACACACTCTCACCTGCCTAAAGTTCTCCTCTGACTGGCCCTTTGCCTCCTTCACCTGCTCTCACACCTTGTACCTTCCTTCACGCTCACCCTTGTTCTTGGAATGACCTCCATACTCACGTACATCAAGCTCATCTCTTCAAGAAGCTTCCAACCTCCCTCTCTCCCGTCATCTACAGACCCAATCATTCCACGAAGTGTCACAATATTCTGAGAACCACATATCTCTGTGTGTTTGTCCTTTATTTACTTCCGCCTACAGGGCTTGAAACTGAGCACTCTGACCCTGGTCCAGCAAAGCACGTAAGCACATGAGTAGTCCCTTTGATTTCAATGGAGCTACTCACCTATTTGAAGTTAAGCATATGCTTAAGTGCTTTGCTGGATCAGGGTCAGAGTACTAAGCATCCTGCAAGACAGAGCCCTCCCAGAGAAAAGCCCAGATCCCCACAAGGTATTTAAGCACCTACGTCCCACTGATTTCAATGGGAGTTAAAAGCCTAAATATCTTTGAAGATCGGTGCCTACGCTCTTTTGAGCAAGGACTCCCTTGTCAGTTTACTCACAGTGGCGTGCCTCAGTATTAATGAGTATTGGCCAGTGCCCAGCAAGAGAGTAAAGAACTCTATATCTTTGATCCCCTCCCCTTTTTGTTATTATTTTGCTGGACCTGTGTGTCACTTTAAGTATGTTTTCTTCCTCATATACAAAGCCTCCTGGTTCTCCTCGGAAGTCACCGGGGCAGAGAAAGTTGACTCCAGAGTGCCTGTCAACCATTACTTTAAAAGGCAGGGTCTCAAAACACCTCACCCCACTGGATTTTTATAGCAATATGTTCAGGTCTTACCCCTCCACTCCCTAAGCTCTGTGGATCATGGATGTATGCAAGATCAGCTCAGACTAACTGAACCAAGAGCGAACAATGGAAGTTAAGGGCGCCTCCTACTGCAGTAGTCTGTCATAGTGTTTGGATCAGTGCCTCCAATGTAATCCTAACAGAAATGCTGTTAAAGCTGTAATTGAGATGAAGAATTGTGTCGATAGAAAGAAATCTGCAAAGTAATAATAAATACACAGTCCCCTCAAGCTCATGATTCACTCACTAAGGACCAATTCATTACAGCGTAGTTGGATTTATGGGCTCAAGCACAGGACACGGCCTGCAGAATACAAGTCATGTTTATTTAACACACAACAACAAAAAAGGCCATGCCTCGCTGCAGGGTGTGATAGATAGATAGATACAAACTACACTGCATGCTGATACGGCATGTACATTTATTAAACACATGCCCAATATCTTTTTCTATTGACCAAGCACGCCAAAGATTCCCCAAGCTTGTACTGTTTTGTAATAGCTGTCAGACACAGAGTTTGTTCTAAGAAAAGGGAGGGGTTGTGTCCCCCTATCCTGTAAACAACTGCAAAGACAAATCAGTTACGTAAATTGCATTTTAGCAAGGAAGTCTGAATATAGCAACACACCCCATTTTCATCACTGCATGACCATGTAGATTCTCTGGGAAAAGTCACAGTTTTGCTTATTTGCTATCATGCCAATACCGCCTATAGAGACTTGTTCCATCAAAACAAGCCATGGAGAAATTGGGGAGGGGCAAAAAGATAAGAATTGTAAACTTGAGCTGCTTATTTGCACTATACACTATGCCCCCCTTTAAATCAGCACCACAAGCTATATACGTACCACATACAAATTACCATACCAGATCAGTATTTCATTTAGCCAGGTGCAACATGTACTTCAGAGGAAGGTGCAAGAAACCCATATTGGACAGCTATGGAATAACCTGCCCATAGAGACAGTTCTTCCTAACCTCAGGCACTTAATGGTTAGCTTATGAGCTGAAACATTGAAGTCCCTCTAAATTTTATCTTAACTGTGGATATTATCCACAGACTTTCGGATCCAGCTAACTACTGCACTGACCACCTGTGGAACACATTGCCACAAGGCAATTGTGTATTGTACTGCATATAGTAACTCTTTTCATCAGTTTTAAATGTGTTGCCTGTCAGTTTCACTGATTGTTCCCTTTCTTTTGTATTATGAGATAAGATAAATAGGAGTGCCTGGTTTACATTCTCTATCCCATTTATTATTTTCCACACCTCTATTATGTTCCCTCTTATTTGTCTCTTCTCTATGCTGACAGCCTCAATCTTTTAAGAAGCCTTTCCATGCCTAATCTTTTTCATTGCCCATCTCTGCACCCCTTTTTAAAAAAAAGAGAAAAAAAGAAAAGAAAAAAGATAGGCCTAGTGGAGATAAACACAGTATTCCAGGTGAGGGCAAGCTATTTACTAGCATAATGTTTTCAGTTTTATTTTCTATTCCATTCTTTATGCACTCCAACATTTTAGCTCGGTGTTATGTTAAAAACAAAAACAACTCATTCTTGGCTGAAAATTGCTACATTTGCAGCTAAATTTGGTCATCTACACTGAAGAGCAAAACATGGTCTGCAATGGTATTTAAAACCTGTTTGTTACCATTCAGCTCTGTAGCATTTTGCACCCATTTTGTTCAGGTGTAAGTGACTAACAAGCCAAGACAGTGGACTGGGGGAGCCCAGCATTATGCCATGGCATTCTTTGTTGAGTCCCATCACTTCCTCTTTCCCCAGCCTCATGCTAGCCTCTAGGTCAGTGGTCCCCAACGCGGTGCCCACGGGCGCCATGGCGCCTGCCGGAGCATTTGTGTGTGCCCGCCTAGTGCCCAGCAGGGAAGAGAAGCCGCGGCCCCACGCCTGACAGGGAGAGAGAACTCAGGCTGCAGGCGCCGGTGTTCTCTGTCCCCGGCAGGTGCGGGGCCCGCCTAGTGCCCAGAAGGGGAGAGAAGCTGGGGCCCCGCACCTGCTGGGGACAGGGTACTCCGGGGCTGCGGGCGCCGGTGTTCTCTGTCCTTGCGGCTTCTCTCCGGCTTCTCTCTTCTCTCTGGATTCATATATTATGTAATATTAAATATGATGTTTTTCGTATTATTTAATGTACAAATACAAAATAAGCCTTGAAAAATTGTTGGCGCCCGCCACACTCTTCTGAAAACGTGAATGTGCTACTGGCCACAAAAAGGTTGAGGACTACTGCTCTAGGGGAAATGCAGTTGCTGCATAGGAGTAAAAAATTCACTTTCCCCTAGCTTTTGGGCAAAAAACCCAAAACAACTCTGCTTTGGATTCCAAAGGAGCAAGGGTCATATTAATATAGGGCCAGGGCAGAGTTATTCCAGTGGCATAATTGTGGGTGTTGAAAGATATGACTCAGGGAATTGGCAGATGGCAGCCAGAGAGGGTGAGTGGCCACAAACAGATTGTTAAACTGGTTTTACAATTCGTTTTGTGAAAACAGGTGGGTTGAAAGCACCCATGCTTGAATGGAAATGCAGCTACGCCTACTACTGTACATGTCGTGGAGTATAAAGGACTCAGCCAGAGCGTTCTCCATGTATAGAACTAAAAGCCAAACAGATACGAGCTTCACAGGTAGTCCTCCGGCCTCCTGTGTGTGTGTCAAGGCATTTGTAATGCAGCAGCATTTAATATGGGATACAGATAGGGTTGCCAACCCTCCAGGATTGGCCTGGAGTCTCCCAAATCAGCACTGATGTCCCAGTGACTATTGAAAGCAATCCAGGAAATTTTAATAGGATATTTTAAGAAAATAACATTATGTCATGTTGGGGGGGTATGTGGGGGGGAAATCTCCCAGAATAGCTTTCGTCAGAGTTGGCAACCCTAGATACAGAGGAAATTCATTACTAATCACTGGTCACATTCTGCCCTTAGTTATACCTGTGCAAGCCCATTAAAACCAATGGGTTTAACAAAGCAGAATTTGGCCCTACTTTAACTTCTCTATGCCATTTTTAGGGAGGGCTCCAGCTTTATCAGCACCATCTACTGCAGCAGGGAAGGAAGTGCCCTTGGCACAAACCTGGTTTATGATGAGCTAGTTAAAGCAAGGATATTTTACGTTTCAGTGATTTTCACTTCAGTGCTCACACAACTGCAGCTAATAACAAAAGATGATTTGGTGGAGCCAATCGTAATCAGCATTTCTCTGGAGCAAGTAGCTACAATGGCCCTCAGCCTCCAAAGATGCAGATGAATACAGACATCATGTAACCAGCTTTTTCAATGAGAAGCGTTAATCTTTGTACACAAGAAGCCGAGAAACAGCTTAAGAGTGTTTCCTGCTCTTTGCTTTTACATAAACCAGCTACCTGCAGCTGAGCTGTTTACAGCTGTCACTTTCCTGACACAAGGAAA
This sequence comes from Platysternon megacephalum, assembly GCA_003942145.1. Classification (NCBI taxonomy): domain Eukaryota; kingdom Metazoa; phylum Chordata; order Testudines; family Platysternidae; genus Platysternon; species Platysternon megacephalum. The sequence continues at coordinate 5,560,773 of QXTE01000073.1, forward strand.
TCCTGAGCAGTAATTCAAGTCAGAAACAGTGCATCTAACCCCCTGAGTGCTGAACACCCGCACTGCCTTTTTCTCATGTCATAGCATATATCATTAATGTGATACAAGCTGGTAATGTATTCTCCTTGGGTACTGGGGAAGCTTTTGATATAGCAGTTCTGGCCCCCTCATGACAATTCTCTATAGTCTCATCAAAACAGTAATAAAATGGAATGGGTTTGTCATAAACAGATAGTTAAGGGTTAAGAAGTTCACCTAGCCTAGCTGACACCTGACCAAAGGAACCAATGGGGGGACAAGATGTTTCAAAAGGAAGGAGGGAAGTTCCCTTTGTCTGGGTCAGTTTCAGTTCTGGCCGGAGAGGAAAAGGAATCAGGAATCAAACAGGGTAGTGAGTATTTAGTGAAGGAATTAGCTTATGTTTATTTTCTTTTGTAACCTGTCTTGGGCATTATAGGTGTAATCAAATTGGCTATTTTTTGATGTACTAAGAGTTTTGCCCAGGGGAACATCCTCTGTGTTTTGAATCTGTTGTCTGTGAGATCAGCTTGTATGCTATCTCCCAGAGGTTTTTCTTTTACCTTTCTTTTCTTTAATTAAAAGCCTTCTTTTTAGAGACCTGATTGATTTTTCCTTGTTTTAAGATCCAAGGGAGTTGGATCTGGGCTCACCAGGAATTGGTGGGGAAAAGGAGGGGGGATGGTTAATTTCTCCTTGTTTTAAGATCCAAGGATTTTTGGATCGGTGTTCACCAGGGAATTGGTGGAGGAGTCTCTCAAAACTACCCAGGGAAGGGTTATAGTACTTGGGAGGGAAAGGTTTTTGGGGGAGAAGACAGAGTTTCCCAAATGACTCCAATATTTGGGTGGTGGCAGCATACTGATCTAAGCTGGTAATTAAGCTTATGAGTTCCCATGCAGGTCCCCACATTTGTACCCTAAAGTTCAGAGTGGGGGTGAAACCTATGACAGGTTACCTAGGGAGGTGGTGGAATCTCCATCCTTAGAGGTTTTTAAGGCCCAGCTTGACAAAGCCCTGGTTGGGATGATTTAGTGGGTGTTGGTCCTGCTTTGAGCAGGGGCTTGGACTAGATGACCTCCTGAGGTCTCTTCCAACCCTAATCTTCTATGATTCTATGAAAAGAACAGCATACTAAAACCAGTGATTGAAAACCAAAAAAGGGAACTAAAATACAGGCTGCCGTGTACAAGAGAGCTCTTGGAAAGATGGAAACAAATAAGAGTTCTTTAAAGAGCCCTATGCTGCTCTCACTGAACTCTGTGGCAAAACTCTCATACACTTCAATTGCGCACAGTGAACCTAACAAAGTTTTTGTATTTTATAAAATCAAGTGAGAATAAACGCGTTTAATGATGCACAACCGCAAGAGAGGAAAAGTTAAAAAAAAAAAAAAATGTGAGGCTTCCAGCACCATTACTATCTCAGCAGTGTTGCATGTGCTCTGAGTTTCCCAGCATACATTTAATGGCAATATTATAGGCATTACAGAAAACAGGAACTGGAGACAGACTGTAAACTCTGACACAGGGACCGTCTCTTTGTTGTCTGTTTGCACAGTGCCTAGCACAAGTGGCAGGGAGCAGACTCTAGATGCTACCCAATATAAAAGAAATAATATGCTGGAAGGCCAAGTCTTAAAGTATGTGCACATGCACTTCTGCATACACTTGATTTGCATACTCAAGTAGGTCCTAGAGGGATTGTTTTTATTAGTTGTAAAAGAGAACACCTCCAGAAGCATTGCTACCAGAGCTTGCAAATTCCCTGGACAAAAAGGGAGTGCAGAACTGCAGAGCACCTAAACTCAGAGGAATGAGATTAAGTGCCAGCTTTTGAAAAGGGCACCCATGGGCAGCATGTCTCTTCACTGCATACAGGTGCATGTGTAACCGCGTTACACATGCTTCTGATGTTTTACTGCTCACTGTGCACTTTTCAAATCAGAACTTCTGGGGACAAAAAAACCAACAACACTCTTTTCCAAACATAGCAATAGCCCTAGCCCTCAATAGGGACTATGTAAATGTTAAATGTCAGATTTCAGCTATTTTTGATGCATTTCTTGTAATTATTATTAAAATATTCCCTCCCCTCCCCCGGTCTAAAATGCCTGAAGGACATTCACCACCCGACATAGACCAAATATGGGCATTTTCACACCGAAACAGGGACGTTTTCAGAAAGTTATACAATTGTTAAAACAATAAGATATAAAAGCAGCAGGTTTTTTTTTTAAAAGGGAATTTACAAAAGGAAAAAGTAGGCTTGCGCCCATTGTTGCTTGTTTTTGATGTATAGAGAAAGCCTGAAAACCTCCCTTTCCACCCTGCTGTATCAGTAACAAGTTTTTGTTATTTTTCTTGCAGGACTCTTTACAACAGGGGTAATCGGTAGACTTCGGGCCCAAACCGGACTGCCAGATGCTTTTGAATAGATTCTGAAATCTATTCACTTCTTATAATAATAAAAACACGAATAACAACTTTCCCTGAAGTCTGGACCTTGACAAAAAATAATGGACTCCTCCGGCTTTAGAGAACTGGAGATCAGGAGTCAGAACTCTCTGCACTTGGCTGAAGGAGGAATGGTAGCGACTCTTTCCTGAGAGCTGTTCTTTCAAGCCTTTGTCGGGGGGGGGTTGAATTACATAGGTGTTAGCAACCTCACTTCTCCAGTGTCTTAATCGGACTAAAAACACTTTCTGTGAAGAGAGGCTTAAATTTAGAGGTTTTGGCCCTCCAGTCACCAGAGTGAACCAGGATAGGTTGTACAGGTCTCTCGCATCTTACGTGGGGGTTCCATTCCGCGGTCAGCGCGTAAAGCGAAAACCGTGTATAGCCAAAATCCCATTGACTTCAATGGCGGGCAGCATCGCCCGCACTACAGCAACAGTACGTAAATTGCTTTTTTTCTCTCTCTCTTTTTTTTTTTTGTGGTTTTGCCGACCGCGCAAAGCCGAAATCGCGCATGTTAAATGCGCATAAGATGCGAGAGACCTGTACAGGGAAATTAATAAAGAGAGGGACTTACGGATTAACAGTCACTTCTAGATCTCTAAGTCTAAGCATGTGGACTCGGGTCTCTGCTCATCCTGCAATTCCCCTCTCAACTGCTAATTTTTCAGTCTCTTGTGATGTCATGAGGCCACTAATATGCCAGCTCTTTAGCAAATATATAAGGATGTAAAGATCAGGGGCCAGAATATGATCTCAGTTACACCCATGGAAATCCAGAATAACTCCACTGGGAACACTCCAGATTGGCATTGGTGAGATCAGAATCTTGTGCCTGATGTTCATAATGTAAACACATGGGGGAAGTGGAGGAAGAAACAAAACACTGATTTGGCCTTTTTATATATCAGAGAATCACCCCACACACACCCCCAAAAAATGACCAGGAAGATCTCTCTTACCCTTACTGATGATTTCAGGAATTAAAGGTGAGGAGAGTGAATCTGCTTAATCAGGTTAACTATTGCCTGTCTGCTTACTTCAAAGTACAACATCTCATCCTTGACTGAATACACCTTTTTGCCATGTTCCTTCACATGTTTTTCGCTTTTTTTTTTTTTTTTTTTTTTTTAAAAGCAGAAATCATATATACTGTATTCAGCACAGCTAACTGTGCTTGGGAAAAGGTCCCCTTTACAGTAGAGTTTAGCAAACCCACATTTTGTCAACTAGGGTGACCAAATGTCCCAATTTCATAGGGACAGTCCCAATATTTGGGGCTTTGTCTTATATAGGCGCCTATTACCCCACCTCCACCCCATCCCGATTTTTCACACTTGCTGTGTGGTCACCCTATTGTCAACACACAACAGTATCTATTCTGGGAACAGTGGCCCGTAGAGCCACGTTTAAGTCAGTGTTTGCTCCAGCAAAGAAGCAGCCTTCCCTTCAGAGAGTAGAACTGTGTTGGCTGATATGCCAGCTTTGATAGTATATATTATTAGCAGAGCTGCCAAGATCAGCCAGAGGCTGGGAGATTTGTATGGTGCTGGAGAACAGATTGTTGATGCCATCAGTTCTTTAGGGTGAAAGAACAGAGCATAAGCCATCCATGTTTAATGTGAGCAAAACTCTACATTTTATACAATATACAAAATTATTTACCATTTAACTGACAGTCATTCAGAGACTTCAGGAAGTATGAAAAATAGCTCCGTAGTTATTGCCCCAATAGGGGCAAAGATTAAATTCATCTCCTTCCCCAACCCTACAGAAGGCTTCCATATAACAGCATCCTCCAAAGTGGTCAGCAAGGATGTTTAAAAATAAAGCGCACCGAATAATCCTGGCCATCAGTCTCATACAGCCAGAGCTTTCAACCCCTCTTCCCACTCACGCCTCACGAGCCTCATCTACGCTAGCTTTTTCTCCTTGAAGTGTCTGTAATCGCACTGTAGTTGGTGCGGATCCACTGTGTGTGTTGCAACGGCCTAAGCATTAGTACAGACCTGCTCCCAGGCTACCCTACTGAACTTTATAACTCCAATGGTGGAAAGGAAATCACAACATTCGACAGAAAAATTAATAATCCAACACCCCCCCACACACACACACACATTCTCCCCCCCCCATTTTTCCTCTAGGTTTCACCATGGAGTCAGGTAAAGATCACAGCACTTCAGACCTGATTCAGGACAGCACTTAAGCACGTGATCAACTTTAAGTGCACCTAAGCGTTGCCCTGAATCGAAGTCCAAAAGTCTCAAATATAATGAAAGCTGTGGCCGCAGCTATCTGCTCTCACAGAGCACGTGCAGAACGTTGTCTGCGCGTAGAGCTCACATAAGGCGCTGCACAGGTTGGTTGTTCTTGAGTCTGTTTTTCTTCTTTTGCAAGGGGAAAGTTCTTGGTTTTTATTTTTCAATAGATTAATTATTTCAAGCAGTCGGAGTCTGGTTCAGGCCTATTTAGAACCATGGCAGAACCTTAGCGAGGGTTGTACTGCTGTTATTTCTGTTTCTGAACAGCAAAGTAATGCAGCATAAAATCTGTGCCTAGATAAGAGTAGGGGCTTAAGTTTTCCATGTGGTTCACTGGGGAGAGGGAACAGATCTTGAATGATTCCTGTAAACCCTGGCTCTGGTTTTAAGCCTTGTGCCTAACTTTAAGCACCCAAACATTCCCATTGAAGTTAAATATTATGCCTAAGTCCCTTGCTGAACTGGGGTCCTTAACAGGAGTGGTGTTCTTTGGCCCAATTTACCACCCCCTCCAGCACTGGGTTGAAGTTCTTATTCTCACTTTTCCTGCACGTGCACAGTTAGGAAAATAGGAGGCAATACCAACATGATTTTGAATTGCTGAGATAGGAGGGAGAAGTCTTTGTGGTCTTTTTTTAAAACAATGTTTAATGCCTGCTATTTTGTATGTGACATTTCTTGTGATTGCCAGAGTCCCTGTGTTCATTTTGCAGCTATTAACGAGATTATAGTATTTTCTTATCCGCCTACACTGGGGGAAAAGGGAGAAGTAGTTGACTTTGAATTGTCACCAAACAACAGGGATGAGGAGACAGTTCTGGCACAACAACAAAACACTAGAATAAAGAATGAATGCCGGGGTACTCAATCTTTCCCACCTGCCTCCAATTTCCTACTACCAGCAAAAGTAAAGAGGCAAACAATGAAAAATAAGCACAGTGGAAACCTCTTATAATGAAGTCATTTCTCACACTCTGAGCCAAATACAGGACCGATATGAGGTCCTGGCTATGGAGTCTAGCTTTCTATGGTGACTGTATAGGTGCAAGGCAGGGAATTTAGGGGCAGGCAGGCATATGGTGAGCCAGTGCACCAACTATGCAGCCAAAACTCCACACACAGGGCTGATATCCAGTGTTGCCAAGGTGCTCTAGTAGTGACTGTGTGGGTGTTTGATACCCTGATTGAAGGGTGAAGGGAGGGCTGTTCCATCCCCCACAAGAGGGCCTTGTGAGAGATTCCATCACATTTGTCCCCATAAACAGAGTTTCAGGGCATCAGAGTTCACCCTAACATTCTTCCACTCTAGTCCAACTGGAATCTTGCAGCCTAACCAGCTGAGAGGCACCAAACAACAAGGGTAGCTGCCTCCCACCATTTTAACTCTGCTCACAAGCCAACTCTGTACTTCAATGGAGAATGAATTGCCATTCTATCTCCCCACCAAACCCCTCAATTGTTTTAAATAAATACATGAGCATGCCCACAACAACAGAATACAGCTAGCTAGAATCAACATTCCATTTGCAGTGCATGGCATGTGTGTGTTACATATGCTCAGGATCCTGGCTGAACTAGCATTACAACTCCATCAGAGGCAGACACCCAACTCAAAAGGCATGAGTCAGAGCACAGCCAGAAACACAGGAGTTCACATTTGTTACACACTTAAATTTTCAAGTTGAAGGCAGATAGATTCTGGCATTTCTGGGAGCTGTACAGGCTCCTTTCCGCTTTCAAAAGCTATTCGGAGAAGTGCTGAGATCCAGACTGAACATTTTATCACCCCAGAATTTAACCAAGACACCAATTGAATACATTAGTATTGAACCAATGCTGTTGTTATTGCAGGCAAGTTAGGGATTCACGTTCAACTACAAACACTTCCACTAGTCACTAGAATATTACTTTTCGCTAATATTTCTTCTACCAAGGTCATCATCAAAACAAGCTTCTTCAAAAGGCAAATTATAAATCTCTCCAATAGCAAAGTGTGAGCTAAGCAAGATTTAGAGACCCCAACACTGTGCAAGAGCAACTAAATTAATTAATTAGCCTCTTACAGTTGGTATGGCTACTTCCACCTTCTCATGTTCTCTGTATGTATAAATATCTTCTTACTGTATGTTCCATTCTATGCATCCGAAGAAGTGGGCTGTAGCCCACGAAAGCTTATGCTCAAATAAATTTGTTAGTGTCTAAGGTGCCACAAGTACTCCTGTTCATTTTGCTAAATTTCTAAAAATTAGGTAATCCCATTTTAACAGTGCAGTAATACCAAGTATTTCTATCATCAACACCACACCTCAAAGCAACAGCCCCTGTAGAATAAATATAAAATTAGAGAATAAAAGTTAGCATAAGTTTGGTTAAAGAAAGGCCCTAGATAGCAAATAAAAGACCTTGAAAGTAATGAGTTGTAAGGTCAGAAGGAATAAAGTAGGGAGAATGTATCTGGTTCTAAAAGTAATGAAATAAAGAGGAGTGTCTAAAAAGGGAGGCCTCTGACCAATAGGGGTGCAGATGGTTTTAAATAAGATAGAGAATCGGTCTTAAAAGGAGCCAACGTTAACCTTCCCACCCCACATACAAGTAAAGCCTATGTGAATCCAGGTGCAACAGGTGCTGCTTGTTGGTCAGCAAAAAGGAGGGGAAGAAAGGCCTTGGAGAAAGGTGGTTGTAAATCTTACTGGATTAAGACCAGAAATAAAAGTGAACGGTCTCAAACTGTTTTTTAGATGAAGTCAGTACTTGGCAATGACATCACTGTTCGTTAAATGGTATAAATGTTAACTCTTAAAGGGCTCATAGCTAATATTTGCCGGACCACATTGGAGCTGACCAATATAGGACTAAGCACCTCTGGATTTAGCCCATTTGCAAATATCTTGATCAAAGGTTTATAAATGTTTTCTTACTTTTTGGATATAGAAATTGCTTATTATTTAGGCTTTTTAGGCATGTTTAGAGCAATTGTATAGATACCATTTGGCCTTTGGATTTAATAAAGGAATTTATGGTTAAATTAGTGAAGTGATAATATCCTGCATAAATAATCATTCCAAAAGCATCACAAACAGTGCTAGAGAATAAAGGATAGAGCTGTTCTCATAGTTGCTTAGGCTGAAGCATGCCAGCAACTGGATGCCTTAACAAATTGGAAAGATTATTTTAATCAAATAGAGCCGACCAGAGGCGCGAATCAAAAAGAAATCACCTGAATATTATTTGCATTATAGCCAACACTGGTATTTATTGTCCATTTAAAGGGAACTCAGAAAAGTCCCCTTCTATCATTCTGAGCTTGCATGATGACTAATTCACACACTGAGCCCTCTCTTGCTCTCACTCCCATTGAAAACCAGGGAAACTTTTGCCATTGACTTCAACTGGAGTAGGGGAAGGCCCATCACTTGGCAGCCAAACAAGTGCACTTTCACTACCCTTTGTTTTGTGCAATAGCTTGCCCTGGATTGAGGAGCTGGTTCTGCGGATTACCAAGTGAGAGACTCTGGTTCTTATCCCCTGAATTCATGGGCTTCAGGCATCTAAGAGGCTGTACTTGGGTACCAGAGTCAGCTGCCATTGGTTCTGCAAGGACCTTGAATTGACCGCTGAGGAGTCACTAGATCCCAGACTAGCCCTGTCTGCACTCCATGCCCCAGGAGAGGCAGAACGACAGCAGCCATGGAGGGAGGAGTTAGAGCAGAGGGTATAAACCACAGTAATTAACAGGGGCTTCCTTCAGCCTTTACCCTGAATAACTGGGTAAGGATGAGGCACCGCTGAGCAACACAGCAAACAAGACTGGCTTTGTATTTTCTGCATCATGTTTGTCTTTTTAATTCCAGCTTCATTTTCCTTTCATCTGCCATTGTTTCTCCAGTGCCATCTTATGGACCTAGTTTAGCAGATGTGCTATAAAGCCCTGCCACCTCAGCAGCCTGTGCTGCTCTTGAACATACGTCTTACTTCTTTCTCTGGTCTTTAAAACAGCTCATTATAGGCCTGATCCTACAGAGATACTGAACATCCCACAAACTCCTAGTTAAGGACACTAAGGGGTTTTTCCTTTGCTGTAGTAAATCTGCCCTCTTGAAAGATGGTAACGGAAGAATTCTTCCACTGACCTAACTATGTCTACAGTGGGGGTCAGGTCAACTTAACTACGTCACAAGGGCATGAAATTTTTCACAGCCCTGAGCGATGTAGCTAGGTCGACCTAAGTGTTAGGTGAAGACCAGATCTTAGAGTTGAAGGTGCTCTGCACCAAGTGTACACAAATGGAAGGTGAGGCCGCTCAGCACCTCCTTAGGGTGAGAGTGTTTAACCGACCAAAATAGTAGGGCAACAGGGAAAGAAACTAACTCCTATCCGAAATTTTGGAAGTCTCACTCTTGCAAGATTCCTTTGTCCTGGGCAAAGAACGGCTCCAGGGGAGATAACGCTGTGATTGTGTTAGTGCAATAGAGCACATCAGATCAATAGAGCTTTTAGCAAGACACTATATTGATTTAGCAACTAGTGCTGTCCAACTTCCTTATACCCAGAGACAGCACTTCCTTTCCAGCAGGAGAGTTATCGGTATGGCCAGACTGATACTGTATTTTGCCATTTGGACTTTAAGACTCACCTCTTCAGCTATAGTAGCCTGCTGAAGTGCATTGCTTTGCCCATAGGTATAGTTTGACTTCTATATTTGGGTGCGACGAAGGCTTAATACTATTAATAATAGGTATAGGTCTAACTTCCAGCTTTACCAATTGTTAGGCTCTAAGTTAATGGCTGCTGTTATTGCTAGGGGATGCACCGCGACATGACACAAGCACAAGGGGAGGGATAGGGTTGGAATCTAGCGGGTGGAAACTTTATCCCAAAGCCAGGGGCTGAACTCACCTTGCCAGCTGCCGTTGCAGAGCCAGGGGCGCCCTGGTAGCAGCCCAGGCTCCAGGCTGGGGGCTGCATGTTCCACTGGGCAGAAAGCCCCATTTCAGCAGCTCGCACCTCCCGAAAGGAGGCTGGACAGGGTGGGGGGCTCCCAGCATGTGCTCCTGCCTTCCCAGGCCCCGTGAAACACCAGGTGTGCATTCACTGAGCTGTGAGACAGCCAGGGGTTGGGGACAAATGGGACAAACCTGATCAGGTGGCCAGAGCCCCAATGCATCCTCCACACCTGGCCCTGCCCCAGAGACTGCAACTCCCCTACCCTCTCCAGATCCTGGGGGGCAGGGGTAATTTGCTATTGCAATCAGTTCTGCTACCACGATCCAGCCCATTCCCCCACCGCTTTGTTGCTGCCACCATCCCAATGCCAAAGGGCCACTTGACAGGATGGGGGGGGACGGAGAGGGCTGTCCAGCAAAGGCCCCCTCCTCCAGTCCCCTCCTATTGCCCAGGTTTATAACGCGGCAGCCCCTAGCCAGGCAGCAGCACCTCCCTCCTGGCTAGGACCCATCCTGTCCTCTGTCCCAGTGCTGCAGTGAGCTTGTGTGGGGCTCTTGTCCTGGGCTCGGTGATGCCCCCCCTGCCATGTCCCTGGGGCAGGCTGCTGGCAGGGAGTGGGCTGGAGTCATGTGTCACTGATCACTGCAGCTGGAAGGGGAGGTAAGAGCCCGGCTGAGCGGGCTGGCCAGGGACTATGCAGGACACACAGACCGGTCCCAGGACGCAGCTGGTGGGGAACCCCAGCTCTGCCTTAGCTTTATGGGAGATGGTCCATGGCCAGGTTCTTCTTTGCTCCCAAGGATGGTTTTAGTTGTTTTCCCATTATCAGCATATACAGTTTGGGGGGGGGGGGGAATGCCCTCCCCCCCCCAATCACCCTCTCTCTCTTCCCATGGCTTTGTCCCATCATTTGCTGCAGAGGCAATACCAACAGTTACATAGTTTTTAGAAGCTGATGTTCAATAGTCCATCAAATGCAGATTTGTCTCCCCCACCACTCTGCTGAACAAAACTGAGGACTGTATTCACGCAAGTACTAGTCATCCCTTTGGCTGTTAAAGCCAGAGGTACTCATACACCGGTAACTCATATGGATCAATTGTGGTGAAGTATCATGGACATGCTTGTCTGAGCTTAACAAGCCACTGGCTGCCTTGATACTATTGGGCCCTTTAATTAGGATGCTACAGAGATCTCTCCTGCCTAGTGTGGTTCCTAAGGGTATGTCTGCAGAGCAACTAGGGGATGCAATTCCCAGCTTAGGTAAATGTGCATGTGTTAGCTCAAGCAGAGGGCTAAAAATTACACCTCCCCGCTTCTGTGGGGGCATAACCTAAGACGAAGGCAAACAGCAAGAATTGCCCGAGAAAGAGCAGTGGTAATATATGTTCCCAAAAATCTCCTTATTGTACATCACTTAACTGCAGTACAAATAAGTTGGTACTAAGGCATACAGCTGTACATATTTATAGCAGTAGACTGGACATCAGCAGAGCTACATTCTCTTTCCATCTCTCAGTGGTTCCATATATGACCACAGGAAAGTCATTTAACTTCTGTGTCTCGGTTCACCCATTTGCACTTACTAACCCTCACAAGACTGTTTGCAGACTTTAATGAGATCTTCATGTGCTGTAAGTGATAGAAGTGCAAAACATGACTACAGGCCATGTGACAGCTGACATGCCATCAGACAATTACCTCCACTAACTGTTCTGAGATGTTTAAATTCAAAGGAGAACAGAGTTTGGGACAGCAATGCATCCATTTCAAGCCTATTAACATGGCATCAGACTTTTTAAACATTCTTGGAATGTTAATACAAGTAAAAATCTTCTTGGCTTAAAAAAAAACACCCAAAACAATCTAATAACTACTAGTAAGTTATGTGAAGCATTTTCCTATTGATTCATTGCAAAGAACCAGCAGGAATGACCTGCTGAGTAGATCTTTGTTTTGCTCTGCATGGGTCAACTCTGAACTCCTTAATCCAGCCAAATCATAGGCCAAGATTTCCCCAGTAAGTAGCACAGGACAGAGCCTCATGGGGGGCTTTCACGGACTGACATTATGATCCATAACACCAACACTTACTGTAACACTTGGATCAAGATGTCTGTGCGAGTGTGGAATCAGCAGCTGACCTCATGCCTTTTGTGGATTAAGGGAAGGCATCAGATAGAAGACTTTTCAATAGTGAGTCATGCAAACAACTTCCTGTTAAGAATAGTGTAGGATGAGTCCTCCAATAAAACAGGTTTGGTCTCCATTACTTGGGCTATTACCCACTGAATTTGAATTACTGGATTTTCTACTTTGATGTTAAAGATAGACCTAAGCTGCAACTTCAGATTCAGAACAGAACTTCCCCAACAACATTTTGCACCTAGGGCCCTCTCTATCTGATACACAGGTTGTCTTGCACAGTTCCTCAAGAACCTTGACGTGTACATTTGCGGCCCAGTTTACCCCAGTATCAATCAGTGCAGCTACAGTGGTGACCGTGACCAGTAGCGGCGCCAGCTTTGCTGGCGCCCTAGGCGGCGGAAGGTCCCGCCCCCGAAATCCTGCTCCCAACAGCGGCGGCGGAAGGTCCCGCCCCCAAATTTATACGGGCGGCGGGGGCGCAGGCGCCCCCAAAATAGCAGCGCCCTAGGCGACCGCCTAGGTCGCCTAATGGGAGCGCCGGCCCTGACCGTGACAATGGAATCAGGCCCTTGGTGTTTCGATTGGTGAATCTTTATAAACTCAGAGATGTGTATTAAAAACATTTGTGCTTGGAGATTCGTTTGCCGGGTGTACAAACAGGCCACTAGAACTAAATCAATAGAGTAGCTACCAGTTCTGAACTGCTAATTGTCATTAAGATTGTGCTGTTTTTTAACAGCACACTGACTTTTACTACAAACCCAAATCACTTCAGAAGGGCCTCAACAAAACAGAAAAGAGAGTTCCCCATGTCAGTGCAATCTATCATCAGCATCTTCACAGGATGACTAATTTATTAGCAACATTATAGAAGACCTTATAAACCATTTTACATTAGTTCAGAAGCCTAAACTTGATTGCTATTTGGGATTTCATCTCCAATCATCAAAACCCAATTAGAGATATAACCACCAAATGCCACTTTTAAAGGAAATATGTTAGTTTCCTAGAAAGTCAATGATGACATTATCTCACAGCCAGGTCTTTTACATGTGACAAAGCTGATGCTATTTATGGATTAGGCTTTTGTCCTCTACTAACAGGGAATTTGCTATTATTCTTCCTTTTTGTTCTGATCACGCTGTCAAGTCACGCTGTCAGGCTCTGATAAGTGCACTTTTTTGTGCACTTCTTACAATAGTCAAAACATTTAAGGAAAAACAAATTGCTTTTTTAGTTGGACTTGTCACCCCTGGTGCGTGGAATAAGCAACCCAACAGGTCTTTCACTGTTCTAGGGACTCGATTCTGAAAATCCTTACTTCCACAAGTTAGACGTTATCACACAAACAATCCCACTGAGCCCAGGGAATGCATACAAATTCACAGGATCAGCCCTTATAGCTCATGATTCCTCCTGGATCCACTTAGCATTGACAGCCAAAAAAAGAAGGCCTCTCGAAATTATGGTCATAGAATCATAGAATATCAGGGTTGGAAGGGACCTCAGGAGATCATCTAGTCCAACCCCCTGCACAAAGCAGGACCTAATCCAACTAAAACATCCCAGCCAGGGCTTTGTCAAGCCTGACCTTAAAAACCTCCAAGGAAGGAGATTCCACCAAGCAGGACCAATTTTGCCCCAGATCCCTAAGTGGCCCCCTCAAGGATTGAACTCACAACCCTGGGTTTAGCAGGCCAATGCTCAAACCCCTGAGCTATCCCTCCCCCCCATGGTCCAACATGCCTCCATAACCTTGAAACAATGTAGCAATACTGCACAGAATTAGCCTGCACAACTGATACACCTCTACCTCGATATAACACCATCCTCGGGAGCCAAAAAATCTTACCGCGTTATAGGTGAAACCGTGTTATATTGACCTTACTTTGATCCACCAGAGTGCACAGCCCCGCCCCCCGGAGCACTGCTTTACCGCGTTATATCCGAATTCATGTTATATCGGGTCGCGTTACATAGAGGTAGAGGTGTACTTGAAAATCCACTGCTCAAGAGCCATTCAGAGCCATGTACAAGCAAGACAACTGGAACAGATTCCTTGAAAGAACTGGTTCCACTCCGGTGACTGCTGAGCTACCACGTTGACAGTGATCAAAGCAAAATCTTAAAAATCCAATAGTTTAAAATGTCAGCACTTTTCTACGCTTCCAGCAAACATTATTTGTAGGCCAGCTACATACAGCTTTTCATGTGTCCATGTCCGGCAATATTTATAGCTTTTAATAAGAATATTCCCCAGGTCCTCACCCACTGAAATACTGTTTATGAAGCACCATGAACATCACAACACAGGGACAGGATTCTCTGCCTGAAAGCAGTAATTGATATTCATTACGCACAATCAGCACCTTTCCTCACTTAAAAAAAAAAACAAGACAAAGTTTATGTTCCCCTTTTAAAGAGGACAAATACCTATCGCCCTGAGAGGTGCGCAGCACCTACAACATTCAAATGCATGACAGCTCATCTCACCATCAGGCCCTTTGAAAGCACCTGGTGAGGAGCAGGAATTACTGGCACATCCCTTCAAACATGGAAGAGGATGTGTCTCAAATCTCTCCTTCAGGACTTTGAGTTCTCCAAAGCAAAGTCTGTAGCTTCATACGTGTTTGTACAACACCCACCCTCAGTGGGGCCCCCATCCTGACTAGAGACTTTGGGCACTACCCACACTGCAAATATTAACAAGCATTTCCTATTTAAAATGGGAAGCAATTTGATACAAGCAGTATAAAACATCCAGGAGAAATCAAGATCTAGATTGTTGCCAATTATGTCTTTCTTTATCAGCAATATCCCTCCTAGAACGCCAGACACTTCATTACACTGTTCCTTTCACCCATCAAGCTTGTCCCACTGATGAAACATGGTTATTTTCCCTGTATCCCTTTTGCTGCAGTATGCTCTGTCATGACAATTAGCTGACAAACTTGCACGCTGATGTTGTTCCTACACTAAGATACACAACTTTTTTTCAAAAGTAAATTGTATAAAAATGTGCACATTACAGATAAGCACATATCACAGCTATAGTTAATGGTCAGCGTTTCTATGCTGACTATAAACACAGTTTAACAAACCTAACTAGGAAGAAAATGTTATTGATCTTCATCCAGCGAAAAGTAGCTCACTTCTCTCCTCTCCTATCAGGCATAGGATAATGAAGTTCATTTACAGCCAGATTCTGCCACCGATACTAATGCTGAAAAGCACCTTACCCCTCCAGTAGACTCACTGAAATCAACAGGAATAAGGCGTAAAGACTAAATCAAAGAATAAAGTACAAAGTGGCAGAATCTGTCCCTTAACTATTACAGTGTTTATTACATCTTGTTTAGTTAGCTACTCCCCACAGTAGTTATAATAGTTGGAACAGCAGATGTTATTTCCCCATCAAGTTATTGCATGTGAGGGAATAATGCTCCAAAAGATGAAACAATTAATTTTTTATGTAACAATTTTCTTTTTGCACAATGGGTCATTAGTATACAGAGTGATCAGCAATAAGCTTTCTGTATCACCAGGTGCTTTTATCCAACTGTAAAGCATATGTTAGACATCTGTCAGCATCTAGGCAAGGTAGCCTCAACACCACATACAAGAATATCACTTAGTTATTTTCTTTTCATTGCAATGTAAGAATCAGGGGTGAGTTTTGATAATACTGCTAGGGCCTATGCAAGAAAAATTCACCAAGTATCAGAAAACAAAATTCTTATTAGAAATATTTATGTTACCTGTAATAGATCATTATAATGATAGATTTTAGGAATAGCAGGAACCAGAAAATAATAATTTTTTGCTCATATTTTTAAACAATTACAGTACCTTTAGCGTACTGGTATGTTTGATGCCAAATTTTCAGAATTTTTTTTTTTTAATAGTTGCAATCTCGGCAGTTCGTACCATGTATTTATCCACTGATAAAAAAAAAATTAGTGTATAAATCTCAGTTAATCCAACAAAAACCATATTTGGCTAACAAATCAGATAAAGGCTTTCACAGGTGATCACTCAGTCTAAGACTACAGTACAATGCATCAAACCCAGGTACAATGTTACCTGTACAGGAAGGGTGGAATTCATCCCAGTACAGAAAGCCCATGAAAGTCCCTCTATATCACATCATGCCCCCACTTTTTCCTTCAGGCTGCGATGTATGCCAGAGTGCAAGGCTAGCAAAAGGATTACACACCACTTATCATAATCAGAAGGTTTCAGGAATTCTTGTACCCACCCTGTGCTCAGCCATAGTGAGCATGTTGGTATAACAAGCAACTGGTAGACTGTGGAATCACAATAATTGCCTTAAAACAACTTTGCTAACCCTTGCAGTTCAAATGATTTAGTTAAATGTAAATGGATGGCTCTCCTAAAGAAAGACATTTGATACATGGTGAAGAACCTTAAATAGCTGAAATGGGAAGGAGGAGAATGAAAAACAAAACCAAACAACTGTCGTATAACACCATATTTACAGTTTTCCAGTCTTTCCCTACAAAAAATCTCCACTAGACCAACGTAAACTAAGAGTATTAAAATGGGAACATATGTCCCTCTCCAAATGTTTCCCATTGCTAGTATTCTAATATTGACAGGTCTGCTTCAAGAACATAAAAGAGGTCTCAAGAGGGGCAAACTTTTTTTTTATGGTGTAGTTTATCATCATCCTCATGGGGAAAATTTCACAGGGGACAAGAAACTCCATTAGAGCCCAGTCACAAAGTTTCCAGCCAATCATCCCATCTTGGACATCCATCAAAGGTCAGGATAATCCATACAGAGACTGAGGGCCCCATACTTTTTCCTGATCCCCAGACATATTTCAGTCCCTGTAACACTCCCTGCTGGCTACAACCCTCACCCCATTCCCTTCTGGGATAGAAGAACGGGCGGGAAAAGTTTACATAGTGGAGGAACAAAACTGGGTCAGCATGACTTTCCTTGGGTAATTCCTGTGTGGTTCTGGGAAAGGACAGCATGGCCCATGGAATCTCCCTAGTCCTGTTCCTCCTGACTCACAGAGTCCAACCCCTGTAGCACATCCATAGAGGTAGAGGAACTTCATAGGGCTTAGGAAGGGACAAGATCAGACAGACAGCACTCTCCTCCCCCCCCTTCAGAAGTGAAAGAGTATCCAGTCAGATGGGTGGGGGATAAGCCCACTCAAACACCACCTCGAAGGGTGAATATTCTCCTGTTTGCATCTTTCCTTGAACATCCAGCACATAACCTTTAAGTAAACCAAAAACCAAACAGCAATGTCTGCAAAGACACCCTCCCCCCAACACAGACACACACTATGTGCACCTATTTACAGTGTTGGCTTCCACACTGGTGTTTATATAGGATAGAATACGTATCAATAATGTGACTGGCTGTGAAACCGAGAGAGGACAACCCCACTCCAAACTGTTTTTTTGTTTGTTTTTTAATAAAACAGGATGTGTTAAATTTCTCTCTTTTAATAGAATACCCACCATATATTAGGGGGTTAAAACAGCAGCATTTCATGGATTTTAATAATTTTACTTTATGTTGCTTTGCCTAGTTTTACCATTTCTGGAATTTATAAGTTTGTTTTATTTTGTTTTGCTTAGAGATTGTTAATGAAACCTGTTGGGTATACAGGTCATAATTTTTATGTTACTACTTATGCTGATATATACCAAAGCTAAAGTGTTTTGCTCATGTCTGGTCTCATAAGAAACATCTTATTTCTGAGACTATCCCATGGAGGGCATACAACATTCATTCACTCCAGCAGACAGCACAGACAATATAAGGCAAGAGACTCAATCTAAACTAGACAGCATCATTAAGCTGTTCCCACTTCAGTTCATTTTATATTGACAAGGCTTTTTTAAAAAAGTTTTATTTTTTAAGAAACCCTATGTAGGTGCCTGATGCAATAAAAACAAAGTAGAAACCATGAGCCTCTGTCCCCTCCCCATCTGTGCTACAGAAAAGGAGGGTATCAGGGTTTTGGTTTTTTTAACTATAATAAGAGAATTGTCAAAAGTTCTGAGTTGGTCCCCCCCCCCCCCAAAAAAAATGCTTCCTAAATCTCTTTCTGGCTGTTATTTCAGTGAGACTCTGTCCTTCCCCAGTGCAAACAGTAGCTAGCCTGCTACAGGTTTCCCAGGTAGACTCAATGACTCTCACACGCCTCACCTGTATGCTAAGGCAAGGGACCATCCACATTTCCTACATGATCCAACAATCCGAGGAGAGGGCCGTGGCCCAGCCTGCTTCACCAGGCCAGCACGGAGGAAGGTACAGGGGCATTTTGCTTTAGAGCCAGCAAAGCAAATAGCCAGAATATTAAATGTAAAAGCCGTCAACAACACATACTGCTTGCCACTGTTTGGGAAGTGTCACCAGTCCCTAACCTTTCATGTGACAACTGCAGCAACAACTCTGACATTTCCCTTCCTCTGCACACCTGTTCCGGGCTGTTCCCCCGCCTATGGCTCAGCCCAACCTTTGCATAGTTACCTGATCCTGCTAAGTTCAGCGGCAACCGACCAGCCTTTTCCTCCTAAACTTATCCTGCCCCCTTCCAACCCCCCTTCCCCCATATTAATTAAATCAGGTCTGTAGCACCATAAACTTACACACCACTTTATAGGACAAAGTGACTGATTCATGGTAACTTGGCTTTTATACCGATTAATACTCCCGGAGCCCCCACACTCAATTACTTGCAGCCGCTTCTCCCACATCAGCCTTTTAGAGGTAATAAACTGTCACCCATAAACAGGGTCACCACGATGGTCCCGCAGAAACGGCATGGAGGGGCCAGCAGAGAAGAGGAAGGGGCTGCTGGGGCGGGAGCTATGCAGTGCATTGGGAGATGGGCCCGGCAGAATGGGGTGGGTGGAGAGATGCAGGGGCGAGGGGGCAATAAACTGGGTGAGTAGGGGGGGGGAATGGCACGGAGGCGGGGGGCAGGGTACAGCTAACAGCAGGGAGGAACTGCCTGCAGCTGGCGTGGAGAAAGGAGCTGACCCTGCAGGGCAGGGGCACGGGGGGCAGAGGCAGGAAGTTTCTCTAGGGGCAGGTGCCGCACGTGGGGGGCAGCCAAGGGGAAGGAGCTGCAGCGCGGGGGCCACACTGCAGGCCCCGGGGCGACCCGGGCCTCAGGGAACAGGCAGCGAGCGACACCCCGGGGAGGCCGAGAGGGCCCGTGCGTGTGCCCAGCTCACCGCGGCGGAGAGAAGCCGCCAGGTGCGGGGCTCCAGGTAAAATCCTGCAGCCGCCGCCGCCCTCTGGTCTCACGGCAACAGAAGTTCCGATCGGCTTTAAAACCCGCAGCGCACCCCCAGCGGGCAGCCTCCCGGCCGGGCTGGACAGGGGCGCCCTAGGCACCCAGCAGGAGCCCGGCTTGGGTGCCCAGGAAGGGCAGAAAACTAACGCAGCCGGTAACAAGGCGCCAGCTCCCGAACCCCCCGCTCCCAGGGGCTGCGGAGCGCGGCCAGCAGCGAGCCCCGGAGACGCCCCAAGGCGCGCACGGGTGGCGGGCAGGGGGTCCCCAGGGGGGGTGTTATAATCTCCGATTCAAAGGCCGCCGCCGCCGCGGGTCAGCCCGGGACACCCCGGGACTCCCCGCCCCGCTCACCTTGGTGTAGAGCTCGGAGACCGACATGTCCTGGCCGGGACCCCCAGCGGGGCGCGGGGCGCAGCCGGGGATGGAGGGCGCAGTAAGCCGGGGGGTTCAGCCCCTGAGCATCCAGCCCAGCCGCGAGGCTGCTAGCGCCGAGGGTCCCGGCTCACACGGGGCCGGGCGACGGGGCTGCAGGGAGCGTCCTCAAATCTCCGCCCCGGGGCTTCTCCCGCTGCGCAGCCGGACGCGACCTTCGCACCCGCCGCCGCGGCTGAAGTTATTTATCAATCCGAGGAGGAGGCGGGTGGAAGCGGCAGGTCCAGCTCCGCCTCGCACGCCGCTCCCAGCGCAGGTATGGGGAGGTGCGGGGGGAGCCCGGAGCCTGCTGGCCCGGCTCGGCAAGCTGCGAAGGGGGGCGAGCCGCGCGCCCAGCCCGGCTCCGCTTCTGCTCCCAGGTGCCGCGGGTGGGACTGGCACCAGCTGAGCCCACAGCTCCGGGGCGCGCTCTCTCCGCACAGGGCGGGCACCTAGGCGAGGGCCGCCACCTGCTGGCCAGAGCACAGGTCCCTCCTTCCGCCCGAGAGGGCAGGGAGCCCCAGCCAGGCCCTGCGGTGTGTGGCGGTCTCCCCCGCCCCCCAAAGAGGGAGCCAGCAAAATGGAACGAGTGGGGGAAGTTGCTTGAAATAATGGGGGGAGGTTCAGTTCTTTGCCACGTGGAAAGTTGTGCAGCATAACCCCGTTTGCCGTTTCACATGGCGAGGTCACGTTTGGATCGCTGAGGTTCAAATGGAAGTGGAAGGATTGTCTCTGCCCATAGGTGTTGGGGGTGCTGCTGCACTCCCTGGCTTGAAGGGGTGCCCATCATATCCAGGGTTTACAGTTTGGTTCAATGGTTCTCAGTACCCCCACTGTACAAATTGTTCCAGCATCCCCTGTTCCTGCCTCTAGCAGAGACTGTTCCACCCAAACTCTGCCCATTGCTAAGCCTGTCCTGCGAAGTTCTACCTCCCCAGGCACCCAGGCTGTGTTTGGGGAACCTGTTTTTGTTTGTTTTGGGGGTTGGATGGTCCAGTAAATGTTATTGGGAAGGGTTGGGGAGAGTTGTTTGGTTTTGATTTTTGTTTTTTGGTTGAGGGTTGTGAGTTTTTTGGTTGTTTGACACCCTCCACCCCCCCATCATAGAACACCATGGTAAATAGCTGGAAATGAACCGATTTTGTGCCTGGTCTAGCAAATCTTGCAAGAGCTGTGCTAAACAATCCCTGCCTAGAGTGGCTTTTCCCACTGCTTCCTAAGCATAGTTCAGTAGACAAAAAGCCTGAACCTGCTCTCTCTTAAAATTGGTGTAAACAAACCAGGATTAACTACACTAAAACGAGTGGTGTTACAATAGCATAAAACTATTGTGAGAGATGAATCAGGGCCTGCTCTTTAGAAAGCACCAGATTGCATCAAATGGCAAGTTATCTTTTAAAAAAAATCCTGTGTGGGAAGGATGGTACCTGTGAGATGCCTCCTAAATGATTTTTATACCCCCACAGCCCACACAAATTATTCAGTTGAATGTTGCTGATGTGTCAGTTTTTTATACTAATAAACAAGGTAGTAATGTAGTAACTAGCCATCTATTTATATTACAGCCTTTATCATGGTAAACTTGTATCTAAAATGAGCAGGGTTCCTCTGCTGGGTCTAATAAGGTGCATTTGAGGGCTCTAGTATCATTAACCAGAATGCTCTCTCTTTCATTTTCTCCTTCCATCTCATTTTGAATTTTGTTTATTTTCCCCTGATAACCAATCATTCTAAAAGCAGTATAGGCCCACTGAAAACTGCCTCTTGGCTGCTTGATTCTGTATTGAGCCAGTACTTTTAAGGAAAATTACTTTCCTATCACTCTTTCTTAAAATTACTAAAAAGCGACAGAGAGTCCTGTGGCACCTTATAGACTAACAGACGTTTTGATGTCTACAAGGTGCCACAGGACTCTTTGTCACTCTTTACAGATCCAGACTAACACGGCTACCCCTCTGATACTTAAAATTACTAGTAAGTGATAAGTCTTTGCCTTTAAATCTGCTTATCTGAAGATATCCTCTCACAGTTCTCAGTCTTGAGTCTCATGCTCCCAGCACCAGACATGGTTGAACTCCCCTAACTCTGCCTCACAGGCTTAAAAGTCTTGTGTGTTAGTGGTAGGGTGACCAGACAGCAAATATGAAAAATCGGGACAGGGGATGGGGAGTAATAGGAGCCTATATAAGAAAAAGACCCAAATATCGGGACTGTCCCTATAAAATCAGGACATCTGGTCACTCTAGTTAGTGGAGTTCTGCCCTTTCTCATACTGGGAGCAAGAGATCAGAGACTGAGAACCCTGTGATGGCGATCTCTTTAAAGAAACATTGTAATTTCTCCAATATGGCACTGAAATAGTTCAGCAGGAACGGTGTGGGGCTTCTGCCCACTCTGGTGTTGCTGGGCAGTGGTGGCACTGCTCCAGGGTTGATCTCAAGAGTTTGAAGGATGGGCCTGTTTCTGACTCACAATGGGAGGTGAGACTAAAACTGGGCCTTCCTTGTTCTGGGAGGCGAATGTCAACAGCAGTGCTGGGTGTCAGCCTTGAGCTGCCAAGTACAATATGTATTATGGCCCCGTACAGGAATGGCCTGAACTGATTCCATGTGCTTTCATCAGAAGAGCTGAAGTTTTGGTAACAGCATACAAATCTGGGCTCATGGGACAACTGATTCCAACTAATCCTCTTCAGAAACAAAACTAAGCTCCCTAGCTTGAGGATTATAATATTCAAGGTGCCACATTCATCTCTGGTATAAGCAAGTGCTACCAGTGGCTCCAATGGAGTTATGCCCACTTACTTTAAGATCATGTGTGGCCCAAAGAGCTGCTAGGTGTGTCACCGTTTTGTCCTGCTGACAATCAGAGTGCAGCAGTAGCATCCAGAGTTAAAGTTTACTTCCTCTATTAATCCTAAAGGGAATGGCAGGTACTGTAAAATAGGGGAGAGGCTCTCAATGACAATGGAAAGATCTTCCAACTGCCTCCACGATAAGAGGCCTGTGCAGCATTTCCTTATGGAGGGAGCATGGTCTAGTGGTTAAAGAAGCAGACTAGGAAGGAGAAGATTGGGGTTTCCAACCCAGCTCTGCTATTGACTCACTATGGGACCTTAATAATAATGATACCTAGCTCTTTTCTAGCACTTCTCATCAGTAGATCTCAAAGCACTTTACAAAAGAAGTCAGTATCATTACTATTGTTTTACAGTATAGGGGAAACTGAGGCACATATAGGGGAAGTGATTGCCCTAGGTCATCCAACAGGTCTGTGGCCGTGCCAAGAAGAGAACCCACCTCTCCCAAGTCCCAGTCCTGTGTTCTATCGATGAGGCTACAGACAAGTGACTTAGTCTTTCTGTGCCTCGGTTTTCCCACCTGTAAAATACAGACACCTTTGTAAAGTGCTTTGAGCTTCTCAGATGACAGGCACTAGTTAAATGAAACTATTAGAATGTACTATTATTTCCTCAGGAAAGGAGCATAGACTACTGGGTGAACAACAATACTGTGAGTGAGAGTTTGCGGTGCTGCTACCAGCTCTTTCACTGACTTGCTGGGTGACGTGGGGCAAGCCACTGAGCTTTTCCATACTTCAATTCCCTCCACTGTAGAATGGGGATAATAAAATGCATCTTGCAGGAGTGTTGTAAGGCTTAATTAATGGGTGGGAAATGCTTTGAGATCCTGGGAAGGAAGATGCTATGGAAGTGTAAAGTATTATTAATTTTCATTGCAAAGACTTTGCATATGGGGGCAAAGAATATGCTTATTAGGACTTGTGCTCTGCCACAGTTGTTTACTCCTTCACTAACTGCAGGGAATTTTCTTTAAACCACTGTAGATGATGTGGTTTGCTGCATTGCCTCAGTATATTGCCTTAATTTAATATATTGACAGTATCTCACCACAGCAAACATTCGAGTTTACTGTCTTCTCCCTTAACTCCTCATCCCTTGAGGCAATGTAAATTCCTTTCTTTTCCTTAGCAGCAACACCTCCTCCTGTTCTTTAATCCTGACCTTCCCACAATTGCTGCATCTGAGTAGTATGCAGAGAGCCTTCACAGCATATCCTGATGTTTCAGGAAGGCTGGCAGCTGGGAAAAGTGAGCACAGTAATGCTGCTGTGAATAAAGTAATACAGGAGCTTCCCATCTCAAATGCGTTCTATCTGGAGCTTTTGTATGCCCTCTTCTGGGCTGCCTCAGTGTCTGCAGCTCTCTTTATTTGGTCCCACACTTTGAAAGGGATGTGTCAGTGGATGGCACTCTTTGTCCTTCAGCCTTTTGTATTATCCGGCAGGCCCCAGCTGCAAGGAGAAGTGGCCACATACGGAGGCGAAACATGTTTCGAGAACTATGAATTTACATTCCAAAGAAGGGATCACAACACCACACCTCTGGCCAGCCCCTCTCAGAGGTCCAGAGAGCTCGGGCCACTTCCAGCTTGAGGCCCTTAGCCATAATAAAAATAAGAAATAATGACACATGAAAACAAAATAAGGCACCAAAAAAAAAATTTGAATATTTCTCTTATTTGCTTAAATTTGCAGCTCTAAGCAGAGAGAGTGTGTCACATTTTGGTCCGATAGGGGTGCGCATAAAAACAAGTTGCAAAACTAATCTAATGCCAAAAAATTAACAAGTGTCTAAATTTGAGGCCCCCTTTGAGCTTGAGGCCCAGGCCAAATGGCCCTCCTGGGCCCCCCTCTGATTGGCCCTACCTCTGGCTCACAAAGTAGGATTTTAAGACTGAAGGGACCAAATCTAACAATCCAGTGCTCCTGAGGGCGACAGCTAGGGTGACTAGACAGCAAGTGTGAAAAATCAGGACAGGGGGTGGAGGGGTAATAGGAGCCTATATAAGAAAAAGACCCAAAAATCGGGACCATCCCTATAAAATCGGGACATCTGGTCACCCTAGCGACAGCAGTAGCTGTGGTCCTTTATGATAGCCTGAGCAGAGAGCTGGGTGTCAGCATGGCTGAGTTCTAGACTTATCTATGCCACTCAAGGCACATCTACATTGTTTTTTTTAACCACTACACCTCTACCCTGATATAACGCTGTCCTCAGGAGCCAAAAAATCTTACTGCGTTATAGGTGAAACTGCGTTATATTGAAGTTGCTTTGATCCGCTGGAGCGCGCAGCCCCGCTTCCCCGGAGCACTGTTTTACTGCGTTATATCCGAATTTCGTGTTATATCGTGTTGCGTTATATTGGGGCAGAGGTGTATGCTAATGTGGCTGCAGCAGTGTAAACCCCTACTGTAAATATGCTGCAGGAGTGTAGGTAGACTGGAATTGCACCCACATGGCTTACTCCACTGTGGGAATTAAACGGGGCAGTATATTTGATTCATGCCCTGTATTTTTAATTTTTTTTTGGTAATGCATTTTGCGATTCCCATGGAAATCTAGATTAATATCCATCATCCTATTTGAAACTCTGCCTTAGATGAATTTGAATAAATTGCAAGTGTACTATCAAATGCCCTCTCTAATGTAAACTCCACTTACTCTTGCTCCTCCATTAAATCAAATATGGAAAAGAAATATGAAATACAAGCATATTTAAGAACAAGAATTAAGATGAAGAGGGGGCAGAGAATGTCCCAGATGCAAAGCACAGCTAGTCACAGGAAATATAGATTAGTGCAATACATAATTTTAAATTGAGGTTATTATTCTTTAAAACTTTAAGTAAAAAAAAATAATCAGAAATTTGTCATAAAGTGCTGACTTACAGGAAATTCTCTTTTCCATCTGGTGTAGGAAGATAAAAATTTCTTTCCACTCTGGAATCAAACCTTTACACTCGTTTTGAGGATGTCTGATGTGAATGTCGAGCTTAACCCTTAAACAGCATCTTGAGAAACCATCTCTTGAACACTCGGGAAGGATAGGGTGACCAGATGTCCCATTTTTAAAGGGAGAGTCCCGTATTTAAGCCCTTCTGCAGGTGTCCCAATTTTGTTATTAAAAATGGGCAAATTGTCCTGTATTTTCTGTCTCCTCCCTCATCAGAACTGGCAGGTCCACCCGCCCACCAGTGGTGAGTGTGTGGGGGTGGCGGTCCAGTGGCCAACGTGGGGGGTGGGTGTGCAAAGCTGGTGGCAGGGCAAATCTGCAGCATGCGGGGCCAGCTGCTCCCCCTGCTGGTCCATCAGCGCAACCCCACTGCATGCTGGCTCTCTCCCAGCAGGACCCTGCCCTGTCCTGTTTCCAGCCAGCACTGGCTGTGCGCTGTGAGCTGCGGCGGACGGTGAGTGCGGGCAGGCGTCAGGCAGCGGGCGGTTATGTGTCGCCTTTGCTGCCCACCCATTGGCTCTTTATGTGCTCCCCGTCTCACTGTTCTCCCCCGCTTTGCCTCTTCAGCCCCGCTGTTCCTCCATATCCTCCACCCACCCCCGGCGGGGTGCATCCCGCTCCCAGCGTTGTGTGGAGAACCAGCCCCTGGTCGGAGCGCTTAGCTCGCCGACAGCCTGTCCGGCAGGCTCCTTCCTTCCCCCACCGCCTCTGGCTGGGTCGGTGCCCTGGGAAAACCCAAGACCCTCCAGCCTGGGGCACTGGTGAGGAGGAGCTGAGCCCTGTGTGGTTCAAAGCCCTGCACAGCACTGGCACAAGACAGCCTCTCCATCGCTCAGCTAAGCTCTGGAGTGGCAGGGGGTAGAAGCAATTTCCAGCCTGTTCACGCCCCGACCCTGCAGACTCCATAGCACCCTCTTCACACACCCCTCCTGGGTCCTGCCCCCAGGGAGCGTGGGGCTGCTCCATCCCCTAGGCACCCTACCCTGCTGAGCCACCTCTCTCGCCAGGTTCGCTGAAGCTCCTGCAGTCAGGTTCCCTGGGCCCTGGTGCACAATGCATCCATAGGGCTTCACCCCTTCCTGCCCGTGCTGTAGCTGGGGGACAGGAGGCAGCTGGGTTCTGTCGGTGGCCAGCAGCAGCCTGGAGGAGTTAGTTGCCTTGCAACACTGTGCGGACAGGAAGGGTGGGGGGAGAGAAGAGATGAGAGCTCTGCAAAGACACGGGCCAGGTCATCCCTTCCCCATCTCTTCTTCCCCTGCAGCTGGAAGCAGCTCCGGTCCCTTCCCTCCCCCAGAGTGCCAAAAGGCTACTGCTCGCCACATTATGGTGTGAACCCTGGCAGAAATCTGGGGATGGATTGCCTCAGGAAGACATGGCACCAGGTAGCAGGAGAGGCAGGTCCATCCTGAGGCCCAGCCATGCATGGAGGGTGGAGAGCACCAGGCAGGGAGGGTCAGGTCAGTTGGTCACCCCCTCCCACCCTGTGTGAGGGAGGTGTATTGGAGAGAGTGTGTGTGTGTGTGTCACCTCTTGCCGTGTGAAACCTAAAGCCTTAAAGATAAGAAGGTAAATAAAAAGAATCCAACTATGGATTATTTCTTTTTAATAGGGGATCAGATTTGTACTGCACAGTTCTGATTGATTGCTGTTGAACTTGCTTGAATATGAGTAATTTTACCAGGTGTCCCATATTCAGCATAGGGAAATACGGTCACCCTAGGGAAGGAAAAAGCTGAGTCATTTTGGGACTATGCCTGCGAGGTGATGAGCACCCTCAACTTCCAATGGAGACAAGTTAGAGGGTGATCAGCAGCTCAGGTGATAGATACTGGGGCTCAGA
Organism: Platysternon megacephalum; assembly: GCA_003942145.1. Classification (NCBI taxonomy): domain Eukaryota; kingdom Metazoa; phylum Chordata; order Testudines; family Platysternidae; genus Platysternon; species Platysternon megacephalum. The sequence goes on from QXTE01000073.1 coordinate 5,587,956, forward strand.
TCTTCCCCCTTAGCTCTGTAGCGTCTAAGGGGGTGGGGAGGGTCATGCACACATCTATCTCCCCTGCATCCCCTGTCCTTTAAGCACTGCAGGAGCCATATGGTGTGAGCTCCACCCAGGGGTTGGGAATGGAAACCAGGCAGGCAAGGAGGAAGGTAGGCCAAGGGAGCAGCTAGAATAAATGTGTTTTTTCCCCTGCAGCTCCCACACAAGATAAGACAGCCCATTGCTGTTATCTGTTCCACAGAGCCCTTTCCTATGGGTACCAGAGGCAGCCACGGAGGGGGTGGGGGCGATGCATGATGGGGCCCAACAGGTGGGGATTCACTTCTGAATTTGCTTGCATTTCATTTTAGTGGCACATCTCTTTTCCTGCAGACCAGAAGGTTCTATTCAGACCCAGACTTACAGCAACTGGTCAACAAAACACAAACACTAGCAGGAGGCCCATGTAGCAAAGGAATGTAGCAAGCTTCACTGTCCCAAGTACCTCCTCACTTTCCCCTTGGTCTTCCGTAATTCCACCCAGCCACCAATGCCTTCCATCAATCAAAACCAATACACTAAATTCAAATACAATTCAAACCAGATGGAAAACACACAGCTAGGTCTTCAGCGATCCGTCAGTGCTGTTGGGGAAAACCGAAAAAACAATTACCCAACCCAGCTGCAGTGCACCCTGTTAATGTAGACCCCTGCTGGTTCTCATTCTGAAAATTCTGGTGTTCTACAGGGGGAGGGCCCCAACAGAGGTCAATTGTTACTGCCTTGTGTGTGGTCAACAGTGTTGAATGCTGCAGAGAGGTCCAGGACTAAGTTTCCTCTAAGCTGCGCAGCTGCGCAGCAGGATATCAAGGGCCACACAGGCAGGGAGAGGCGCCTCTCCCCCAGGCCTGGAGCTGCTCTGGCCAGGGAGAGGCGCCTCTCCCCCGGCCCCGAGCTGCTGTGGCGAGAGAGGACTGGGGGGAGTTCTCTCTCCCTGCTGCAGCTCCGGGACACCCTGCAGCCCCGGGACACCCTGCACCCCAAACCCCTTATTCTCAGTCCCACCCCAGAGCCCGCATCCCAGCCAGAGCACTCACCCCCCCACACACCCCAACCCTTTGCCCCAGCCCTGATCCCCCTCCTGCACCCCGAACCCCTCATCCTCAGTCCCACCCAGAGCCCTCACCCCCAGCCGAAATAATCCACACCCCTAAGCGACGTAAATTATACTGACCTAAGTACTGGTGTAAGACAGCGCTATGTTGGCGGGAGAGCTTCTCCCACTGACAATGCTACTCCCTCTCATGAGAGGTGGAGTAATTGAACCGACGAGAGAACTCTCTCCCATCAACTTACAGCATCTCCACCAGAAGTGCTACAGCAGCGCAGCTGCACTGGTACAGCTGCACCACTGTAGCACTTCTTGTGTAGATGTAGCTATAGAGAGCTCATTAAGAGCATTATGGTCTTGTGATTAGGAAATCTGAGTTATGTTCCTGGCTCTGCCACAAACTTCCTGTGTGACCTTGGGCAAGTCATTTACCTTCTTTGTGCCTCACTTGCCCATCTGTAAACAGGATAATAATATTTCCCTACCTCAGAGGAGTGTTGTGATAATCAATTCATTAACATATGTGAGGTGTCCAGCTATTCTGATAATGAAGGCAATAGTAAAATGTATATTTAAATGCCGCAGTCCTTATGTACACACACAACAGGTAAAGACTGCGCAAACAGGCTTCAAACACCTGCATCCTAAACAGTCGGACTTCCTCTTGACTATTGACAAGTGTGTTCCAAGGACTGGCTATGCAGTAGCATGGCTAGATTACAGGTACACTAATTGGTACCAATACTAAATGCTTAGTTTAAAAGAGTCTTCAGTTCAACAATTTCATGAGGAGAATAATACATAGTTGACTAATGGGGGTGGTGCGAGGATTAGTTAGGTAATGATGTCTTTAAGAGGCTTTGGAGTTGTAAATCACTATAAAAAAGATTAAGGATTAGCCGATATGATGATTAGTAAAAAGAACAGGAGTACTTGTGGCACCTTAGAGACTAACAAATTTATTTGAGCATAAGCTTTCGTGGGCTCCAGCCCACTTCATCGGATGTGGGCTGGAGCCCACGAAAGCTTATGCTCAAATACATTTGTTAGTCTCTAAGGTGCCACAAGTACTCCTGTTCTTTTTGCGGATACAGACTAACACGGCTGCTACTCTGAAACCTGTCATGATGATTAGTATAATCCTAGACCCAGCAAATCACTTATACTATAATTTTAACATATAATTGTTATTGTTGTTTAGAACATGCGTGAGCAAGCCTTGAACCACATTCACTTGTCCAGTTCACTGCAGGAACTGGAAAGATCAAAGGAACTAGAAAGGAGTGGAAATCAATAGGACTAAGGAATTGTAATTCTTTAATCTTGACATGAAACGTCACTCGCTGCATTGTTCAGCTGGACAGAATTTGTAAGGGGCATTTAAATGATGCTATTACAGCTGTCAGCCTCTACATTCGGATGTTCAGATGACTGTGGTGGAACATGCCCATCCCGACTGGAATCGCTTTTAGTATGCGATGCAGTGAGGGCACCAGACCCGCTTGTACTGTTCACAAGACACATGCCTTCTCTCAGAAGATTTTGGTTACATTGCACTCCTTCCAGTTACCAAGTGGGAATTCAAGTCTTCTGCAGCCAAATCCACTACAATCTGATCCTGTAGTCCTTGGGTAAAATTCATGAGTTTTGCCTGCAAGATTAGGACCTAGTAGATCTCTGGGAGTTTTGACCATCACCTTAGACTCGTTTTAACTACTTTATGAATCTTGCTTCTGCTTCTGAACCTATAATTTGCACTGAGCCAGTGAACGTGGGATTTCTATGTATCCAAGTACTTCGATGGCCCCCCATCACTGTAGCATCTCACAATCTTTAAAGTAGCTTTCCACACAGCACCTCTGTGAGGTAGGGAAGTTCTATTATCCCCATTTGCCACAGTTGGGGAATTGAGGTACAGAGAGACTCGCTCAGGGTCCCATGTGTAGTCTGCAGCAGAGAAGGGAATTGATCATCGATCTCCCAAATCCCAGGCTAACAGCCTAACCACTGAATTATCCTTCCTCTCTTGCTGGTTGCAGAATTCTCAAGTTTATGAATAATCCCTACCCCAGTTACACATGGGAAGCATATTCTTATTGTATGTGTCTACTGAAGTCAAAGCACTGACCAAAACCCAGCATCTACTCTACTTTTTAGTTAGTATTACGGGAGACTAAGCTTGGTGTATTGTTCTCTCTTCTGTCTGTAGGTTCACACAGAGCTTTTGTGTGTGGAAATAGGGGATGGTAAAATTGAAGAGATAAGTACCCAGTGCTATAAATTGCCTCAGCGGGACTAAAATTGCAAGGCCAGATTCTGCTCTCATTTATACTGGTATAAACCTGGAGTCACTCCACTAAGGTCAATGAAGTTATTTTAGATTCACACACCTAACTGAGATAAGAATCTGTCCTTTTCCAAGAGTCCATAGAGTTTCCTTGAAAGATAGATACAAATTGTTGGTTCAGTGCCCATTGTAATCTGAGAACACAAAACACATACAGAAGCAGTTTATTCTTAACACATTTAAGACTAGATTATGTTTATACAATCAGCCTGAGTACAGGGCAGCATGGAGCTGTGCTGCCCCAGAAACACCCTGGAATAATGCAATGGAAAGGATGCAAACACTGAAAGGGAATAATTAAGTTCAAACTAAAAATTGTTTTCATTTAGCTTTGATGATAGTTTTATGAAAACATTTCTGATCAGGGTTTGTTTTTCTTTTTAAACAAAAATCTCCATTTTAGCTTTGAAAAAGTTATTTCTCTGTATTTGTATACACACACACGTATAATTGTAGTAGTGTGGCTGGAACAGCGACCCCTTGTGGTGACCTTCCAGATACCCAAACCTGGCCAAGGGTCTCCTGGGGGAGCAGTGGGAAGAAGACTATATCTGGAGTCCACTGAGGCAGGCTCTGGTCCACCAGCTAGTTGTCCCTTCAGTCTTATACGTGTCTGAGGGTGCGAATATGGGGGGTGCTCAACCCCAAAATGTACAGTAATAAAAAGCAAATGTAACTCAATATTGGGCCAGCCCCCCAGCTTCCAGTGGACCCCTACCCTTTCCTTCCAGCTTGGTTCCCAAACAGCTGTTCCTCCCCAGTGGCTGCTCTGGCTAGCAGGACTATCTTTGCAAGTCTGCAAGCAAAGCTCCCTTCAGGCAGAGCTCCGTCATCTTCCTGCCCAGTCAGGCCTGAACTGAACCAGGTTCTCTCCATTTATTCCCCGTCCAGGCTTGCATTGGCCGCAGGTAGAGCAGAGAGGGGCTAGCTGGGCTCATAGGCTCTCCTTAACCCCTTCTCTGCTGGTACAGGGCCTCTCTGCCCCATCACGCTAATATTATTTTTACTGATTGTTATTTTCTCATCATTGTGAACAGTGACTAAAATATTAATTAATAAGTGGGCTAATTAATTCTTGGCAGCTGGTTTATCCTGCTCTCATTGTAGCTCATTTTATGACTTGATGTATGTTTCCTAGGGTATGTCTACACTGTGGAGACTATATCAGCCTAATCCTGTACTGTAGATACAGCCTACATGGATGGAAGGCGTTTTTCAGTCAGTGTAGGACCACCTCCCTGAGCAACAGTAGCCATGTGGATGGAAGCATTCCTCCATCAACATAGTTGCGTCTACCAGGGCCTAGCTACAGCCATCAGCCACCCAAGAACAACCCCACTCAACCTGTTGGGTCTGGACTGGGATGGCTAGCCCAAGACGCTGTAACATTTACATTGCTTAGCATGCTCAGTACCGGGTTTACAATGGTGCCAATGGCACTGTGCCCACCCGCAGAAGGGGCCCTGCCCCCCGCACTCTGCCCCTGAGGCCCTGCCCACCGCTCACTCCTCTGCCCCCTACCCTCCAGAGAGGAGCGAGCGGTGAGCAGGGCCTCAGGGGCAGAGTGCAGGGGCAGGGCCATGGTCTGGGTGCCAGGGCCCACAAAAGGTTAATCCAGCCCTGAGCATGCTAGCTTGAGCAGAGCTAGCATGTGTGTATAAACCCGGGCTGGGAGACATGCCCCCAGCTGCAGTCTAGACATACCCTTAGAAGTCTGCTATTCATGATGAGAATAAGCCAGTGTGCGGTGATACATTCTATCAGCTCGTCTCCAGTGGTCCAGGGGTTGCTGCACAAGCTAAGCACTTATATTAAAAGCGAGAGAGAAAGTTTCCAGCCCTTTTGGTTACAAAAAATTCTAAATCTAACCCAATACTGCAGAAACAACATCTCTCCCCAAATGAATGGAAGTCTCTGGACACAGCAGAACTGCAATGGCTTCTCTACATGGAGGAGTGGAAGGGTAGGTTGCTAGCTCAGTGGTTTGAGCATTGGCCTGCTAAACCCAGGGTTGTGAGTTCAATCCTTGAGGGGGCCACTTAGGGATCTGGGGCAAAATTGGTCCTGCTAGTGAAGGCAGGGGGCTGGACTCGATGACCCTTCGGGGTCCCTTCCAGCTCTATGAGATAGGTATATCTCCATATATTTAATTTGGACAAAGGGCTTAAGTGGCCACCATATAGAACCACAGGCCTTACCTTCACCAGTAGGGAATGCACCCAGCTGCTCCTACACCTCGTTAACGATGGTAGCAGTCATGGCTACAAAGGTATTCCAAACTGGCCTTCCTGGTTGCCAATTGTGGTTGGACGTATTCCTGGAGATTTCACCACATGACATAATCTTTAATTAAAGATGGATCTTTAATTCCTGGAGACTCCAGGACAATCCTGGAGGCTTGGCAACCCTATTGTTGTGGTAGACGTCTCTCTCAGCCATTGTCCTCAGGCTGTGTGTGAAGGGAGGAAGGCAGCACTTCATTCTAAACCTGGTGCTACCTGCGCCAGTCATCTCAATGGGGTTTTAGCGGTGAAGACTGTAATACTTAACTAGTTCACTGTGCCACTTGTTTTAGTAGAAACATCCAGAAACTCGTGGACTGTGGATAGATCTAGAGCAGAGCACTACTACTTTCTTACCCGCCCCACAATCTCACCACTGGTTAGGAGCCCAACTTTTACTCCACCTCCTTCTGGCCAAATAGGTCTTCATTCTCTGGTTTCAGCCTCCATTTTGGGGGGCTGAGAAGGGTGTGTGTGTGCAAAGCGTATAAAGTGAATCTTTCCTGCCCAAGTTTTGCTCTTCACATTGATTTCATCCATCATCAGCTATGAGTGGCTCAAAGAGCTCATTGAGCTGAATGGGTCCATATTGGCCTACAATAGGAAATAGAATAGCTTGAGGCTTTTCTGTTGGCTGATTACTCCCTCCCTTCCGGGACTTCTCCAGACCATTTGCGGGTTGGAGGATGGATTGTCCAACATCCTGTTTTATGACTTGAGGCAATGTGCTTCTCTGTTTAGGATAAAGTACCATGACTTTGGCCTCCTGTTTTATCCATTCACAAACTGGATTGCTGCCTTATATATGGGGGCTGTGATAAAACATACCCTGTATTCACATCCTACACACTACTGTAATAATCATTGTACAAAGTATGCCTTGTATCATTTGAAAACTCATAATTTGCTGATTGGTGCCATCCTGATAAAATATGTGTGGCAACATTGTATGTAAAGTTATAAGATTCCACCGTATGGCAGTGTTAACATATGTTCCAAACTGTCTCAAACCAAGGAATGTGTGCTCTACTTAATTTGCATCAAGCAGGAAAGGAACCAAAGGAAGCTCAAACAGATGAAGAAAAATCAGCAGGGAACATCCTTCCCTAGAGACTCTTTGTCTCCTGGTACCCAGCTGGAAATGTTTTTCAAAATGGAGACTGAAATTATAAAATGGAGGGACAAACACCTCAAGGTCCCCCACCCCATCCTCCTGTCCATTGATTCTCTGTGCCTGAAGGGACAAAGTAAGAAGCTGTTGGACTAGGGAAGGGGTCCTGATCTAAGAAGTTCAGTCAGTAAGACTGCTGAGAGCATGTGGTGAGAAAACCTTGCTTTGAATTTAACATAGTTTAACTTAGACACCGGTTGCATTTTATCTTTAGTTTTTTTGTAACCATTTCTGACTTTTATGCCTTATTACCTGTGCTCACTTAAAATCTCTATGTAGTTAATAAACTTGTTTTATCTAATCCAGTGTGTTTAAATTGAAGTGCTTGGGAAACTCCATTTGGGGTGGCAAGATGTGTGCATGTTATTTCTATTACAAAAATAACAGACTTTTAGATAAACATGTATTTTACAGAAGAGGGCTGGGACATACATTTCTGGGGAGGAAATATAAGACTGGGAGTGTGTTGGGGTCACCCTGCAGTATAACCCAGGCTGGTGAGAGCCAGAGTGTAACCAGGCTGGCAGGCTGCAGTTACACACAAACACTCAGGATGTGGTTTGCATGCTGGAAGGGTGTTTGTGAGCGGCCCATGTGGGAACTCCTTCAGCAAGGCATTGTAAGGCACCCAAGGTTGCAGTGCAAGGGTGGCACAGATGCTCATTAGTCTAGACTGTACCCAGGTATGTCCCTTCCTTTAAGCTAAATACAACAGAAAAACAAAGCATTGTGTCTCTCTCAGTTCATTATTAAAACATAATCAATCATGAAGTAAAACACTAGAGAAAATCCTCTTTCTTTTTTTTTTTTTTTGTCCCAGACAGAGGAGCGGATGACAAGGCATTAGCAAAAATATATAGATGATGGTGCAGGATTTCCCCCTAGGAAAGGACATTTATCCCATGCCTACAGCCCTACCAAATTCACGGTCCATTTTGGTCAATTTCACAGTCATAAGATTTTGAAAATCATAAATTTCATGATTTCAGCTATTTAAATCTGAAATTTTACACTGTGGTAATGGTAGGGATCCTGATTCAAAAAGGAGTTGGTGGTGGTGGGGGGAGTTACGGTACTGCTTCCCTTACTTCTGCGCTGCTACTGACGGTGCCGCTGCCTTCAGAGCTGGGCAGCCGGAGAGCAGCGGCTGCTGGCTGGGATCCCAGCTCTGAAGGCAGAGCTGCCACCAGCAGCAGCGCAGATGTAAGGATGGCATGGTATGGTATTGCCACCCTTACTTCTGCACTGCTGCCTGCAAAACTAGGCCCTCAGTCAGCAGCCGCCACTCTTCGGCCACCCCACTCTAAAGGGGAAGCAGGTGATAATTGGGGAGGACTTGTGGATGGAAGCCACAGACGGGGGAAGAGAAGCTTCCCATCAACCCACTGCCAAAACCCTTCTGCAATGGATATAACCACGTACTGACATTTTTCCAGTTTTTTTGCTTTAAGAATCTGACCATCCTGTTAGTGCAGGGGTCCCCAACGTGGTGCCCACAGGCGCCATGGTGCCCGCCGGGGCATCTAAGTGCACCTGTGTACTGGCTGGCGGACAAGCATCCGCCGAAATGCCGCCGACAAGCAGCAGCATCCAGAGGCGTCGCTGCCGAAATGCCGCCGATTTCCGGAGGCATTTCAGCGGCGATGACGCTGCTTGTCGGCGGCATTTTGGTGGCGACGCCTATTGACATTGCTGCTTGTCGACGGCATTTCGGCGGATGCTCGTCTGCCGCCACGGTCCTCCGTGGCTCGTCGTCTGGTGCCCGCCAGACGAAAAAGGTTGGAGACCACTGTGTTAGTGGTATGTTATGGAGTGTGCCACTGGCCCCTGCGCTGCCTGTAGCTAGGTGTTCCCTGCCTCAGTTTCCCCTAATGTGCCATCAATAAGTTCAATGAGGCTTTACATAAGGAACAGAACCCTTTCTGAGGGGTCTAGTTTATTAATCAGGGTCCCAACGAGAATACAAGCACACCTTCACCTAGTGTCTTAGCTGGGAGTCAGTCAGTTTATCTGTTCCCAACTGAGTCCACCTCTTCCCTCTACCTGGGTTCTTTATCAGCAGAGTTTTCTTGACTCTGCACTCTTCCCTGGAGTCAGGCCTCTTGCTGCTACCTCGGTAGAATCCTTCCCTGAAGCCAGAGTTGGCAGAGATCTGTCAATTGAATCCCTACTCTGGGACAGCACGTAGTTCTTGATGGGCTGTGCTTCTCACCACTGTTTGGGAGATCCTTTTGCTGGGAATAGGCCTTCTGGGAGGGCTGCCAGCTGTAACTCTGCCCTCAGAAATCTCCCCTCTCTAGAAGCACATCTAGGGTCTTTGCTTACATGAGCCTTCCTGATCAGTTGTCCTGGGAGTTCCCTGACTCCAGGAGCACACCTTCTAGGTTCCCTACTCTTATGGGCTCTCCTTATCAGCTCTCTTAGGAGCACATCTCCTCAAGAGCTCCCTGTCTCCAGAAACTCCCACCCCAGCACTGGTACCCCTTTATCAGCCTCTTTAGCTGCCTGCCAGCCAGCCACGTGTGTCTGGGTTGGCTCATTCTCCTTTACAGGAGCCTGTCACAGGTAGGTTGGGCCCTGACGCCCCTTAAAGGGGTCAACCACCATGCGACACAGCCTGATACTCTGTATCTTGTGCAAGCAAAATAAAGTATTTGTGAACATCTGGGGTATGCAAGAAATGCAGGACTGAACCCTATATAGGTGGAGAATAACCCTTTTTGGAAGAAAGAGCGATTTTAGTCATCTTATGCAGTAAATTTCTCCCAGCAATAATTTCACAGATCAGTTTTGGAGATCCTGAAGTTCCACAGATCCTTATTAGCCACCAGAGTCTATAAAGATTTATATTTACTATCCCTTTGAAAGAGTCTCAGAAATAAAGTGGACACACACTACATATTTTTCAAAGATACTAAAAATGTGCATCAAGTGTTTTTTGTTTAAATACATAATTAAAATGACCCTTTAAAAGCTGAACTATTTGTATGGCCCAATTAAAGTTTCCTGAAATTCTTCTACAAATGTGCCTTTCTGTAGATTTTTGAGGAACACTTACATGCAGTTCATTTCATACACAATGTTGTTTTATTTAAAATGTAAACATTTCTGAATCTAAACGGAGGAAAAGTTATTGTCTCAAAGAAAATCCAAAGGGAAAAAATAGCCCTTTGAAAAGGTGTCTAATTCTTATACATATATGCCCCTAAAAATGATTTGCATACAAATACAGGGAATGTGGAACCAGATATATTAATTAGTATGAAAAGTAAAAATTCATATATACTGTTTTAAATACAGTCTAATGGGAGCTGAAGTTGTATACATCACAGTAAGTAAATGCTATACTTGCAGATTAGACATTAGTTTTCTTCTCAAGGGATGGATTTCTGCTAGTTTCATGTAGGGTCTTGATAGAATGTCTTTCATCTTTTCTTGGTACACTCTCTCTGCTGCTAGTCCTGATTCATATTCTCGCTGCTTCTCTTCTTCCTCAGCAATGTGGGCCTGCTGCTGATAGGTAATTTGAGCGTGCAGCTGCTCCCGATATTCCTTTGCCTCCTGCATTCGTCTGCAAATGACATGGCAAATATCTCATTTAGGCTGTGTCTACACTGCCACTTTCAGCACTAAACTTTAGTCATTCTGGGGTGTGAAAAAACACCCCCTTGAGTGACAAAAGTTTTAGCGCTGAAAAGCGCCAGTATAGACAGCGCTTTATCGCCGGGAGCGGCACTCGTGGCGATAAAGCTACCACCGCTCATTCGGGGTGGTTATTTTTTATCGCCGGGAGAGCTCTTCCCTATCGATAAATCATGCCGTGGCCGTGCTGTAACGTGGGCAGTGTAGAAGTTAAACATAGAAAATGAACAGCTCAGATTTCTTGAGGTATCATTGATCAATCTTATGTGAAATACTGCTTAAAACTCCTACTTGTTATCATTAACTACTATTCTAATGAACCACCACCACATTTTAATAAACTGTAAACTCTTTGGGGGCACAGTATGTCTTTACTGTGGCTTATAAATCAGAGTACAATCTCAGTGCTTAACAAACAATGATCAATGAACAAACAATCATTAATCAAATAACAAGTTGTATGCTTTCCCCCCACAAAATCTGTGTAACTCTTTATCTGTCTGTTATTGTGGTGAGGAGATGACAGAGGATTATGCAGAATATACTTAAATGTTAGGTCTAGGTCTTTATCTGGCTATGTTTCATGCCTGTAGCACCCTAATATCCAATTTTCCCTCTCTTGTTTTTAAGATAACTCTATTATTGTACTTCCATCTAAGAAGGCAGGCCAGAGATTCCTGCCATGGCCTTATGCTAACATTACTCTGAGAAATGGCTTGGGAGAAGAAAGTGAGTTCTACCCCAAGACCTGCATTTAACCTTTGCTATCCTCTGGAGTGCTGTTTGAACAGCCCACCTACCTACCTCAGGTATTTCTAAAGCACCCATCACCATGGTACTTAAGTGTCAACAGTTTCCTCAAAACCAGTGCATTAATGAGGTGCTGTGTGAGCCATGTGGCAAGACTCTGCTTCCTGACACTGACAAAAAAGTGCAGCACATCCATTCTAAGTGATATGGCCAGCACCTCTTCCTCCACAGAGTGTGACTGCCACCAAAGCCTAGAGATGGTCTGAGAACTTTTCTGTTAACCGTAAACCTGTTGCCAAAACACCATGGAATGAAACAGATATTGGCTCTGGAAGGGGCTACTCGATTACTTTCTCCAAATAAGCATCAGATTGGGCAATAGTATGGAAAAGGAATCAAGTGGATAAAACATTATGGATAGTAAAATGAAACTGTAAAGGAAGGCCTGTGTACATGACATCTAGAACCGCTGTATTTCAGATAGTGCTAAGTACTAGTATTCTTTCCTCAGGCGATGATAAGCTAGTGAGAAGTTGTTCTGATGGTGTGGTCTTGTGTTTCAATGCCTGAATGCACGGTCAGTCGATATTCTTCAAGGGTGGACAGAGTTTTGCAATAAGCCAGAACATTCCAACTCTTATGCTTAAGTAGTTGAATTAATCTCTCTCAAAACTCAGCTAATGTTACAATCCTTAATAACTTTTATTAACAGAATTTAAGGAATACACCTCTTAAGTCACAGCATATGGGTCTGTACTTACTAAAAACAACCAGTAAGCTCAAGACAATTACACTTGGTGGAATACAACTGTGTATGAACAATCAGGTTTGGGTGGTTGTGTAATACCAATTTCAGTATAACATAGGGTACTACTGAATAGTCAATAGCAAATTGGCTACACAGTATAGCACCTGCAGAGAAAATTTGTGCAGAATACAGCCCATTGCTATTACACTACTACTTCAAAATGAGAATTATTCAATTCTGAAGAGTTTAAGACTCAGCTTTATTACAAAACTTACTGACATCAGAAGGAAAACATACCTTAAATATTTTTCTTCTTCTATAGAATTGAGTTCTTTAATGGCTTCAGCTAATAGTTCCTTGTCCTGAGCAAGTTCTTCCTGCTGCTTTGCATTTCTCTCCACTGCAAAAGGAAAAATAAATGCACTGCTAACCTTGGAAGGATGTAAACTTAAACCCAAATAGCTTATTCTAAATGGCAGGCTTGAGTCTTGCTGCTTCTGGAAAGGCACAAAAGCAATAGGAGAGATGTTGTTGGTATTTTTCCACCCACATCTGTCACTTAGAAGAGAGGATTTCACATATACAATTTCAGAATGTTCTGAAATAAGGGCTTACTCGTACAATCTTTATTTGATTAGTCTTTGTTTCACTCATGTCAATGGGATAACTAGCATGAGTAAAGACTGTTTGTTGAGTAAGGCTGTAGGATTGGGCCCTAATTATCTGTTGTAATAGTGTCTATGCAGTATGTGTCCTCAATTCTTTGTGTGACCCCCTCACTACCCCATACCAGGGTCCCCCATTTGTCCCCCACATGCACTTGGGGCCAAATTCCGCTTTCAAGGAAAGCATGTGCCATCTCAGTTGACTATGACAGAACTTGCATTCACTTTACCATGGGCAGTACTTGACCCACAGACTAATTGTGCTGAAATTTCTTACACTTCTCCTCAATCTGCAGTCGTCTTGTATCCAGGACATCTTTCATTAGCCGTTTCCTAGCTTCCTTTTCCAATCTCATTTGCTCAGCCTTCTTGGCCCAAGACTTCTCCATCTCTTCCTCCAGCAGCTTGTCCATTTCTTTCTCTCGACGCGTCTCCTCCTCCAATTGTTGAGCCAGATATTCCCGATACATCTGCTGCTCCTTGAACAGCTCTTGCTACAAAATGTGGACGGTATATAGACTTTCAATAAGCTAGTTCAAAAAGGCATTTCAAAAGTCATTTTATTCATGGAAAGCAGTGTCTGGTGGTGGACTGGGAAAAAGACTCGGAGCATGTCTACACTGCATCTGAGAGTGAGACTCCCAGCCTGGGTCCACAGACTTGCGCGAGTGCACTAAAAACAGCTGTGTAGATGTTGTGGCTCAGGCTGGAGCTTGACTTCTCAAGCCACCCCACGCTTCACACCCCAAGCTCCCAGCCGAAGCGGCACCATCTACACAGCTGTTTTTAGCACACTAGCATGAGCTCCACTAGTAGAAGTCAGTTGACCAGGGCTGGGAGGCTTGCTCCCAGATGCAGCACAGACATGCCCATGGCTTCTTTTCCAAACTCTGCCACATCTCGCTGTCACTTAATCACTTTGTGCTCCAGTTTTACACTGGTCATTCCATTGGGTTCAAAAGGAGTTATACTGGATTTACACTGATGTGAGAAGAGAATCACGCCCTATCACTGAAAAGTATTATTACCAGAGAGTTGTGCACTTCATAGCATCTGTATGACGAGCTCATTGTACACAGCAGGGACTCCTTGCATCCCTCCACAGCCTGCATAAACTCCCTGTGTGCTACTCTCCCTCTATTTCAGGGACTCCCTGCAATCCCCCACCCCTCCATCATGCCAGGGGTTCTGTGTGCTCCACACTCCTTCCTTCCCCCACACCAACGTCCCTCATTCCTCTCACATGCTAAGGGCTCTGTTTGCTGCCCCTTTGCCTGGTGGCAGGGGCCCTGTGTCCCTCCCAGATTTCCCTTTCCCCCATGCCATTGCTCTCCCCCCAACATTGGCAGCGGCTGTGTGTATTCCCCTCTGAAGCTGATAGGTCTGCTGATCAGATGCAATGGGCTCTGTGTCTCTCTGGCAGGGTTTTGGTCCTTCAACAGTGCCTCTTGGGGAGGTGACGGAATTGTGTGCTCACTCTGTGTCCAGTCACTCAAGTGGGGTGCTCAGTAGCACTCTGAAGGGTATGGTTCAAAGTCCACTGGTTCCCTAGCACAAGGAACAGGATACAGGGCCCTTCACCTCAGGGGACTTAAGCCTTCTTTTAGACTCTGCTCTCTTTCAGGCCTCTCCCTGGGAGGTGGGAAGCTCAGCACTCTGCTGTCCTCCCAGAGCTGCCCAGGAAGTAGTGAACTTCCCCAGTGTCAAACCCCTCCTCCATTCCTGACATGACTTGCAGGTGTGGCAGGGCAGGCCACTCCAGCCAAGAGCAACTCCTTCCTGCCTGGAGCAGGGTTCGTACACCCTGTCACAATCCCCTATCCCGCCCTGCCAGTTTTCCCATTTTTGCAAAAATTAATAGGATTCTGCCCCTTGACACCCACAACACTCCCTGACATTTTGGAATTGGTTGGATGCGGTGTTCAAAAGTTATTGCATTACATACAAACAGACAGAGAAATGCCATCAAGTTGAATGTAGGAACTCACAAGCTTGGCCAATTACTGTAAAAATAAATTAAACCTGAATTTGAAACAAAACTCAGTTCAAATTATGAAATATTTCCAGCATTATTGCATCTTATCAAGACTGAAAACCTTTCTTTAGCGTCGGAAGCATCATTAGGCTAAAATTTACATTTTTGATGAAATCAAGAAAAAAGTTTCTTAAAGCATAACGTAATATTTTGAATTGATGAATCTAGATAGTAAATTTGAACACAGAAGAATAATTTGAGCCAGCATGATCCAACTTAGTTCATCTATAGCACTTTCTTCTGTAGATCTCAAAGCTCTTTACCTTTTTTTTGTAATCTTGATCCCCATTTTGCAGCTGGGGAAACTGAGGCATTGAGAAATGAAGTAACTTGCCCAGAGTCACACAGCAGCTTTGTGGCAAAGCCAGGAATAGAACCCAGACTAGTGACTTTTAGTACAACAACCTATCTTCTAAAGACATTCTAGCCCTATTGTGAAAGTAAACTGCAGTGCTTTTAAATATGAAAAAACTCCTTAAAATCCTATGGTAAATCATTTACAGATTACATAGACTCATTCATACAAATACATACATTTTCTAACTACATAGTTCAAAATTATTTTTTCTTTCAATTACGTTCCAGAATCTGAGTTTAGGACTCTGACTTTTTCCTGTAACAGCCATTAACTTTACCAGTCTTGTCTATGCTGAAAGCTTTGCAAAAACATCCCGCTGTTAATATCACCAGTTCAGCTCCACCACTTCTAGCAATGCTGGGTACCGCCAGTGTTTTAAACACCAGGTCATCTAACTTTGCTCTGAACAGGTCTAACTGACATGGTGCTTTAAATGCCAGTGGCAGACCTGTACCCTTTCTATACCAGGGTTC
This sequence comes from Platysternon megacephalum, assembly GCA_003942145.1. Taxonomy (NCBI): domain Eukaryota; kingdom Metazoa; phylum Chordata; order Testudines; family Platysternidae; genus Platysternon; species Platysternon megacephalum. The sequence continues at coordinate 5,603,523 of QXTE01000073.1, forward strand.
CCACTGTTGCCTAACCCCAGTGGAACTGAAGCAATGCTATGAATGCAGGAAATATTTGCAGCATTTCCCTAACATGCACTAGCTTATAAACACCTAAAGCAGAGTAAAGATTGCAGTTCCTTGCTCAGCTTTAATGGTAACCTGCAAAATATTTTTTTGTTTCCAGGTGGTGGTGAATCTACTTGTTTTTAATTTAAGAAATAGCAGGTTTCTTGAACTCAGATGTTTTCAGGAAACAGAGATGTTTATTATGAGCTCTAACACCTTAACTGAAGGGGACAGGTGTTGAACTTTAACAGAAACATCCTTTCAATACCAGGAAAGGAAGCTGGAGATAAATAGTTGTTAAAAAAATTGTTGCGAACAGCCTGATTAAAAACAAGACTTCAATTTCTAAAGTATAAAGCAAGCAGGATTCCCTTCCCTTTTTTCCTTCAGGCTATCTTTATAAATCATAAAAAAGCAAAAGCCTAAAAGCACAATGCAAGACTGAACCTTAAGTGCTAGTGAATTTGTAGTAGAGACAGAGAAGTCTGAATTCAAGTCAGCTTGTGCCATTTAAAGCATTTCAATTGCAAACTTAAACTACACATATATCTAGCTAATAATTAAATATTTTAAACAATTTTGTTAGTATTTAAATACAGTTCAGTTTAAATAAGATTTATTTTTCCCTGCAGTTACAAATATCCAGTCAACAACATCCATGAAACTGCAGAAAGCTTAGCATTAGACTTTCTAACTTATATTCCCAGCCACAGGGCCGGCGCTTCCATTAGGCGACCTAGGCGGTCGCCTAGGGCGCTGCTATTTTGGGGGCGCCTGCGCCCCCGCCGCCCGTAAAAATTTGGGGGCGGGACCTTCCTCCGCCGCTGTTGGGGGCGGGATTTCGGGGGCGGGACCTTCCGCCGCCTAGGGCACCAGCAAAGCTGGCGCCGCTACTGCCCAGCCAGGTTGTGTAAAGCCCCAAAAGAGCCACTGACTTGAACACAGTAGAAGCAGCATGTGGGTCAGACCAGATTAGATTCCATGATCCTCTGGGATTCCAGTCCTTTGCCCCAGACCTCTAATCTGGTCAAGTGCAAACCTAGCTAATGGTATTCATTTTAAAATGTTTCCCTCTTCCTTTAACATAACAACAGGCTCCTTTAGAAAAGTAGAGTGCAGGCAAGAAGAAATGAAATATGCAGTCAAAGACCTTAATAAAATATAAAAAGATTTCCAACCAAAAAAATGCATTTATAAACAGAATAGGGCTTGATTCCAATCTCACACCTATGTAAATCCATTGAGGTCAATGGAATTAGTCCAAATCAGGAGATCAGACACAATTTGAAAAAGATCAAATGCCCTTTGCTCTTACTTTTCTTTGATTTTTTCCCTCTGTGTCTTCCTGGGATTCATTGGAAAGTCGTTCTAGGATCTTCATGTCTAGAGCAAGTTCCTCTTGTTTTTCCCGATTAAGACGCTTCATCTTTGCCCGAGCTGAATTGATCAACATGTCCCTGTTTTCCTTCTGTTTCTGTAATTTCTCCATCTGAACTCGCTCATTTTCTAGTTTAAACAGCTTAATTTCCTCTTCCTGCAACAATAAAAGAAGAGTAACCAACTTGCAAGATCACTGTATAACTTCAAAAAAAAGATGGCTGGGATTAGTTTAATTGGAACATATAAGTGGGAAGATAAATATTGAAGATTTTGCTTGCTGACGCTAGGGGATTTCAGATTTACTATTGTCATCTAATACAGTTGTTAAAGCATGAATATTTTAGCATATTATTCATTAGAATTCAGGATTTTCTTTCTAATTATCATGTATGTTTCATTGCCAAATGGAGAGATTGGCGCTCTCTAAATACTTATGATGGGCAATGATTCATATATTGTTGCAAATCAAGAGTAGCATCAATTCATTATTTGTATCTGGACACTTTCAAATTTTCACACAAAAGAATGTGTGTACAATAAATATTAACTATAGCCATTTCTAATAATGGAGCCAACCTCTGCTTCCTGTTACACCAGTGTAAATTCAGAGTATCTCCACTGCGCTACACTGTTGACTCATATTTAGCTTGTGGTCCACTATGACTCCCAGATCCCTTTCCAGATACTCCTTCCTACGCAGTCATTTCCCATTTTGTATGTGTGCAACTGATTGTTCCCTCCTTTTGCATTTGTCCTTATTGAATTTCATCCTATTTACTTCAGACCATTTCTCCAGTAGGTCAGGATCATTTTGAATGATAATCCTATCCTCCAAAGCACTTGCAACCCCTTCCAGATTGGTAGCGTCCACAAACTTTATAAGTGTACTCTCTATGCCATTATCTAAATAATTGATGAAGATATTGAACAGAACCGGACCCAGAACTGATCCCTGTGGGACCCCACTCGCTATGCCCTTCCAGCATGACTGTGAACCACTGATAACTACTCTGTGGGAACAGTTTTCCAACCAGTTTTGCACCCACCTTATAGTATCTCCATCTGGGTTGCATTTCCCTAGTTTGTTTATGAGAAGGTCATGCGAAACAGTATCAATAGCTTTACAGTAACTCCTCACTTAACGTTGTAGTTATGTTCCTGAAAAATGCGACTTTAAGTGAAACGATGTTAAGCAAATCCAATTTCCCCATAAGATTTAATGTAAATGAGGGGGTTAGGTTCCAGGGAAATTTTTTTCACCAGACAAAAGACTATATATATATACATACACACACACACACACACACACACACACATGCAGTATAAGTTTTAAACAAACAATTTAATACTGGTACACAGCAATGATGATTGTGAAGTTTGGTTGAGGTGGTGAAGTCAGAGGGTGGGATATTTCGCAGGGAATGCCTTACTACTAAATGATGAACTAGCATTTGGCTGAGCCCTCAAAGGTTAACTTGTTGTTAATGTAGCCTCACTCTACAAGGCAGCAGGCATGGAGGGAGGGGAGAGAGCACAGCAGACAGAGACAGAGACACACACCGTGTATGTGAGAGCGAGAGATGAACATTTCCCCTTTAAGTAGCTGACCCCAGTCTTAAGTACACTGCCTTGTTAATTAGATAAGCTTGCTGAGACCGCAGCTGCTGCCTGGAAGCTCCCGCCGTCCTGAACCCTGTTGTGTGTACCCCCTGCTCTATGGAAATGGGGTAAGCGGGGTGCAGGAGCAGGGGACACCCTGACATTAGCCCCCCACTTTCCTCCCTCCCCCCGTACAGCAAGCAGGAGGCTCCCGGGAGCCGTTCCAAGGCAGAGGGCAGGAGCAGCACATGGCAGTTGGGCGACAGACAGCTGAATGCCGGCAATTGCTAGCCTGCTGGGCAGCTGCAGCACAGGGAACTTAGGGAAGCGGGGAGCTGATAGTGGGGCTGCCGGTCCACCCTGGTTCCAAGCCCCCACCAGCTAGCTGCAACTGGCTGCTCTTCCTGCAAGCAGTGGACAAAGCAGGCAGCTACCAAACGACATTAGAAGGGAGCATTGCACAACTTTAAACGAGCATGTTCCCTAATTGATCAGCAACGTAACAACGAAACAACGTTAACCGGGACGACTTTAAGTGAGGAGTTACTGTACTAAAGTCAAGATATACCACGTCTACTGCTTCCCCCCATCCACAAGGCTTGTTACCCTGTCAAACAAAGCTATCAGGTTGGTTTGACACAATTTGTTTTTGACAAATCCATGCTGACTGTTACTTATCACCTTATTATCTTCTAGATGTTTGCAAATTGATTGTTTAATTATTTGCTCCATTATCTTTCCGGGTACAGAAGTTAAACTGACTGGTCTGTAATTCCCCAGGTTGTCCTTATTTCCCTTTTTATAGATTGGCATTATATTTGCCCTTTTCCAGTCTTCTGGAATCTCTCCCGTCTTCCATGACTTTTCAAAGATAATCGCTAATGGCTCAGATATCTCCTTGAGTATTCTAGGATGCACCTCATCAGGCTCTGGTGACTTGAAGACATCTAATTTGTCTAAGTAATTTTTAACTTGTTCTTTCCCTATTTTAGCCTCTTCTGATCCTACCTCATTTTCACTGGCGTTCACTATGTTAGACGTCCAATCACCACCAACCTTATTGGTGAAAATCGAAACAAAGAAGTCATTAAGCACCTCTGCCACTTCCACATTTTCTGTTGTTATTTCCCCCACACACACATTGAGTAACAGGACTATCCTGTCCTTGGTCTTCCTCTTGCTTCTAATGCATTTGTAGAATGTTTTCTTGTTACCCTTTATGTCTCTAGCTAGTTTGATCTTGTTTTGTGCCTTGGCCTTTCTAATTTTGTCCTTACATACTTGTGCTATTTGTTTATATTTATCCTGTGTAATCTGACCTAGTTTCCACTTTCTGTAGGATTCTTTTTTGATTTTTAGATCATTGAAGATCTCCTGGTTAAGCCAGGGTGGTCTCTTGCCATACTTCCTATCTTTTTTCCTACACAGTGGAAAAGCTCCCCTTTTTAAGAAAATAACTGGATACCATGCTGGGACATAAACTGTGCACTGAGCCTGCAATTCTGCTTCAAAGTTACTGATGGCAATGTAAGCTCTCCAGGGCAGAGATGGAGTCTTTTAATCTGAACTGGGAAGAGCCCAGCACACTTTTGAGCACTGTAAAAATAATAAAAATATCAGAAATCACTATATCTGAGTCACCCCACATATGATGAAGAAGATGTTGAACAGTAAAGGAGAGAAGAATGATGCAGAGTAATGGCAAGTTATTGGAGGAGGAGGCAGTTTATACAGGATTTTGGCCAAATTCTATCTTCAGTGTAATTGCATGAGTCTGAGGGTGGAATTTGATCCACAGTGTTTATTCTACATATGTTTGTATAGTTGTGGTACTGAAACACTGTAAATATGTTAAAAAATTGACAGTCTTATAGCAAGTGAGGACTGAAGTGCAATGGAAGAAATGTACAGGGAAACTTGTGTAGTGCTTGTCCGACTCCCAGCCAGAATAGCATGATCATTGCCACTTTCACGAGCACTACGTTTATCACTAAAATGGGGGAGCTGGGGGAAAAGGAGGCAATGTGGATAAATAATAAAGACTAATTCAAGAGTGGCAAGTGATTTCTGGCTACCTCAGTTTTTGGGTGCCTAACCTGAGACACCTTAAAGATGCCTTAGCATGTCTCAAAATCAGGCCCCTTTAAGGTGTCTCAAGTTGGGCACTCAAAAACAATCACTATTCACTTTTGAAAATGGAGGCCTATGTGGGTAAATTCATGTTTACAATACATCTTCAGAGGAGGCTGAAGAAAAAATTAACAGCATCATGTCATCACTCAGTGGAAAGAGTAGCTGAGCCCTTAGCTTCAGAGAGCAGTAAGTCAAATTCCAAAAAGATTTCACAGGGAACCACTGTCAGACATCAGAAAAATCAAGAATTAATGAGAGATTCATAGCTTATGTATCGTAAGGGCAGAAGGGACCATCATGATCATCAATGAATGGATATACAGGATGTCAGAGAAATCATTTGAAAAATAAACAACAACAATGGAATAAAGATCAAGGGTGGGACGGGATGAGGAGTGAATTAGGAAATACAACTCTAGTAACAACTGTAAAATTTGCCAACATATGATAGAGATGCTAATGCCAGAATTATTTACCCCATTCTCCAAGCTTCCTTAACACCAGCAAGCAAATTATCTGTTTAGGCATTTATCCCAAACTCATCATTGTAGCATCTGAGTGCCTGAGTCCAAAACATAAATGTTTGTTACCCTTGTGCAACGTCGGCCAAAGCCATACCAATCATCCCACTGACTGATATCCCAGCTGCCAACACCAAGTAGGTGTGCTAATGTACAACACTCTTCGTTTAGGGGTACCCTCCTCAAAACAGATGCAGGTTGCAGACAGATTAGTTTGCCAGCTCCACTCTCTCAGGCCTCCAAAGAGTAGATTGATAGTCTAGTATTTGATACACAGCATACACAACACTCTACTGCCAAACCAGGTCCGTGAGATAGAACAGAGCTGTATAATAGTAATAATGCTGGAGCAGCTGCTACCCAGGGTATTTAACCTCCCTGCTCTCAACCGACTTCTCCAGCTAGAAGCAGTCTGATGCCTATGAATGGCAAAAAAATGAGCAGTAGCAGCTGTGACAAAGGACTGATCTGCATCCATGTTGGATAATGTCTGCAGTGCACTGCATCCACTGTACGATGGTGTGGCATCATGTGATGGCAGCACAAAACTCCCACAGTGTTCATCCTCTGGAGGATATGGACATAGTTTTAGCAGGATTGAAAGTGGACATTCCAGAAGGGCTGAAGCATGTTTCTGCAAAACACAACTCTGCACCATGCATGTAAATCATATTAAACAGAACAGCACTTAGCAACCATTTTCTAAGAGCTACAGCTAGCACAGGTTGGTGCTGTAAGATGGACAGGGTCCAAGACAGCAAAGATAGAATTCTTTTTCTCCCTAAATAATCCATTTCCATTGCAATGGCTAGTAGAAATTGGCTATACTGTGCCTATTTATCAATGCTGCCAAAGCATTTCTGAACATTAGAGAAGTTTAGTAGAAGGAGCAAAGTTGTCTTCAAAGCAATAAAATACTATGATATTATTGCGTAGAGAGAAAACAGCTTTCAAATAATTTCTGCTAGGCCCTCACATAAACATGTTGATAAAACAAGGATACACAGACATACTTTGCTGTCCATTGCCTGTGCTGAACCTAAATGAAACCTCTCAGTAGTAGTTGAGGCAGACACAGCATTGAAAAAATGTTACCAACTTCCACCTCTTCTTTCACGGAGATGACTTTTAAAGCAGGCTGCAAAGCCTATCTGTTTTTAATATTTTTTTCCCTAAAGGAGCACATTGAAAGACAAGTGATTTTAGTTTGGCTGGGTGTGCCCTGAAAGTTGCCCTGGAGCAAACAGAAATTTTCCTATGTGTGGTTTGAAATGACTGAAATGGTGCATGGAGTTTTTACTGCCACATGGCAGAGATTTTCAAAGAGACCAAAGGGATTTGGATGCTTAATTCCCATTACTTTAAATGAAAGCTTTAAGTACCCTTAAGTACCCTGTGATTTATAATATGCATCTCTTATTATCGAGTGCTCAGTATTATTTGTATTACAGCAGTGCTTTAGGCCACACCTAGGTTCACTGTGCTAGATGCTGTAGAAATATAGGCTATTTTCAAAGCAACCTGACGGAGCTGGATGCCCAATTTCCATTTTCTCTTTGAAAATCACAGCCAAATACTAGTAGACAGTCCCTTCCCCAAAGCTAGGCTCTGAGCATTTCAGTCATTGAAAACCACACACAAGAAGATTCTATTCACTCCAGGGTCAATTTTCAACCACTCCCAGCCCAGTCAGACTAAAAACATTTATCCTTCAACCTGTTCCTTCAGAAAAATTTTATTAACACAGGTGAGCTTTGTAGCCTGCCGTGAAAAATCAGCAGAAGATTCAAGTCAGGAGCACACTAATTTAAATATCCATGGAAGGTAAAACTTTAATTATGACTCTTCATTGAAAACTATATCAAATTACCACTAATCGAGCCTCTTCTTCTTTCAGTCGCTTTGCCTCCTCTTTTTGAGCATCCAGTGCAGCTACCTGGGCATTAAGCACATTCAGCAATTCTTGATTCTGTTCTGATTTTTTCTGGAAGTCCTCTATCCCTCGTTTTTCCTTGGCCAATCGGTCCTCTTCCCAAAGCTCTGCAAATATCTGTTCCTCCCTCTTCTCTTGCTTCTTCAATTCTTCCTTAATGGCCAGTTGGGCCAGTCGGTCTGAACACACCTCCCTCTGATGCCTCTGACTCCATTGTAAACGAACCTCTTCACACTGTTCTCTGAACATGTATATAAAGACAAAAAAAATTCATAAGATAATAGGCAGCTAGTTTGGTGACTTTTGATGGAGACAGAGTCAGGGTCCAATGATCTGAGCACAGGACACAGAGCCAGAAATTGCTGAATTCTAAAACTGATTCTAACACCAACTCTTGCTAAGGCATGGGAAAGTCACTAAGCGCCTCATCTTGCACCAGTGAAGTCAATAGGAATTTTCCCATTGACATTAATGGGAGTAGGAGCAAGTCCTTAAGCTACATGCCTCAGTTTACCCATCTGTAAAATAGAGATAATATGTAATTATACACATTCCAACTTTCTGTCTTAGCATTTGCTAATAACTCTGAAGCTGAATCACATTCAGAAACTGATCACCAGTGCTGGAATCTCTGTTACACTGTTCAGTAAGAACATACCAGATTTTAGTAACATTTGATTAAATAAATTCAGACATTTTGCAGAATCATTAAGAAAATGGCAGGAACAACCATGGATAGATATTAAGTATCATTCAACAAACAAAAAACACACCTGTTTAATGATATGACATCAATAACACAATTTTAGCTTTCATTTATTCACTGCACCTGAGTTATATAAAATGAATATTTTACCTTCAATTTAAGAGAAAAAAATGGATATTTCAAGAGCACTTCTACTTTAATTTTTATAAGTGAACTCCAATTAATATCAACATATGCTATCAATGTATATTTAGTGTGAACAATATTCAAGCATTTTAATTCACTCTATAAACAGGTTGTGCAGTTTCATTGTTCACCATCAACATAAAGTAAAAACAAAAAGGAAGGTAACAGATAATGGTGAATATTTATCAGCATGAAGAATTACCATCCTGAAGAGCATATATGCATGTTATTAACTAAAAATATCCCACATTATTTAATGCTCATAGAAAATCATCTTCAACAGATTATTGCAGTGCTCACTTAGGAATTCATTGTGATCATCAATATAGATAGATCATTTACTGTATTTCAGGAACTACTGTATGACAACTAACTGGTAGTTATTTGTATAATGTGCAATTATTATTTTATACATTGATTATTTAGTTTGATAATTTTGTATAGCAAAAATTATTAAATATTCATCAAACAACTATCTTCTAGTATTGCAGTTATCAGGATGGAACATATAAGTGTCATAACTGAAATAATGGAACAAATACCAAAGAAATCCCATTACACCTTTACCCCGATATAACACGACCCGACATAACACAAATTCGGATATAACGCGGTAAAGCAGTGCTCCGGGGGGTCAGGGCTGCGCGCTCCGGTGGATCAAAGCAAGTTCAATATAACGCGGTTTCACCTATAACGCTGTAAGATTTTTTTGGCTCCTGAGGACAGCGTTATATCGGGGTAGAGGTGTATTTAGGATTTTTTCTCACCTAAAAAGATACAATTAAAATTTTGTTTGTCAGCCCTGAAAGTAAAAGTAACAGATTTGGATGTTGCTACTTAGGACCTGTCCATAATGAACATTGCCCCTTCTGGCTCTATTATCATCTGCTAAGCACTGACAGTGAGTACGGTGCTGTATAAGATACAAAGAAAAACACTTCCTCTGCTCCAATGAGATTACAGTCTAAATAAATAGAACCGTACAAATCAGACACAAAATGCTCCAGGCGCCTCAGAAGATGGTTATGCCTTAGGTCCCATGCCTACAATGGGATTCACATGCACAGACCCTTACTCTCACACTAATTCTCATTAACTTCAGTAGAACTCTGCATGCATATCCCTCTCTAAGCTCATGCAGTAGAAGCCCATGCATTTAGCTCCAGAGGTCCCAGGGTCTATCCCTACACTGATGACCTGGGTCTGTATCAGCATTACAAGTGGGGGCTCGTCTGGGATATCAACTGGGAAGTCTCGGAAGCTCAGGACATGCTTCCTCAGTTATGGGAAGTATGTAACCCATGCCTGCTTGGTGTGGCGCTCTGTCCCCCTCTAGCACAGGTAGAGATTGATGAGTCTGCTACAGCCTTAGCTAAAAGCCAACTGGCTTTTAGCTCATGCAGTAGAGACTCATACGCTGAGGGCAGGTCTACACTAGAAGCACTACATTGGCACAGCTGCGCTGCTGTAGTGCGTCTGAGGAAGACACTCTATGCTGATGGAAGACCGCTCTCCTGTTGGCATAATTACTCCACCTCCGCGACAGACAGAAGCTATGTCAGCGGGAAAGCGTCTCCTGCTGACATAGCGCTGGTGTTGACAGCGCTTAGGTCACTGTCACTTGTGTTGCTTGGGTGGAGGGGGATCTTTTTCTTACGTAAGTTAGATTGATTTAAGCGGTAGTGTAGACCTACCCTAACCTTCAGAGATCCCAGGTTCGATCCTGCCCGTTGATGACTGGGGTCTGTCAGCATTATACCTGTCCATGGAGGATAGGAGTTCATATACTCGTAGGACTGGAAAGGACTGTGAGAAGTCATCTAGTCCAGTCCCCTGCACTCATGGCAGAACTAAGTATTATCTAGAACATCCCATCCCAGTTTTTTCAATCTTCCCTCATAGGTCATGTTTTCTAGACCTTTATTCATTTTTGTTGCTTTTCTCTGGACTTTCTCCAATTTGTCCACATCTTTCCTGAAATGTGGCACTAGGGTGACCAGACGTCCCGATTTTATCGGGACCGTCCCGATATTTCGGTCTCTGTCCCGATCTCGCTCGGCTTTTTTTTTTTTTTCCTCTCAGCCGGGACTCGCTCGGCGTTTTTTTTTTTTTTTCCTCTCAGCCGGGACTACTCGCTTGGCTTTTTTTTTTTTTCTCAGCACCTCCCCCATGTGTCCCGATATTTTATTCCCCTCATCTGGTCACCCTATGTGGCACCCAGAACTGGACACAATACTCCAGTTGAGACCTAATCAGGGCAGAGTAGAGCAGAAGAATTACTTCTCAGGTCTTGCTTACAATACTCCTGCTAATACATCCCAGAATGATGATTGCTTTTTTTTTGCAACAGTGTTATACTGTTGACTCATATTTAGCTTGTAATCCACTATGACCCCCAGATCCCTTTCCGCAGTACTCCTTCCTAGGCAGTTATTTCCCATTTTGTATGTGTGCAACTGATTGTTCCTTCCTAAGTGAAGTACCTTGCATTTGTCCTTATTGAATTTCATCCTATTTACTTCAGACCATTTCTCCAGTTTGTCCAGATCATTTTGAATTTTAATCCTATCCTCCAAAACACTTGCAACCCCTCCCAGTTTAGTATAATTTGCAAACTTTGTAAGTGTACTCTCTATGCCATTATCTAAATCATTGATGAAGATATTGAACAGAACTGGACCCAGAACTGATCACTGTGGGAGCACACTCATTATGCCCTTCCAGCTTGACTGTGAACCACTGATAACTACTCTTTGGGAAGAGTTTTTCAACCGGTTATGCACCCACCATATAGTAGCTCCATCTAGGTTGTATTTCCGTAGTTTGTTTGTGAGACAGTAACAAAAGCCTTACTAAAGTCAAAATGTACCACATCTACCACTTCCCCCCATCCACAAGGCTTGTTACCCTATCAAAAAAAGCTATTATGTTGGTTTGACACAATTTGGTCTTGACAAATCCATGTTGACTGTTATTTACCATATTATCTTCTAGGTGGTTGCAAATTGATTGCTTAATTATTTGCTCCATTATTATAGCCCCACAGTACAGAGGTCTGGCTCTTTAGCTCAAACTGTAGTAGCTCATGCTTTTTAGCTCTGGAGGTCCTGGGTTCAATCCCTTGTGTGTCAGCCAAGATGACAGCTGTCACACAAAAAACTAATCATACCTGCTTCTGAGGATCACTGCTTTACATTGTAGGGTTTTTCCTGAACTGAACTGGTTGGTGGCAACATTTTTAGTTAGCAGGATTAGCACTGATGGCCTTGAGGGGAGACGTGAGTTTTAAAGAGGGATCTATGTGAACAGAAGGTGCACAGGGATAGGGACCGAAGGGAGGCAGCATGGAAGAAGGCATGAAGGGGAGGGTGGGAGAAGAATCTGGAAGGAGTGGTGGGGCATCTAAGCTATTAGGGAGAACTGATAACCTCTCATCTAAGCCAACAAAATTGGGAAACTTATATATGTACTCTGGGCATTCCAGAAGCTATAGATAACCATGGCCTTGATATCACATATGAAAATGAAAGGCATAGACATTTGAGGCCTTGCAGTAGCATTAATTCAGTTTAAGAGCTTGGACAAATAAAGCTTTTAGACATTGCAAGCCTGGCTGCCCACACTGATGTTGCTTTGTGTTGGCACTTCAAGTTAGCAGCAGTGCTCAGCACCTTTCCAGCTTGTTGGATGCTTTGGTTAACATGCCTTACAACAACATTTTAGTTCCGGTTGCCTTTTCTCACAACAGTCATTTTTTTGCTTTTCATAGAGCTCAGCATGGCTTGTAGGTCAGGTGAGAGGAGACTGAACAAGATGCAAATTCTGTGATAATACAGAGATTCTGAGTGTTGCATAAAGAAGTACTTGCTGATAGATCATTTTCTAGGAATTACACTTTTGATTGTGGGCTACATTTGAGTAGCTGGTATAATATCCAGTTCCGTGCAATAGAATCACATCTCCTTTTCTAACAAAAATATTGGGTTTTAGACATTTAAATTGTGACTTAAAAAGGAACATGCAGAAGAACCAAACTATTTATTTTATATCCTGACCTTTTTTTTTTTTTTTTATAAAAGTCCACAGATAACTCGACACAATCCAAGGTATCTCTAGCACTTTAATTGATGCCCTGCCTTAATACAGCTAACATGCCATTATATGCTACTACCACATCTAGGGAGCCAGCATGAGGGTGTGGTTAGGACATTGGACACCTTCTCGAACTTAAGTTTATTTAAAAGAATTGATAATACTTCCCCTTTTCATATGCTGTCCTGAGGATGCGTTCAGTTCTATAAAATGCTCTGAAGAATTATAAATTAGGCTCACTGGGATCTTGCTGCATGTATGAAGTGTTAAACAACTATAAAATGCTGTTTCCAGTTCTTTTGCATTTTAGTTATAGTTAACCTGCATTTTAACTTTTGGGTAGAATTTGTTGACTAGACACTAAAATAATCAGTATTAATGAGAAAATGTACTGTTTCCATAGTGTTCCAAAGGAAATGTTTAGTTCTTGAGATCTGAAAAGTATTACCCTAAGGAAAACTATATTCCCTTAATACAAGGGGTTCAAAGTTCTCTCAGCCATGAAGGGATTAAAATTTTGTTATTTTATTTCATGCAATCTGAATTTAGTAGTTTCAAGTAGTCTCATGTAACCTGAATTTAGTAGAATTCTCAAGGGGAAAAGTTTGCCATGGTTAGAATTTTAAATATAAAATAACTATAATTGCTTGATTCCATCAAAATAATTCCTTCAAAGCAATTTTTACAGCAACATATGAACATCTGCTCCCCCAGATGTCTGTTTTACCTCTTCACTTTGCTGTCCTAAGCCTCTTAACATTAAAAATGCAGACTGTATATAGTAATTTCCAGAAGACAGAAGCCAAATTTACTTCCCTCACAGTGATTTATCCATTTAATGGATCTGAAACAAAATTGCTGTAATAACAGCCTTCTCTGTGAGATGCTTGTAGTGTTATCACAAGAAAGAGGGGATATCTTTTTATGCAAATTCTGGCATTGTAATTTTATCTAAAATATATCAATAAGGAAAGTTCTCTTTGGCTGCAACTGATAGGCTGGGGAGGAAGAGAAAATAGAATGACTCAAAAATTAAAAAAAGAACAGGAGTACTTGTGGTACCTTAGAGACTAACAAATTTATTTGAGCATAAGCTTTCATGGGCTAAAACCCACTTCATCGGATGCATGCAGTGGAAAATACAGTAGGAAGATTATATATATATATATATATATATATATATACACATACACACACACAGAACATGAAACAATGGGTGTTACCATACACACTATAACGAGAGTGATCTGTTAAGGTGAGCTATTACCAGCAGGAGAGAAAAAAAACTTTGTAGTGGTAATCAAAATGGCCCATTTCCAGCAGTTGACAAGAGGGTGTGAGGAGCAGTAGGGGGGGAAAATAAACATGGGGAAATAGTTTTACTTTGTGTAATGACCCATCCACTCCCAGTCTTTATTCAAGCACAAAGTAAAACTAACACGGCTGCTACTCTGAAACCTGTCAAAAATTAAAATTGCCAGTGATTTAAAAAAAAGTTATAAAACCATATTTTAATAAATAACCAAAGCAGCAGCAGAGATTAGCACCACCCTCTGAATTACAAGAATCTTCCAAAATGTTTTTACAAAAGTCATCCCCATCTTTCCTAGGTTTAACTTCAGCAAGATGTCCTTCATCCAGGTTCCAATCTCATTTAGGCATCAAGATAGCTAGGATAAAATGCTTCCAGTGATAGATGTGATAGAAATAGAACCTGTTGTTGTCCACATTGTTAATTGCTCACATTTGAGTTCATAACTTCTTACCATCACCCCCTGTGGTTTCATGAACTAGGTGAGAGAGAATATGAAGCTTTGCAGAACTACACCCGGGAGAATGATTATGGCTGAGGTACAACTGGCTATTACAAGCTTCTGAGAGAAGCCCAAGTAAAAGAACAGGTGCCATCTCTACCCTGGCCATTGCATTGGCTCCCCAGAGAATCCAGGATTAAACTCAAGGCCTTGTTCTTCCTCTTCAAAGTTTTCAAATATCTGAGCCCAAAATATCTCAAGAATAACCTCTCTCCCATGACCAGGCCGTAACCAACAACCAAGATAATCTGAAGCAATGGAAATATTGCTTGTGAGTACAGGGGACAAAGCTTTAATTCATGGTGATAGAGTACCCTACCACAGATTAGAATGACATCAGCTTTTGGAGACTTTCGGAGGAAGAGACCCTTTCTCCCCATATACCATGACACTAACCATCTCCACTCATTGGGGGAAAAAAGGATTCAAAAATACTAACCAAACGCATGAAACTGGAAGAAAAGGATGATACCTGTCTTAAGGAGATCAAAAGATACTTCAATCTGTTGACAGTTTGTGCTGGCTGTATTTTTTTAAGGCACTCATATAAAAGTGACAGTTGAGAGAGATGGGAATTCACTGCTGAGCTGTACTTCCTTTGTGCCAGCAAAATCAGTGCAAGGGGTTACATGCAGTCAGGGGAGGAGGTTTCCATGTGCAAAAGGTTCTCTTCCCCCAGGAGATCCAGCACAGAGGGCGAGATAGGAGGAGGGAAATGGCCAGAGTGTTCCTATTTCTAGGGCCGGATTTAAGGGCAGATGACCCAGGTGACTGCCTGGGGTGCCAGGATTGGGGGGGCACCAGGTTTGGGGTGCTGTTTTTGATGTTAGCAACAAAAGGGAAAATAAAGAGAACTAAAATGTTTCAGGTATTCTGTATGTGGATTCATTTTTCACTAATCTACTAGAATGTTCTGGACCTTTGTAGAATCTTGTGGAACCTTCCAGACTTTCTGACACTACATTTTCGTTGAACGTTGTCAGCCATGCCCTTTTGGGTATATAAGAGGCAGGGTGTCACCAGTCATTGTGAACCTTGTTTTATTGTGTAATTGTGAAAGTGTACTTGTGTTTTAAGACTTGAGAAGAGTGTAAGTAGCGACTAATAAAGGACATATTTAATGAGACGCCAGAGATATCTATCAAACCCCTATCTATGCAACCATATAACAGAAATACTATTACTTCTTTTGCCATGCTTAACACACAATTTTTGATGACTTTCTAAGACTGCAGAACACAGGCGCAGACACATTGATGCTGACACATGGGGAATGTTCAGATGTCAGCTATAAACATCTCTATGTCAAATTGGACAACATCCATCACATTTTGCAACACATGAAGCACTTGCTACTCCAAGTTCTCCAATTCATTCATGATGCAGAGCTGAAGGACACTTTTCCTAATGTGTGGATAGTTTTGAGAATTCTGCTCATGCTGCCTGGTCATAGTCGCGAGTGGTGAGCACAGCTTTTCAAAGCTCAGGCTCATTAAAACCTATCTTCAATCGAGGGTGGCCAATAAGAGACTGACATTGCTTGCTATTATCACTTGAAAAATGCCATTGGCCAGTCTCTCTGAAGCAGTGCCTCATTTTGCAAGAGCAAAGGCGAGAAAAGGACTAGAGTTTACATTCTAAGGCTGTCACCTACTGTAACGCTATTTAATACTGGTCCACAGCTCAATTTCTTGCTGTTAGTCCATTTCAGTTATTCTTAAAATTAAAAAGTTTCTATAAGCTTATAGGAAATGAATATTTTTATTTGACTATATATGACATGAATAAATACAGATTTACAGATTCTAGCATGCAAATTTATCATCTTATATGACAGGGATAAATTATGCATGCAAATCATGCATCAAAGTTGTGAAATGGAATACAAATGCAATAAGGTACAGTAACTCCTCACTTAACATTGTAGTTATGTTCCTGAAAAATGCGACTTTAAGTGAAACGATGTTAAGCGAATCCAATTTCCCCATAAGAATTAATGTAAATGGGGGGGGGGGGGTGTTAGGTTCCAGGGCAGCTTCCCCTACTCTGCAAGCACCACTCCACTCCACTCCTTCCCCCAAGCCCCCACCCTTGACCTGCCTCTTCTTCCCCCCCCCCTCCCCCTTTACTTCACTCGCTGCATCCTGGCTCCTCCTTCCTCCCTTCTAAACGCCGCAAGCCAGCTGATTGCCGCATAGGGGAGGGACGGGGGAGGCGCGCCGAGTCCTCGCTCCTCCCCCCTCCCTCCTGCCCAGGGCAATCTGCTGGCTTGCCGCGTTCGGGAGGCAGGGGAGGGAGGGGGAGCCTGCGCGCCGAGTCCTCGCTCCTCCCTCCTGCCCAGGGCAATCAGTTGGCTTGCGGCGTTTTGGAGGCAGGAGGGAGGGGGAAGGAGCGAGGACTCGGCGCGCCTCCCCCCTCCCTCCCCTGCCTCCCAAACGCCGCAAGCCAGCTGATTGCTGCCAGCAGGAGGCAGGGGAGGGAGGGGGAGCCTGCGCGCCGAGTCCTCACTCTTCCCTCCTGCCTCCAAAATGCCACAAGCCAGCTGATTGCCGCAGGCAGGAGGCAGGGGGAGGAGGGGGAAGGTGCTGATCCATGGGGTCTGCCGGCGGGCGGGAGGCACTGGGGAGGGGAGGGGGTGTAGGGAGGCTGCCAGCTATGGAGAAAGCAGGCAGCCAAACAACGTAAGAGTGGAGCATTGCACAACTTTAAATGAGTATGTTCCCTAATTGATCAGCAACGTAACAACGAAACAACGTTAAGCGGGACGACTTTAAGTGAGGAGTTACCGTATTCGAAAGTTTAACAAATGGGGTGGGTGGGGGGCGCCGAAGATGCCCCTTGCCTGGGGCATCATTCGGTGTAGGGCTGGCCCTGCTTATGTCCCAGTGACTCTGTATCCCTATAATAATCCATGTGACCACTGCAACAGAGATGCAAATTAGGATTGCCCTGTGGGCTCCTCGAGTTTATTCAAGAACAAGGAGGAGGCAAGCTGCCTCTCTCAATGCTAATGCAAGGATCAATCTACAAAAAATGACAATGGTTAGGCTGTCGATGTGCAGAGACCACTGCCTATCATGCTCACCAATACTGTCTGATTGTTTATTTGTACTCCCATGTCTGTTGTCTTGTCTTATATTTAGGCAGGGGCAGGAGCTATCTTTCTATTCCTTGTTTTTACAGTGTCTAGCACAATGGGGTCCAGGTCCATGACTAGGGTGCCTAGTGTTACAGTAACACTAATAATATGGGACAGAGACTGGAACTCTTGTCCTGGGAGGTTGATACTTAAAGTTAAACAGTAGCTACTGCTTCCTGTTAATGCTATGGGAACTTGCAATAAATAGGCACTTTAACCAGAGAAACTCTAAGAAAGTTTGTATGTGGGCATCTATAGGACAGGAATTGTACCCGGGACCAGTACAGAGGTCCTGGGAGGAGAAGAGAAAAAGTAAAGATCCCAAGATAAAAGGCCATAGAGCAAAAGGAGAAGAAAAAGGGAACATCAAAAAAAGAAGAGGTACCAAGAGTAGGATGGGAGGGAGAGAGAGGTAACTAAGTCCTATGAAAGACTGAGTGTGAGGCAGAAACATCACCAGAGCAGGTGCAGGGAAAAAGATAAATGATAGCACAATTGCCTGTCCTACCGCCTCAGGTCCCAGGTGCCATCAGAATCCTCTCCATCACATTACATCTTTGTAGGTTACACTTACCTTTTCATTATCCTATAAATAAGCTTAGTAAATTCTGAGCAACAGTTCAAATCTATTAACACAATATGATTACTGCAAACCATGAAGTGACTAATGAAAATGCTCATACAGCACTGCAAGAGCTGTGGTACAAACAAAAAAATGCCCAAACCCCATGTTCCAGCATAACTATTTAGGAATAAATCATTATCTGTGTTAAGAAATGTTTATTATCCAATAAAAAGTCAATTTTTCACCTAAATATTTTGTCTCTCAAGTGAAAAGGGATGATATGAGGGATGACAACCTTCTCTGATCACACACAGCAAAGACGTGCCATAATTGATACAATCATCACTCATGGACAGAGCCTACTCTTTCACTTCCACTTTAGTAGCATTTTGCATTCCATTGTTCAAAAACTAGCCCAAATCCAATTGTCTTAGCTTTATGTTACTATCTCCAATGCTCCAATGGCAACTTTGTAAACCTAATTTTCAAAGGCCTTCCAAAAACTGTGAACCCACTTCTGACACACGCAATTTGAACAGTTCACCATGCAATTGCTTAACTGGGGTGTGAAAATGGTTGCATGTGCAAACTACTGAGGCAGTCAGGAAATGTGACCTTGGAACAATTTTAAGACCAAAGTGAGTTTTAACAGCGTAAATTAGGAGCAGACAGAGAGGAGGAATATAGTGTAAATTGCAAGGGCCACATTTTTGAGTCGGCATCTGAATTTGCACCTGCATATGTTGCATGAGCACCTATCCCAGCACACAAGATCAATATCTGAGAGAGTAAAAGGACATTTGTTTGTTTGAATTGGGTACTTTGGAGTTTAAGGAGAGGGTACGCTCAAGTCTTCCACCCTTGATTTTCCTCTCCAGCTTCTATATGTTGGAGAGTAGGAGCTAAGGATTCCCAAACATTGAGGCTTGAGAGGGACCCTTCAGAAAGAATTATAATTCACCGACATTTGAGTTATTTCCATCTCTTCCCCAGAAAACTAAAGATTCAAAGAACTGAGCTAGTTAGATTTATTGTGCCAACTCCTCAGGGGTGATGAGCACCTACAATACCCACTGACTTCAAAGGAAGGTGCAGGGCTCAGCACCCATGAAGATTTAGCCCAGAATGTCAGATCGCACTGCATGAGATGGAAAAAAAGTTAGATCCTTAGCTCAAAATGGCCAGTTATATCACTTCTAAAGAGTTATGCAATGAATTTAAACCCTGACTTTTTTTTGGATAGTTTCAACTTTTTCTCATTAAAACTCATGAAAGAATATATTCAGCTGAGCTACACAAACCTATTTTTAGGCCACATTCACTTCTGGGCATTTACACACTACGTGTACCAAACTAAAATATAACTTTACATCCTGTTGAGGAACTACAAAAGTGATTGATGTTGCAGGGTAAAGTGCTGAGACGTTCACATGTGAAATGATTTTTAGTCGTTATGAATGAAAGAAACTTTAATTGTTTCTGAATATTTGAATCAAGGGATGGTCAAAGTGCAGCTCAATGTGGCCTGCTGCCATGTTCGTTTAGAATAAAATGTGTAGTTTACACACAATAGGGAGTATTGCTTGCTAGGACCTATCTTGATCTGGACCAGCATTGCAAGCTTGGACCCCTTGTCCTCACAGGCTGCACCTCTTTATTGAAAATGAGGACTACAATCTGCTCCACTGTATTCGAGTTAGGTGAGGCCCTTCAACTCTTGGCAAGTAGTCAGCATGGCCATCAACTGGACAGAGTTTGGACACCTCTGCCATAAACCGTGTTGAAACTTAAATATGCATCGATTCAGTTATATTTATCTTTCCCTCCTTAATTTACAGTCTCCATTCCTGTCAGATTATTTACTTACCACTTTCAGTCTGAGAAGATTTTTTCACTGAGTTACCTGAACTGTTGCTCTCGCTTTAGAGCAACCAATTTTTGTCTTTCTTCCTCTCTCTTCTCTCTCAGCACTTTTGCTCGCTCTCTCATTTTTGCTTCTCTTTCCAGCATGGTTTCTTCCATTGACTCCATCTCAATGAAATAGCTCTTTTCTTCTGCTTCCAGAAGTGCCCGAAGCCTGAAAGGAAGAAAATATTTCAACAAAAGCTAAACAATCCTGTCTGTTGAATGCTGCAGCTTTAGTACATTTACTATGAGATTATCAGATTGAAAGTTTTTAGTTAATCTTGTCCAACAGAATCTATGCTCAGAAGTGTGTGTGTGTGTGTGTAATCTATTATACACAATCCATGACAGACAAGTAGCTGCCTCAATCATTTTTTTATCTGATGGCATGTCAGTTTAGCACACTGACAAAGCAATAGATAAATCTCTATGGTCATTTAGGGCCCACTCAAGCATTGGTATGAAAGGTAGTTACGCCATTGAAATTCTGATAATCTCCCGAGAATGGACGGACCCTTGTGCATCTCTGCCGGGTCTGTTTCTCTAAAAGATGAAGCAGTTAAAATATGCTGCCACTTTCAAACCAAAAAAAAAAGTCAGGGCACTGTTCAGAGATCAAATCCTTGGAAACCTGCATAGGCAATGATTCTTGGAATTTAATTTATTTTTAAACATTATACTGTGTGAAAAGCATGTGGTTAAATATGACATTTAGGCCAAAATATGACATACTTCAGAAGTGTTGTAATTCACTCTGGAATCAATGGATCTTAAAGAGGTGGGGAGCAAGTCTACTGCCTTCTCGTGGAAGCCATCAGTACAAAAATCAATGCTAAAGTAGACAAAAGACAAAATTGGAGCTCAAGTTCTCATTGTAAAAAGTGAAAAACAAATACAACCCAAACGAGTTGTTCTCCAAGGGAGTCCCTTTCAGAGTTGGCATCACAAACCCTAGCTCTGGGGTCGGCTCAAAGTGCTGCACCTCAATATCAAAGGAAGTTCAGTGGCCAAGAGGGATGTCCTCCTCCAGTTGGCTGTAGAACACAAAGCACTCATCATCTTGCTTCAGGAAACATCCTCCATCACTGATTCTCAACTTGTGCCATTATGTCTCACCTCCATCATAGGCAATCAGGGAAGGTATTCCAGCAACTCCAGTCTAATCATCAGGTCTGTCGTCAGATGCTACCGGTGTGGTGCTCTGCTCTGTTCAATGTTGATATCAATCGGCTGCGTGCGTGTGTTCCCTCTGTGTGCTGTCCCAGCTCTGCGCAGATAGCTGATACAGCAGACCCCGAGCGAACCCCCAATGACCACAGACTCTAGTAAGGTACGAAGGCACGTTGGCCAGGTTTATTGTCGAAGAGAAACACAGTCTCCAGCTTTCCCTGGCATAGAAGTCCAAGGTGCTGCTAGCTAGTACATATGTGCTCCCTGACAATAGACTCAGCTCAGTCTGTGGCGGGACTTTCCACTGCCCCCTAGGCTGGACAAAGATATTCACTCAGGGATGCATTCTTATACACAGATACAAACAAGTTACACATCAATCCTGACGTATTGAGGTGCAACCCCTCTACGTAGCAAGGTAAAACCCCTCTACGTAGCAAGGTAAAACCCCTCTACGTAGCAAGGTGCCGCCTCTCACCTTGCATATGTTGGTTCAAACAAAACAACTCTATCCATCATATTACCCTTTAGGCCCTGTCATTGGGATGGGTCAGCTTGTCCCTTGTTATCTGTGTGGAGTGTACCAGTATGCGAATGTTCTGATATCTGGTGTCCAGTACCTTTTAGGTATGTATCTTTTTGCAGTATCAGCCCTTTCCTTGCCAGCTTCTGTGAGCAGGGCCTGCCTCTTGCTCACAGCTTAACTTTGCTTTATGTTAGCCAAGTCTTGACCATTACTTTAGTTCAGGCCTTAGGCCTCATACCGGGCCTCTGATACCAAGGTTTATATCTCAGAGCCTCCTCTTACTACAAGGTCCAAATGATGTCACTGAATGGTAGGCTATAAAAGTGAAGGACCTGACTCTTATCTATGTCTACAAACCTCCATCTGCCAACTGGCGAACTCCTATGTTACCCATCTTTTAAGGATCTTCTGTCCATTGTGGTGCTTTTAATTCACGTCATTCCCACTGAGGATACACAGATGAGGATATGGATGGTGTGAGGCTAGAGTGGGAATCAACGGTCGATATGCAGCTTTTATATGATCCTAAGCTGTCACCCACTTTCCATAGCAAACAATGAACCTCAGAGTCTTTCCTGACCTCACTTTAAAAAACAAACAAACAAACAAACAAACAAACAGCTGGTCAGTACTCTCCGGTGGCCACAGAGCATAAAATGCTTGATATGCTTCCTCGAACCCAGCATCAGCCTAATCACAACAGGCAACCAAATTCCCACAAATTCCAACAATAAGTGGCCTTTGGAAACCTCAGTGGAATTTCCAGAAAGCAGCATGGGATCTGTTCCAATCTGAGTTCAAGCTCTCTGAGTCTTTACCCACACATCCAACAATTGGAATAACATCAGTGCAGTCTCCCAAGTTTCTGTGATAAAATTCTGGCCACTGCAAAGAAATATATACCCCTCCACTCTCCCTAGGATTTTGTCAACAATTCATTCCTGGATAGTCGTCTGATACAACCAGACTACATCAGGAATTTAAATCCAGTAAGAATGAACAGGTTTGTGACAAAAAGCAGAGACCTTCTTTACCTTCTAGCTCAAACAAGGCAAAAGCGAAGGAAAGAAACTATCTCCAAATTGAACTTCACACTTTCCAGTTGCAAAGTCTAGCAAACTATTAAGAGACTGAGTGGAGATTCTAGACTGGTCAAGAAGGAATACCCAGCCACAGCAAACTCCACCACATCCCAGCTGGTAGCCAATGGCAGAGCTCCTAATCAGGACAAAGCTTTCAGTCACACCGTTAAAATGATGGTTCCTGAGAAATGGCAGGTTCAGGGAGTGGATATGAACCCAATGACGCCTTTTACTCATCAAGAGCTCAACCTGGCTATACATCAACTGTGGCCTAATAAGGCTCCTAGTCTAGATACCATTCACAATTAGTTTGTTTCTCAGTTTTGGTCAATCAGCAAAACTGGCTGCTTCAAATTCTGAATTGTACTGAGAATTGCAGTATTCCAAAAGCTTGGTGCAGAGCAGAGGTCGTAGCTGTTCCCAGGCCAGGAAAACCATTGACAGACCCAGAGAACTTGTGACCGATTTCTCTGCTGTGCGTTAACTACAAGCCAATTTAGAGATTAATCCTGATGTGGATTAATGAGGTAGTCAATTCTCAGCTGCCTCGCCTTCAGGCTAGATTCAGGAGGGGACGATGCATCCAAGATCAGAAACTTTGTCTGACTCAAAATATAGAAAATGCATGAGAGTCTGGAAAGAAAGTCTGTGCAGTCCCTATTGATCTGACAGCAGCCTATGACACTGTGTGGCATGTTAACTTGCAGCATCTTAGCAGTCAGCCTATTTCTTGTAGGCTAATGATGCAGTTCATCTGAGAAATGGTTCGCAGCTGAAACTTCCTCCTGTAAATTGGGGAGAAAAATCAGTCACCTTAAATGTCTCCATAATGGCCTTCCACAAGAGTCAGTTTTGGCTCTCATTTTGTCCAAGATATACACATCCAACCTCCCTGAAACACAGGCCGAGAAGTATATGTATGGTGAGAACATCCGTATTGCTGACACTGGAAATTATTTCCACAGGATCAAAGGGAATCTCAGCCAACATGGATATTCTGACAATTTACTTCCAGCAATGGAGACTAACCCTAGTGAAAATAAGACAGTGGCAACTACTTTCCATCTAAACAATCGTCTTGCCAATTGACCAATCTCAATCTGTGTCTACGGATGACTGCTGACATTCCATCCAGTTGTCACATACTTGGGAGTAAAACTCGACCATTGCCTGACATACCAGTCCCACTTGGAACACCTGCAAATGAAGATTTCTTCCTATACCGCCTTGATATGAAAACTATCAGGAGCCTGGTTTCTTTCTCATGTTGTGACTGGGAAAGCATTGCAGTCAATAACTCATGTAGTGAAGGGTACTCAACCCAACATCTGGAGGGCAGTTTACAACACCTAGCCCAGGGGTCGGCAACCTCTGGCACGCGGCTCGCCGGGGTAAGCACCCTGGCGAGCCGCGTGCCAGAGGTTGCCAACCCCTGACCTAGCCTCTCTTGATATAGAGGGCATCCTCTGGTTACGGAACTTGGACACTGAGCTCTGATGTCTTCATATGAGAGAAAGAGAGCTGACCAATTTCAAACGAATTGTAAATGTGGTGTTACACATTTGTAGGTCTGTGAAAGTATAAGCGGCTCCATACTAGACTATTTTATGTTTTGAGGGGACGTTTTACTAGGAAAAGCAACAATAGGGTATAAGAAGTAAGAGAAGACATTCTGAGACATTCTTACAATCACCTGTTACTTGCTTTTCCTGGCACAATACCTTTTTGCTCCCTGAACACGTAAATTATATCAACAACCCGTAATATGCATCACCATTTACCTCTGTATTTGGCCCAGAGAGCAGTGAACTCATAAATTCTAATCCTCGTTCTCACAATGACACCTTTTGTGACCTTGGGCAAGTCACTTTTTCCGCCTGTAAAATGGGGATGACACCACTTACTTACATCACAGGAGGACTTCTGAGGAGACTGGTAAATATAATATTAGTTATTATTTGTAAAGCAAAGTATCTAACAACCAGAATTTTTGCTATAAGGACTCACTGGTGATGGAGACTGAACTTCCTTCTCATGGCCCCTCCAAGTCAGGGTTAAGTCATGCTTGAAAGACAGCATAGGGAAACTTGCCCTACTAGTCACTGTGCAGTGCCTACTCTCCGAACAGACAGAAGATTAATCTTCAGGGCTATCAAACCAGCATTTTTCACAACACTGAATTAACTTAATGGAAAAGATGTACACTGACTAAGAAATTTAAGCATTTGACTATATTCTAGGACAATTCAAGTTCAGTTCTACTCCATAAAAACATATAATGGCATCATGAAGTCCCACATGTATTGTTTATCAACAATTTCTGGATTGAATTTACTTATTCACTAGGAACAATATTTTTTTCTAACTGCTTGCCCTGCGAGTGGGCCCTGGGATCTAAAAGTTAAATTAAAGAGGTTGTATTGGCAGAACTAAGAACCCAATTTGACTGTTGTGACATTGGTAAACCAGGTGCCAGCTCTTGCTATGGCTGTAGGTGTCAGCTGAGCACTGACAAATTCATAGCTGGAAAACAGACCAGCTCACTTATATGTTAATATTGTTTGAGACAGATGATGAGCTTGTAAGGATGTGTTTAGTGTTTAGACTCTATAAAATGGTTGTAAGTTGCTGCTTGCATTAATCTTACTTCTTTTGTCTGTATCCCATGCTATAAGACAATGTGTAAGTTTTGTTTTATAATTGTAAAAATGTCTGCTCTGAGCTTGTGAACCTAGGCAGGAAAAGTGGTTCCCCCATCCATCCAGAAGAACTATCAAGATTAAATGGGCCATCCAACACAAAGGCTCATTTAATGGCCTTCTTACACCCATGAAGGTGCTACATGCCAGAAAGCACATCCTATCAGCTTGAATTCTGGAACAGATAGCTGACATGAAGATTTTTCATCTCTTTGCTGTTTGGTCTCTTTCAAGGGATGGAGCTAAGAAACAAAACACAGAGACCCCACGGTCAACCTGGGTTAGCCCTAAAAAGACAGTGCTTTTAGAACCCTAGACCGAACTCATTTGCATATATATGCTGCCTGCTTTAACCTGTAAATAACTCTCATTTCTTTTTCCTAGTTAAAAAATCCTTAATTAGTTTATTATAGGATTAGCTACCAGCTTTGTGTCTGGTGTGAGATCTAAGGTACAAACTGATCTGGGATAAGTGACTGGACTCTTGGGACTGGGAGCAACCTGAATATTTTGTGATTTTCGGTGTAAGTGACCATTTATCACTAAGCCCAGTTGCCCGAGTGGCAAGATAGACTGGAGTGCCCAAGAGGACTGTCTGTGACTCCATGGTAAGGCAGTTACAGTGATCCAGGAGTTAATATTTGTTACTGGGTTGGTGAAATGTAATTACATAATATACCACCAGTTTGGGGTCTCTGCCCTGCTTTTGACAGTCTGCCCTGAGGTTGGCACTCATGGTATTGAACCACTCCCAAGAGCATGACAGCCCTGCAGTTGGAAGTTTTAATAACAGTGTTGATACATGAGCCAGAATGCAGTTCACTCTCTCTTAGCCCTAAAGAACCAAAAATGCTAACTGGAGTGAGGAGTGCTGAAAAAATATTTTTGTCAGTGAATTCAGCAGATATGCCCCTATGCTTCTGCCCTGGGGTCACCAATGAAAATAGCTTCGCTATATACATGGCCACAGTTCATTACACACACACACAGCAGAAATCTGTTGAGTGATTTTGTTTTGGCAGTCACTATACTGAACATACTTTAAAGTTTAAGTTATTAGGGCACGTTTCTTTTGTTCCCATCGATATTATTCTAAATCAATTTTGCTTGCATGGAAATGAGGATGAGAAGAACCTGAAATCCATTTATCAGTTGGCTCCAGCTTTTTGATTTGTTACCTCTCTCTCCTATCCTCAGTTCCTGCCAGGTACGCCTGCATTGTCTGATCGACCTTCTTCTGTACAATACTGTGAAGCCGTCTGCGTTCATTGTGATTCTCCCACTGACTGACCTGCAGACCTCTGTTGTGAACCTTTGTGAAAGCCAAGTATTCAAGACGTTCTTTTTCTTTACGTCTGCATTCCAAGACGAAACATTCAGACTTATCAGGTTTAGGAAACTTGGCCCTCTGTAAAAGAAAACATGTCTTTAACAATGGAAACAAGACCAATGGCTCTCTTTTAATTTATCATCTCAAGCCGGTAACGACAATCATAGAGCAGGTATTAATAAGAGTTCAAAGTAATGTTAAATGTAAAATTAAAAAACTACACTTTTCAGTAAATACAAGCCACCATACTAGGAAGGACTAGATAGCTCAGGGGGTAGGCAATGGGATTAGGACCCATTCACCTCTAGGTCACAGAGACCACAAAAATGACTCACTCCTTGGGCTCTGTCCACATTACAGCCTATGTCGGCATAACTTATGTCGCTCAGGATTGTAAATAACCACCCCGTGAGCAACATAAATTACACCAACATAAGCGCTTGTGTGTACGGTGCTACAGCTTCTCCCACTGACGTAGCTTCTGCTGCTCACAGACGTGAATTTTTTATGCCGATGGGAGAGCTCTCTCCCATCGGCATAGAGCATCTTCACCAGATGTGCTGCAGCAGCGCAGCTGTATCGGTTCTGCTGCCCCACTGCAGTGCTGTACGTATGAACATGGCCTTACTTGTACTCTACGTATCTACTTTACTTTTCTCTCTGCATCCATTTGTGTCTCTTGCCATATACTCAGACTGTAAGCTCCTTGGAGCAGGGACCTTCCTTTATCGATCTGTGCTGGGGTTCTGGTCCAGGACTAGGGCTCCTAGTCGCTATGGTAATACAAATGAATAACGAGAACGATAAGAAGTTGCTCTCATCTGACAGCATGGTTGTGTCCAGTTACCCACAGCACCATAAACACTGCAAAGCCCTGCGGGCAGCCCTGATATTTCAGACCAGGGAGTAGAGTCCCGCTGCCCTTCGCTGTAATGCAAAGGGGAGGCTGAGTTGTCCCTGCCCCACACCGACCTGGCGGCTGCGCCCACTCCCGTCCCCGGGCCCTTCGTCTGCGCCTCAGCCCAAGCGTCTCACCAGCGCCACTGAGTGCGGGGTGGGGCCCGTCACCTCCCGGGGGTGCCGGCTCCACTGGCCCAGCATCACTCCCCCGTCCGCCGCTGGAACCGCGGGGAGACTGCCCGGCCTCCGCCGACACTTCCGGGACGCGCGACCCGTTGCTATGACAATTGGCGGAGCACAGCGGAAGTGACCTAAGGAGTGAACGCTCTCTGAGCCGACCCCGGAGGCCGACGCGTCAGCAAGCATGAGGCGCATGCGCACCAATGGGCGGCGCGAAGGCTAGGTATGTGGTGGAATACAAATGCAGCAGTAAGCATGCGCATCGCGCCTTACGACGTTGTGATTCGAGGTGGAAGCCCAGGCCTGCCGTGGTTGCTAGGTGCCCGCAGTCAGTGCTAAGGGAAGCAGCGGGCGGGGCTACCACTGTCAGAGCAGGGCCTTCTCCAGGGAGGGCAGCCTGAGTCTCCTTCCACAGGGAAAAGCTTCAGGCCAGGCTGCCACCGTATGCCAGGGGGGTCTGCTCCGCACACTGCAGCAGCCTGCTTCACTCCCCCGTCTATTGGGCCCCTGAGCCCTGGCCCCTGTCACACCCAGCATGTTCCCGCCTGCACACACAGCACCGCCCCTGAGCACGGGGCCCTGCTAACCCCCTGCCCCCATCAGCACACACAGCACCACCATATATGGATGCAGACCACAGAGCCCTGCTGCTACCATTCACCCACCAGCCACCACACCACCACGACCATGTATGGGGTTGTCGAGTCCAGGGTGGTGTTACTACCATACTCCCACCAGCACACACTGCCATGACATATGGGGCCAGAGCATGGGTCTGTGCGCCACCACCATGCTCCCACCAGCACACATGCACATTCTGCCAACATAAGGGCACCAAGCCTGGAGCCTCATCACCACCATGCTCCCATCAGCACATATACTGCCACAACATATGGCGCCATTGCTGCTAATACCATGCTCTCACAGACCCATGTGTTACCACTGAGTATGGAGTTAGCACTTCTAGGGCACCACCACTGCTACACTCACTATGAAAATGTACATTTATGTGACTTGTCTAGAGTCACATAGTGAGTCAGTAGCAGAGTTGGGAATAGAACCTTTATGGTTGCCTATGGAATATGTTTTACAAGGAATGTAATTTTAAAAATACTGTAGCTATGATCATCTACCTTTAATACATACAGACAGACATATATTTTTGAGAGCTAACATCTAGGTGCTAACATCTATAATTAGCATTATAAAATGTTTAGAATATTGCTTTTAATTTAGATCCTTTTTCTCTGTAGATAATTCAGAATCTGGGCTCTTGTGTCAGTTCATGCTTAAACCAAGGTCCTAGGTACAGCATAGTGCTTGCTATTTTCATTTCAGTTAAACTCCTTCTTTGATGCGTTAGTGACATCTAGTGGCCATTTGATTCATTGTCGTTGTGTCTGGAAATGCAGAGGATGATACAGTATATGAGGCAGTATCATTGCCCAGGAGTGTAGAAATTACAAGATTAACCAAAAAAAAAAACCAACCGTACTAGCTTTACTATCCTGTTGCAAGGGCAGTATATAGTCTCCCTAATAGAGAATGTCTCAGATATTAAACTGATACACTGCACTTGATCTTAGCTGAAGAGAAGCAAACATCTTCTCTGAAATGCTTCTATATATAAAAGCATTTGTACATTTTGTCAATATTCAGTTGCTTGTCTTCATGTGTTGTATTTAAATGGGTCTTTATGTTTGACTATTCCTCACTAGCTCTTACCTGTACTTATCAACTTCTTTCCTATCCTCTTTACTAGTAGATACAATTCCCTCTTTAATAAATTCTTCCTTATGAGATGTCTCGGCCTAAACCATGTGCTCCTCTGCACCACTCAGCTTTCCCCCAGCCCTTAGCTTAAAAAAATCTCTATAATTTTATATGCCAGCAATCTGGTTCTGCTTTCATTTCTGTGAAGCCCATCCTTCCTGTATAGGCGCCTCATTTCCCAAAAGGTTCCCTGGTTCCTAATTGTTGATTAATATATGCTAGCTAGCATACATATATGCTATGTTGATAATATTACCTGAAATATATATTCCAAGCATTTAAGTATACTTATTATTAAGCATTATATAGCCCCAATTGGCCTGTACCTTTATTATAATCCTGTTCACTTATGCTGTGTATCCTATAACACCTTGCAGTAGCTGAAGTAAATTTTGGCTTAAGAAGATAGGTAAACTGTCAGTATCAGGACATACAAGTGTTTCCTTATACAAACAGAAAGTGAGTTACCCTCACAAACCTATTTATCCTGACACAGGCCTAGGAGGTGTCTTCACACCCCTTAGTACCTGGAATGAATGTGCTCAGAACAAAGACAAGATTTCATCGTGCCTTGGAATTCATGGGTTCAGAACAAAAGATAAACGGGTACACCACGGTACCAGAAACAAACAAGGTAAAATACTGATTAATTTAATCCAATTTCGGGTCATATATACAGTACCGTTTACTGATAAACAAGTAGAGTATAAAAAGATGGCTTTAGGGATGTAACTTTAGGGGTCACACCTTCCACATAAGTAATATATACACTAAGATATGTGAACTAGAGTGTCTGGCATTAAATGAGGATATTGATTTAATAAGCATCGTGGAAACTTGGTGGAATGAAGATAATCCATGGGACATGGTAATACCATGGTACAAAATATATAGGAATGACAGAGTAGGTTGAGCTGGAGAGGCACTATATATGGGGAAAAAAACATTGAGTCAAATATAGTAAAAATCATAAATGAACCAAACTGTATAATAGAATCTCTATGGACAGAAATTCCATGCTTGAATAAGAGTATAGCAGTAGGAATAGGATGGTGACAGTGATTTTGCAATACTCAGGGAGATAAGAGAGGTTACAAAGGAAGAAAATGCAATACTAATGGGGAATTTCAGCTATCCCCATAATGACTGGGTATATGCCACCTCAGGAAGGGATGCAGAAATAAAATTTCTAAGGCTAAGATTTTGTCATGCATATTCTTAGTAAAAGTCACGGACAGCTCACGGGCAATGAAGAAAAATTCACAGAAGCCTGTGACCTGTCCGTGACTTTTACTAAAAATATGTGTGACAAAATGGGGAGCTGTGGGGTCCCCACAGTGCCCACAGCAGCTGCAGGGGCTGGCTCAGAGCTCCCGGGGCCCCCACCACCTGTAGGGGCTCAGAGCTCCAGGGTCCCCTGCTGCCTGCAGCTAGGAGCCCCAAGGCCCCCCCACCGCCGCGGTGGCTTGGAGCTCCTGGGCGGCCCCACCGCCCGTGGCAGCCAGGAGCTGTGGGGTAACCCCAGGAGCTGTGGGGTAACCCCTGCCAGCGGCGACTTGACAAAAACAGTAAAAGGAACAAAAGAATACCACCATGGCTAAACAGCGGAGTAAAAGAGGTGGTTAGAGGCAAAAAGGCATCCTTTAAAGATTGTTAGTCAAATCCCACTGAGGAAAAAAGAAAAAAGCATTAACTCTAGCAAGTCACATGTAAAAGTAAAATTAGACAGGCCAAAAAAGAATTTGATGAGCAACTAGCAAAAGACACAAAAGCTAACTGCATTTTTAAAGTACATCAGAAGCAGAAAGCCTGCCAAACAATCAGTGGGGCCACTGGATGACCAAGGTGCTAAAGGAGCACTCAAGGAAAACAAAGCCACTGCGGAGATGCTAAATCAATTCTTTGCATTGGTCCTCACTGCAGAAGATGTCAGAGAGATTTCCACACCTGGGCCATTCTTTTTAGGTGACAGATCTGAAGAACCGTCCCAGACTGAGGTGTCAGTAGAGGAGGTTTTGGAACAAACTGATAAAACAAATAGTAATAAGTCACCAGGACGAGATGATATTCACCCAGGAGTTCTGAAGGAACTCAAATATGAAATTGCAGAAATACTACCTGTGGTATGTACCCTATCACTTAAATCAGCCTCTGTACCAGATGACTGGAGGGTAGCTAACGTAATGCCTCTTTTTAAAAAAAGTTCCAGAGGTGATCCTGGCAATTATAGGCCAGTAAGCCTAACTGCAGTACTAGGCAAATTGGTTAAAACTATAGTAAAGAACAGAGTTATCAGACACAGATAAACATGATATTTTGGAAAGAGTCAACATGATTTTTGTAAAGGGAAATCATGCCTCACCAATCTATTCAAATTCTTTGAGGGGGTCAACAAGCACGTGGACAAGGGTGATACAGTCAATATAGTGAACTTGCACTTTCATAAGCCTTTGACAAGGTCCCTCATCAAAGCCTCTTAAGAAAACTAAGCAGTCATGGGATAAGAGAGAAGGTCCTCTCATGGATCAGTAACTGTTTAAAAGCTAGGAAACAAAGGGCAAGAATAAATGCTCAGTTTTCACAGTGGACAGAGGTAAATAGCTGGATCCACCAAGTATCTATACTGGGATCTGTGCATTTCAGCGTATTCATAAATGATCTGGAAAAGGGGGTAAACAATGAGGTAGGAATGTTTACAGATGATACAAAATTACTCAAGATAGTTAAGTCCAAAGCAGACTGTGAAAAGTTACAAAGAGATCTCACAGAACTGGGTGATTGAGCAACAAAATGGCAGCTGAAATTAAATGTTGATATGCACATTGGAAAAAATAACCCTAGCTATCTATACAAAATGATGGGGTCTAAATTAGCTTTGTTACCACTCAAGAAAGAGATCTTGGAATCATCATGGATAGTTCTCTGAGAACATCTGCTCAATGTGCAGCAGTAGTCAAAAAAAAAAAAAAAAAAAAAAAGCTAACAGAATGTTAAGAATCATTAGGAAAGGGATAGATAATAAAACAGAAAATACCATAATGCCACTATATAAATCCATGGTGCGCCCACACCTTGAATAATGTGTGCAGTTCTGGTCAGCCTATCTCAAAAAAGATATAGTGGAATTGGGAAAAAACGGTACAGAGAAGGGCAGCAACAATGAATAGGGTATGGAACAGCTTCCACACAAGGAGAGATTTTAAAACTTGGGACTGCTCATCTTAGAAAAGAGACAACTAAGTTGGGGTATGATAGAGGTCTATAAAATCACGAATGGTGTGGAGAAAGCAAATAAGAAAGTGTTGTTTATACCTTAATGTAACACAAGAACTAGGGATCACCCAAAGAAATTAATAGGCAACAAGTTTAAAACCAACAAAAGGAAATACTTCTTCACACAACACAGGCAACCTGTCAAACTCGTTGCCAGAGGATGTTGTAAAGGCCAAAAGTATAACTGGGTTCAAATAACAAATAAGTTCATAGAGGATTGGTCCAGCACTGGCTTTTAGCCAAGATAGTCAGGGACACACCTCCATGCTCTGGGTGCCCTTAAACCTCTAACTGCCAGAAGCCTGGACTGGACAATGGGGGATGGATCACTCAATAATTGTCCTGTTCTGTTCATTCCCTCTGAAGCCACTGTTAGAGACAGAATACTGGGCTAGACAGACCATTGGCGCACACACTCTCCTGCTACCCTATTCTCAGGTCCTTCCTGTGCCTCTTAGTTCTTTTCGGCCCATCCTCATCCATCAACTGGGCACAACTCTTTTTACTGAGGTCTACTATAGAGTAATTAATTGGAGTTTCCGTATCCACAGAGCTGGCTTAGCTGCTATTCCCCAGTTCGCTGTCACAGGGTGCCTTGTGACTTAGTGGCTAGCTGACTGGGAGATCAGACAGATGATGAGAAAGATTAAGGTCTTTGATTTTGTCAAGGAGCACTCTATCTTATTTTGAAGGAAGGCTTTGTCCCTCTTCCACGTGCTCAAGCAGGATCTTCCTGTGGTTCTTCCATACCAGAGGAAAAGGGGCTCTCCAGCCCACCCACACCTTGAAGCTCAAATCTAGGGCCCAGGAACAGAGTAGTAGTTTGATTTTTCCTTTCAAGTGTTCCCGCTCTGCCTTTACCCATCATGTTCCCTAAGAGAGACCCCAGAGTACAGGTAAGCTTTCAACAGATTGGAACAGTCCCCGTTCCTTGACTCTACCCCCTTATGAAAGGCACTAAAGCCTTCACCAGATGGAAATTAACTGTGCTACCTGGATCGTCTCACTTCAAGGAGGAATCAAAGATCTTCACAAGCAACAGATACATGGCTCCTTTTTGCTTCAGAGGAGAATCCAGACACAGGGCCCGATTCCTCACTGCTCTGCACCCTGTATAGTTATTTACAGCTAGTTACAAAATCAAAATAATAGTGTTTTATACTTTTTTTTCACAGCTGTAAATAAGTAAACAAAGATCAGAGCAATAGACTTTAGCAGAGCAAATCCGTTTCCTAGTCTTTACCCCCCTCTCTAAAGCCTTTCTACCCAGAAAAGAAAAACCAAACAAGGTCTGTAGGTTCTCCCTGCTCCAGGAGGAAGCAGACAAAGCCAATTCCCTAGTTGGTGTAATCAATGAAGTCAATGGAGTTACACTGATATACACCAGCTGAGGATCTGGCCAACAGTCTTTCTATTCAGTCTATAACTCCTTTCTTGCTGCAGAAAAGAGCTTTCACTTCTTCCTCTGGAAGAGAAACAACATCTTTTAAATTAGAACTAACCTTCTCCCCTGCCAAAAACACACCTGTTGTTGGCTCTCCATGTCCTTGGTGTGATAGCATGGCTGTTAATCCAATCCCAGCAGCTCTAACATCTGATTTTCTCCTTCCTCGTGAGGGTTCCAGGCTGAGTATCTCCACCAAGGCGAGTTTGAGCTCCCCTGTGGCTTTTTCACCCACTCACACTTCTAATGGTCTCAGGCCTCTGACAGATAATATATCCCATCATGTTCTCATAAGCCCTCAATAACAGTGGCTGCAGGCAATATTTACACTTGAGGAAATCATGCCTCCTGGATTTTTATGTCTATCATCAGATTTTTGTGTGTGTATGATTGTCAGAGTTCCTCCCTACTGTGTGATCAGATCCACATGACTGGCTGAAAGGTCAGAGTGAGTCAGAAATCTTCATAAGCATCTATCTATAGGCATATACTATGTGTGTAATAGTGATTTCAACTTTTAATATCTCATATGGTTTGGTCATAAGAAGAAAAGGCTTGGCTTCCACTCATTTGGTACAGTTAATGCTTGCAGACCAGGAATATGCCATTTTGGGTCTCAGCTGGGCCATACACAAAGGCACAAGTCTATACATGGAAGGGTGTGCTATTTCCAATGATTAAGTCCATGCTCCAGGCTTGATTCTACTCTCATGGAGTTATGTTAAATTTACACTGGTGTAAGTGAGGTGCTGATATGCATTTGAAGAATTAATGATAATGGTGTGTCACTGCATCTGGAAGTAGTATCGGGTTATCTTTAATAAAGCAGTTACTTCTGTTGGAATCATCTGTGTCTTTCTGTGCTCAGTCCTCTTGGTGGCCCCACAACAGGACAAGTGAGAGGAAAATCAAGTCTTGAGTGTTTGGACACCAGCTGGATAGTGTAGTAGAGAATGTGGGGATAACTAGTTCTCCATGTTTAATCAACTCAGTGCTCACAAGAAGCTTAAAGGAGCTGCTGTGAAAAGCAGCAGCCATCCCAAAGCTGGCTGAGCCTCAAATGTTAATAGCAGAGCTAGTTTTGGGGATCTGTGAAATTGCTGACTTGGAAGAAATTGTTGATTGGATGAGATGTGGGGCAATTAGTGGAAAAGTTCTAAATTTAACAAGGGGTAGTGGGGTCTGCTACAGTCTGAGTGCACTGATTGACACTGGTATTTGTGCCTAGTTTAGGGCAGCACAAGATCAATTTGCTTTGCTGGCATGCTCTGGGAAAAGTCCTGTCAGTCAGGCTTTCTCTCTTACCCTGACCATCACATGGGGATGAGGAAGATCAGCTGCTTTTCTCTCTCCTGCTTCTGGCAGATGGAAGAGTTCTCTCTAAAGCATGGAGGGGCAAAGGGTAACTAGAGGAAAGGGAATGAAAAGGAAAGGAGGGAGGAATGAATAATCCTAGCAATTTGTTTGGAAGGTATCGTGACACAGTATGGCTTAGCTCAGTGGTGGGCAAACTATGGCCCGTGGGCCACATCTGGCCCGCGGGGCCGTCCTGCCCGGCCCCTGAGCTCCTGGCCGGCCCTGACCCCTCCCCAGCTATCCCCCCTCCTCCGCAGCCTAAGCTCGCCGTGCCGGCAGCGTGGTGGCGTGGCTGGGTCCGGCCGGGCAGCGTGGCTCAGGGGTAGATTTACAAGTGAACACAGGGTGCCCTGGCATGGGCCCCCCAACAACAGAGGGACCCAGGACCGGGCACTCGGGCAGCTCAGCACCGGCGAACCCCCCGCGGGGGGGAGGGGCTGCACTGCGGGGGCAGGGGAGCAGGCGGGTGGCGGGAGCGCGGGGAACGCGGGCGGAGGAGTCAGGAGGAGCACCGGTCGGCCACACGGCCCACTGGAGAGAAGCGGCGCTTTGAAGGGGAAACCGCCGCTTCTCTCCAGCTGCACGGCTGCCCCTGCTTCTCCTGAGTCCTCTGCCCATGTTCGCAGGGCCACATTCCGAAAGGGGCTGGGGTGTGTGAATGGGGGGAGTCCCAGGGGAGCGGTTAGGGGCAGGGGGTCCCTGCAGGGGGCGGTCAGGGGACAGGGAGGGGGGGTTGGATGGGGGTGGGGTCCTGGGGGGCGGCTAGGGGCAGGGGGTCCCGGGAGGGGGCAGTCAGGGGACAGGGAGGGTTGGATGGGTTGGAGGTTCTGAGGGGGGCAGTCGGGGCGGGAAGTGGGAGGGAGTGGATGGGGGTGGGGGGCAGGCTGTTTGAGGGGGGCACAGCCTTCCCTACCTGGCACTCCATACCATTTTGCAACCCCGATGAGGCCCTCGGGCCAAAAAGTTTGCCCACCCCTGGCTTAGCTGGTAGTAATCTCGCCGCTGGGCTAGTGACGTTCAAGTCTCACATTAGGACGTGGGCTCCTATCCGACGCTTTTATTTCAGTGCAGTACTATGGGGATGCTGTAAATTAGAAAAGCTGGGTCCTTCTTGCTCATCCTTGGTTGCCATCTCTGTAGAGATTACAGATGTCACTTTTAGGAACAAGTAAGGTTTGTGCCTTGGCCAAAATTCCCTCTCACAATGAATCAGGGTTGAATAGCCAAAGCTGTGTGTGAGCTGTTGCAGAAAGCATCACTATAGTTGCTATTGGGTTTGTCTGCACAGTGTATTAATAGTATCTGGTGGCTCTGTACAAATACTTTAGGACAGTGGTTCTCAAACTTTTGTACTGGTGGCCCCTTTCACATAGCAAGCCTCTGAGTGCGACCCCCCTTATAAATTGAAAACACTTTTTTATATATTTAACACCATTATAAATGCTGGAGGCAAAGCAGGGTTTAGGGTGGAGGCTGACAACTCGCGACCCCCCATGTAATAACCTCGCGACCCCCTAAGGGGTCCCGACCCCCAGTTTGAGAACCCCTGCTTTAGGATGTTTGGTTGTGAAATGTGCTACAGGAAACCAAATTCTATTTTTAGTGAGGTGATGACCTTTGAAATGCAAGCGAACATACATGAATGCACTGATGAATGCAAATGCTGTCATGTTACAGTTTAATCTTTTATAAAGACTTCATACTTGTCAGTATGCAGAGTCCTTGGTTTATTACTTAAATACAGTATTGCAATAATTTGCCTATTTTAGAAATGAGAATAAAGAAAAATTGCTGAGAAAATACTTATATTTTCACTACTGGGACATAAGTTGATGAATCTGTGAAACCAGATGGGAAACTTAAACAGGAACTGAAAGGTATCTGTAAGAAACACTTCTGTATTTGAGCTTTTCAGTTGTCATTTACAGAGGAACATGTGCTAAGTCAATGTCCAATAGGCAATCGCCATCACAAGAGATCACTTTAGAGTACTGGCCAATGTTTCCAAGTACAGTTTTGTTTGTAGTTAAAATGCCACTTATACGTATTGTCCATAACTTTAGGCTGTGAAATAAGATCATTATAGTATTTCTGACAGATACAATATTTATGGAGTCTTGGCAGCATGCTCAGCCATGTACAAAACACAGGAGACAAATATTCTGGCTGGTTTGCTTACACTTTAATAGACAATACAAAGATACATATGGGCAGATCCTACCTCTTCCTCCATTACGTACAGAGGTCCTTCTAGGAGCAGAAGGATTTGATATGGAAAGATTTGAATGAACAGAGAGGGTAGTAACTATACGAGAAGACTGAAACTATTTTCTAGTTGCTTGCAGTCATTAGACAGGGGTGGGCAAACATTTTGGCCTGAGGGCCACATCTGGGTATGGAAATTGCATGGAGGCCATGAATGCTCACGCAATTTGGCGTTGGGGTGCAGGAGGGTGCTCCGGGCTGGGACCAAGGGGTATGGAGGGAGGGAGGGGGATCAAGGCTGGGGAAGGGGATTGGGGTACAGGAGGAGGTCAGGGGTGCAGGCTCCAGGCGGCACTTACCTCAAGCAGCTCCTGGAAGCAGCGGCATGTCCCCCCTCTGTCTCCTACGTGGAGGCGTGGCCAGGCGGCTCTGCGTGCTGTCCCATCTGCAGGCACCGCCCCTGCAGCTCCCATTGGCTGCGGTTCCTGGCCAATGGGAGCTGCAGAGCCAGCGCTTGGGGCAGGGGCAGCATGCAGAGCCCCCTGGCTGCCCCTACATGTAGGAGCTGGAGGGGGGACATGCTGCTGCTTCCAGGAGCCGCGTGGAGCAGGGCAAGCCTCCAACCTCACTCCACGGCTGGAGCACCGGAGCGGGGCAAGCCCCCGACCCCAGTCCCCGGTGGGAGTTTGAGGGCCGGATTAAAAGGTCTGACGGACCGGATGTGGCCCGCGGGCCATAGTTTGCCCATCCCTGCATTAGAATGATCATGGATAGATTTTATCTGGGCATTATTTGTAACTGTGTATTTTTTAATATTGTAATACTAGCATCTAGGTTCCAGGAGAGGGACATTATACAAATAATAATAAATGTAATCAATACATAAATAGCTACTTATCTACTTTCTGATTTTAAAGTGAATTTACTACTAGGGAAAGGTGCTGGCCTGACAGCTCCAGGCACATACTGCAGACGACAAATAAAGTGCAAGTGACACCGCTCCATCAATCTGCCTTGACCTCAAGACTCATCTACAGGGACCACATCTACAAGGTTCTTTAGGTCCCATACCTATTCAGTCCTCAGCTTCTCTACTGACACTGCCATCCATGAGCTAATGAGTGCCAGTTGTGATGATGGGTTTGGGGATGGGTACCCTTGTTCATTGGGAACTAGTCTGAGGCTAAAAAGGACTTTTCAGATGGTAACTCGGTGACTCCCATGTGAGGCCAGATGTCCTAAACGAAAGTCTCTATAACCAAGGAGACTAATGAGCAGGTATAAATTGGCATAGCCTTGCAAAATCAATGGAGCTACACCAGTTTGTATCAGCTGAGGATTTGGCCCAGGGAGTAGAGGAAAAGCACTTTTTAAAAATTGCTTTTCCCCCTTGCTGAGCTGCTCAGTTCCTAATAGGCAGCCCTTACTGAGTCATGTCTTCCCTTTCCCTAAACAGGAAAACAATTTATTCCAGTTCCATTTGATCGACAGCACATAGGTTTTCTGAGTCACCAAACAGTTTTCCTTTTTTTGCCTTGAATTTTGAGAAAACCTGACCCTGAAGCTTTCACAGAGCATCCCTGGCTTGATCCTGAGCTCAGATATTCAGACATAAAGTACCAGGAAGCTTGTAAAGTGAATGTATTTTTTTATTTTATTTTATTTCATTTTATTTTATTTACAAACAAAATAGTCCGAAGCATCAATTAATACTAGGAATTGAAGGCAATTTTTTTTTTTTTTTTATTTTAAATATAAGAAACTTTTTTTGAGCTAGCAGAGTATAAAACAATTTGACTTTTATTAATATTAAGTTTCCCCCCC
Organism: Platysternon megacephalum; assembly: GCA_003942145.1. NCBI lineage: Eukaryota > Metazoa > Chordata > Testudines > Platysternidae > Platysternon > Platysternon megacephalum. Next base: position 5,643,306 of record QXTE01000073.1, read on the forward strand.
TTTATACTGCATTATGATAGCTGTTACTGTCAGATCAATTACCTTTGTCTACTTTTAGCTCCTTCCATGGCACCTCTCTAATGCAAAGATCACAGTTTTCTATATGACAGCAAGTACATGGGCTGTCATTTACAGCCATGTTTTCTGCCTTTTTGTAAAATGTTGAGATTTTATACATAAAGAACAAAGAGATTTTCAGTCTGAATGACTTTCAGTTTAGGTTAAGATAAAAAAAACAAACGTAAAGTCTCTGGGAGAGAGCACTGTGTGGGTCTCATTTGTACGATTTGAACATAACATGGCTGACAGTGTCGTAGACAAACCTTTTGGAAAATTAAAGGTGCAGTTAACGCAGAACCTTAACAATGACATAGCTATGTCCATCTCCAGAATTTGATCTTCAAATATTTCACAAAAATAAACTTCAGTCTTAATTGTCGTTTACCCTGCTCCCTTCCAAACTGGGCTACTAGATGCTAAAAAGCCATCATCAAGAAGGGAAGCCAAGTGACTCAGGGAGAAATTTATGGCTATCAGAGTTAAGGACAACAAGGAGTTTTTAAAATATATTAGGAACAAAAAGAATCCTGACAATCATATTGGTCTGCTACTAGATGGATATGATAGAATTATCATTAGTAGTGTAGTTAAGATAGAAGTGTTCAATAAATATTTCTGTTCCGTATTTGGGGAAAAAACAGATGGTACAGTCTCATAATATTGTGATAACATTTTTTCCATTCCACTAGTATCTCTGGAGGATGTTAAACAATAGCTACTAAAATTAGACATTTTAAATCCTCAGATCAGATAAGTTTTGTCCAAGAGTTTTAAAAGAGCTGGCTGAGGATCTTGCTGGACCATTAATGTTAATTTTCAATAATACTGGGGAAGTTCCAGAAGACTGGAAGAAAGCTTATGTGCCAGTGTTTAAAAAAGTAAACTGGATCACATGGGTAATTATAGGCCTGTCAGCCTGAGATGGATCCCGGGTAAGATAATGGAGCAACTGGCATGAGACTTGATATATAAAGAACTAAAGAAGGGTAATGTAATTAATTCAAATCAACCTGTGTTTATGGAAAATAGATCCTGTCAAACTAACTTGATATTTTTTATGAGGTTACAAATTTGGTTGATAAAGGTTATACTGTTGATGTAATAGACTTTTTAAAGTGTTTGCCTTGGTACCACATGACATTGTGACTAAAAAACTAGAATTATATAAAATGAACATGGCACATCTTAAGTGGATTAAAAACTGACTAACTAATAGGTCTCTAAATGCAAATGTAGACCGGCAATCATCATTGAGCTGGTCAGTTTCCAGTGGAGACCTGCAGGGATTGGCTCTTGGCTGTATGGCATTTAACATTTTTGTCAATAACCTGGAAGAAAACCTAAAATCATCACTGATAAAATTTGTAGATTACACACAAATCGGGGGAGTGGTGAATAATGAAGAGGACAGGTCACTGATTCAGAGCGATCTGCATTGCTTGGTAAACTGGGCGCAAGCAAACAATATGCATTTTAATACAGGAAAATGTAAAAGTATATATCTGGGAACAAAGAAGGTAGACCATACTTACAGGACAGGGGACTCTATCCTGGGAAGCAGTGATTCTGAAAAAGATTTGGGGGTTGTAGTAGCTAATCAGCTGAACATAAGCTCCCAACGTGATGCTGTGCCACAAGAGCTAATGTGATCCTGGGATGCATAAAAATCTTGAGTAGAAGTAGAGAGGTTATTTTACCTCTGTCTTTGATATTGGTGTGACCGCTGCTGGAATACTGTGTCTAGTTCTGGTGCCCATAATTCAAGAAGGAGGTTGATAAATTGGAATGGGTTCAGAGAAGAGCCCCAAGAACGATTAAAGGATCAGAAAACATGCCTTATAGTGAGACTCAAGGAATGGTAATGGGCTCTCCAATCTAGCAGAGAAAGTTATAACATGATCCAATGGCTGGAAGTTGAAGCTAGACAAATTCAGACTGGAAATAAGGCATAATTTTTTAATGATAAGAATAATTAACCACTGGAACAATTTACCAAGGGTCATGGTGGATTTTCCATCACTGACAGTTTTTAATATCCAGATGAGATGTTTTTCTAAAAGATATGGTCTAGGAATTATTTTGAGGAAGTTCTATGGCCTCTATAGGAGGTCAGACTAGATGATCACAATGGTACCTTCTGGCCTTAGAATCTAGGAATCTGTGGAACAATCCTGTTTACATATTTTCAGTTAACTCTTCTTTTGTACGGCTCTACAAATCCATGTAGCACTTTCCTAGATAAAGTTCCAGTAATGTATAACTGAAAAGCTCACACTAGATAGGTCATTTGTCCAATGAAGAGTGTGGTTCTTGGTTTAACAAATACTCCTGTGCACACGGTTAACAATCCTAGGTACAGCTAATCCAAGTTAGACTTTATTTATAACACACCAATAGCTCAAAGATGGGCTATCCAGTTTACTGCACTGAATGCAGCACATATGATTACCTGCCATGTGGGCAGGTGGCGTATGTGTGCATTCCGTGCAAAGAGGTCATGGGCCTCAGAGACTCAGTATAGGCTCTTGAGACCAGAGTGTCTGAACTGGAAGACAGAGAGGTACATAGATGAGATTTTCCAGGACACACTAGAGCAGTCCCACCCCCAGTCTGACAGCCTCCGTGCTTTCGGGGACGATGAAAATCTTGGGGAAGGAGAACATCAAACTGGAGTGGAGGGAAACAATCCTGTAGTTGGGACCCTCCTTCCAGATGATATCATGGTATCCTCTCACACTGAGCATACCTCTCCAGGGGAGGGAATCCCAGTTATTAGGAAGAGACAGGTAATAGTAATGGGGAATTTGATCATTAGAAATATAGATAGCTGGGTTTGTGATGACCAGGAAAACAACATGGTGAATTGCCTGCCAAGTGCAAAGGTTGCAGATCTCTTGAGACCTCTAGACAGACTTATGTGCAGTGCTGGGGAGGAGCTGGTGGTTGTGGTACACTTAGGTACCAATGACATAGAGAAAGGTAGGAGAGAGGTCCTGGAGGCCAAATTTAGGCTGCTAGGTAAGAGATTAAAGTTCAGGACTTCCATGGCAGCATTTTCTGAAATGGTTCCAGTTCCACGCACAGGGTCAGTTAGACAGGCTGAAATGCAGGGTCCCAATGCATGGATGAGATGATGGTGCAGGGAGGAGGAATTTAGGTTTATTAGGAACTGGGGAACCTTTTGGGAAAAGAGGAGCCTATACAGGAAGTATGGGCTCCACCTAACCCAAAAGGGAACCAAATTGCTGACATGTAAAATTAAAAAGGTCATAGAGGATTTTTTAAATGAAGGACTTGGGGAAATATGACAGGTGTGGAGGACCACATGGTTTGGAAAGAGACATTTGTTAGGGGTGGATCTATTAACGGGGATTCTCTATATCCTAGTAAAGATGAGAGTATAGAAGCTGACAAAATACAGGTACAAACTGAATAGAAACAGTCAAATGAAAAAGAGTTCCATCCAATTACATCAAATGAAAGCAGACAACTAAAAAGTGACAAATTGTATAAGTGCTTCTATACAAATGGTAGAAGTCTAAATACGAAGATGGGTGAACTACAATACCTAGTATTAAATGAGGATATTAATATAATAGGCATCACAGAAACTTGTTGGAATGATGATAATCATTGGGACATAGTAATACCAGGGTACAAAATATATAGGAATGACAGAGTAGGTTGTGCTGGTTGGGGAGTGGCACCAAATGTGAAAGAAAGCATAGAGTCAAATATACTAAAAATCTGAAATGAATCAAACTGTACCTCAGAATCTCTATGGATAGAAATTCCATGCTTGAATAATAAGAGTATAGCAGTAGGAATATACTACTGACCACCTGACCAGGATGGTGATGTTGATTGTGAAGTGCTCAGGGAAATTAGAAAGGCTATTAAAAAGAGAAAACTCAACATTAGTGGGGGACTTCAACAATCCCCACATGGACTGAGTATGTCACCTTGGGATGGGATGTAGAGATAAAGTTTCTAGACACCATTAATGACTGCTTCTTGGAGCAGCTAGTCCTGGAACCCACAAGGGGAACTGGTTGCCAGGGGATGTTGTGAAGGCCAAAAGTATAATTGAGTTCAAAAAAGAATTAAATAAGTTCCTGGACGATAAGTCTATCAATGGCTATTAGTCAGGTCATGTCCCTAAACATTTTGCTGCCAGATGCTGGGACTGGACGACAAGGAATAAGTCACTTGCTGATAGCCCTGTTCTCTTCATTCCCTCCAAAGCATCGGGCATTGACTACTGTCAGAAGACAGGAAACTGGGCTAGGTGGACTATTGGTCTGGCCCAGTGTGGCCATTCTTATGTTCTACATTACAGGTTGTTTTTTCAAAGTTTCTACCACAGAAAGGATATAGGGCAGGGGTGGCCAACCTGAGCCTGAGAAGCAGCCAGAATTTACCAATGTACATTGCCAAAGAGCCACAGTAATACGTCAGCAGCCCCACATCAGCTTCCCCTTCCCCCTGGCTCCCAGCGCCTCCCACCCACTGGCAGCCCCGCTGATCAGCGCCTCCCCCTCCCTCCCCGCACTGCCTGATCAGCTGTTTTGTGGCGTGCAGGAGGCTCTGAGGGGAAGGGGAGAGGAGCGAGGGCACGGCAGACTCAGGGGAGGGAGTGGGAAGGGGTGGAGTGGGGGCAGGGCCTGTGGCAGAGCCACGGGTTGGGCAGTGAGCACCTCCCGGCAGATTGGAAAATTGGCGCCTGTAGCTCCAGCCCCGGAGTCGGTGCCTATACAAGGAGCCGCATATTAACTTCTGAAGAGCCGCATGTGGCTCCGGAGCCACAGGTTGGCCACTCCTGATATAAGGCATTATTTACTTCAGTGAAGTTGCACCAAGAATACATTTGGCCCAGTACATTTGGGCTGTGGCTTGTATGTTAAGTTTCAGCCTGAGAATGAATTATAAATCTCTGTTGTATTAAGCTCCCTCCCAATTTTCAAGTTTGTGTCCAAAACTGCTGACTCACCAGAGCAGTGGTCCCCAAACTTTTTTGTCTGTCGGGCGCCAGACGACGAGCCACGGAGGACCGTGGCGGCGGACGAGCATCTGCTGAAATGCCGCTGACAAGTGGCAACATCAATAGGCGTCGCCGCCAAAATGCTGCCGACAAGCAGCGTCATCGCCTCTGAAATGCCGCCGGAAATCAGCAGCATTTCGGCAGCAACGCCTCTGGATGACGCTGCTTGTCGGCGGCATTTCGGCGGATGCTCGTCTGCCAGCCAGTACGCAGGTGCACTTAGATGCTCCAGCGGGCGCCATGGTGCCCGCGGGCACCGTGTTGGGACCCCTGCACTAGAGCTATTAAAATAAAAGGTTGGAAACATTTTTTTTAAATAATGGCAAAAGTGTATCTCCTCCCTTCCCCCCCCCCCCCCCCCCCCCCCCCCCCCCCCCCCCCCCCCCCCCCCCCCNTCTTCAAACTTAAAATACAAGCACACTTTAAGGCAGAGAGCAGACCTGAAAAATTTCAGCCTGATAGGTGACTTTTTTTGGATGCCACTGCACATTGGGTGTATGATTTCAGAGAACTATCCCCAATGACTCCAAGATCTCTTTCTTGAGTGGTAACAGCTAATTTAGACCCCATCATTGTATATGTATAGTTAGGATTATGTTTTCCAATGTGCATTACTTTGCATTTATCAACATTAAATTTCATCTGCCATTTTGTTGCTCAGTCACCCAGTTTTGTGAGATCCTTTTGTAGCTCTTTGCACTCTGCCTGGGACTTAACTATCTTGAGTAGTTTTGTATCATCTGCAAATGTTGCCACCTCACTGTTTACCCCTTTTTCCAGATCATTTATGAATATGTTAAATAGGACTGGGCCCAATACAGATCCCTGGGGGACACCACTATTTACCTTTCTCCATTCTGAAAACTGACCATTTATTCCTACCCTTTGTTTCCTATCTTTTAATCAGTTACCAATCCATGAGAGAACCTTCTCTCTTATCCCATGACTGCTTATTTTGCTTAAGAGCCTTTGGTGAGGGACCTTGTCAAAGGCTTTCTGAAAATCTAAATACACTATATCCACTGTATCTCCTTTGTCCGCATGCTTGTTGACCCCCTCAAAGAATTCTAGTAGATTGGTGAGGCATGATTTCCCTTTACAAAAACCATGTTGACTATTTCCCAACAATTTATGTTCATCTATGTGTCTGACAATTTTGTTCTTTATGATAGTTTCAACCGATTTGCCTGGTACTGAAGTGAGGCTTCAGGGGAAGAATTTTTGTATTTCTGTTCTAGTTGTTAATACCCACACGCCATCTTGAATTCCTAACAACAACAACTGGGAATCCATCTTGGCTGCTCTTCTTCCCCCTCCTTAGGGATAGTTTCCCGCCCTTTTTGCCAAAAGGCGGGAAACCAGGCAACCATGTGACATGCAATCTGCCCAGTAACAGCAGGGAAAGAAGGGAAAGAGCCCCGCTAAGAAGGCTCGGCCCTCCATGGCAGGGGCTGCCCCCGCTGCTGCGGCCCCACCACCGGCCTCGGCATCCCTTCCGGCTGCACCCTCCACCCGCTCTGCGGATGCCCCTCTCCCGGCCCCCAGGGCGTACGCCCAGGTGGCGGCGGCCCCTCCGCCTACCGCTGGGCCGTCTCGTCCAACCACCGCCCCTGCGGCCAAAAGTCTTTAAAAAAAAAAAAACAGCAGGGCATATAAGGCCTAGCAAGTCTGAGGGAGGGGGCTGCCCATCTGAGTGGCAGAGTGCTGTACTCAGGTGTGTATGCCAGAGCATCACGCCTTAGGGTTGTGGGAGGGTTTAACATACTTGCACACAAGGGTGAGCTGCTAGCTGCCACCCTCTCATCTGGATCTTACTTGCACCCATGACGCTGCAGGGAGGAAGGAAATAAAACCACAGACTCATCCTGTCATCTGAGGTCCACTTCTCACCCTGCCAAGTCATCTGGTCAGTTCCGGACCTGATTCATGCCGTGAGGTCAGGAGGCTCCAGACAAACTGCAAGAGATGGTAGAGACCTTTTAAGTTCTCCATACCCTATACCTGGGACCCATCTTGGGGAGGGAGTAAACCCTTTTGGCCACAGTCAGTGTACTTATAATATCACCTTTACCTGTTTGCTTTACTTACCTGTGTTGGGAGTTCTTTATAGTATACCCAATTTACTTACCTTGTTGAACTGTTGTTAGTTTAATAAACGTACCTGAGTTTTATTCCTGCACTTCCTTGTTAGTTTTTATTTTGGGCAATCTTAAACCCTGATGATAGAAGCGGGTAGGGAGACGAATCTCTCGACTGGTCTCCGGCCATTCTAAATCCAGTCAACAGTAAAGGAGGGCTGGAAAGAAGGTAGGCCTTGGGATTAATGTTAAGAATCAATTCAGTAGCCCTAGAACATCCGGTGCAGGGGTGCTGTGGCTGGTTGCTATTTCAGACATAGACCTTTATATGAATGACTTGAATATCACCTGATCTGATTTAAATATAGGGTTGCCAACTTTCTAATCGCAGAAAACCGAACACCTTTGCCCCGCCCCCTGTCCCACCCCTTCTCCGAGCCCCGGCCCCCACTCACTCCATCCCCCCTCCCTCTGTCGCTCACTCCCCCCCACACACACACACTTTCTCATTTTCACCAGGCTGGTGCAGGGGGTTGGGGTGGGGGTGAGGGCTCCGGCTGGCAGTGCAGACTCCGAGGTGGGGTCAGAAGTCAGTGGTTTAGAATGCAGGAGGGGGCTCTGGCTCTGGCTGGGGGTGCGGGCTCGGGGGTGGGGATGGGGATGAGGGATTTGGGTTGCAGGAGGGGGCCAAGGGGTTTGGAGTGTGGGAGGGGGTTCCGGGCTGGGGCAGGGGTGTGGGCTCTGGGGTGGCGCTGGGGATGAGGAGTTTGGGGTGCAGGAGTGGGCTCTGGGCTGGGGCCGAGGGGTTTGGAGTGCAGGATGAGGGATGAGGGCTCCGGCTGGAGGTGCGGGCTCTGGGGTGGGGCCAGGGTTCGGAGTGCAGGAGGGGGTTTAGGGCTGGGGCAGAGGTACAGGAGGGAGTGAGGGGTGTAGGCTCCAGGTGATGCTTACCTGAGACAGCTACTGGGAAGTGGCGACATGTCCCTCCCACTCCTAGATGTATGGGCAGCCAAGGGGCTCTGCGCGCTGCCACTGCCCCCACTGCAGGCGCTGCCCCTGCAGCTCCCATTGGCTGTGATTCCTGGCCAATGGGAGCTGCAGAGCCGGCACTTGGGGTGGGGGCAGCGTGCGGAGCCCCCGTGGATGCCCTATGCCTAGGACCCAGAGGGAGCTGCTGGCTGCTTCCCAGGAGCTGCATGGAGCTGGGTAGGGAGCCTACCAGCCCCGCACCAACTTAATGGCCCAGTCAGTTGTGCTGACTGGAGCTGCCAGGGTCCCTTTTTGACCCTTTTTGAAGTGGACACTTGGCAACCCTATTTAAATATGAGCTTCGCCTTGTAAAAACCACGTTTAGGTTACAGTGTTATATAATTGTAACTTGTGTTTTGGCCTGTATTCATGTGTTGACCTGGTGGAAAATTTTCAACCGGAATGTTTTTCCTTTGGAAAATAGTGATTCATTGAAACTGAAATGTTCCACAGGAACATGTCAATTTTGATTAAATGTCTTTTAGAAATGTATTTTCTCTTTTATTTTATATTTACATATTTTATAAAATAAAATAAAAATAATGTAAATTAAAATGTAATATAAAATAAAACACAAATAAAACAAAAAAATAAAAATTTAAACATTTTAATGGACCTAAAATGATTTTTTTTTTTCAAAAAAATGTCTCAGGAATTTTCAAAATTTGAGATTTTTTTTCCTGTTTGGTACACTTCTTTTTTTCTTTTCAAAATCATGGAATTTCCCATGAAAGAGAAATTCTGGTTCCTGAACAGCTCTATTAATTTCCTTTCTTTTCCAATATTTCAACCTGCTGCATTTCAAGGAAAAGTGAAATTGTTGCAATGGTTTTTCTTATTATTAAAGCAATCATGACTATATAAATTATTAATAATAATCACTTCAATAGCTATGGCTTCCAGACAGCGACTGGCCTGAGCCAAGACTCAGAATCTGAACAACTACGAACTTTTGAAATATTGGTACCCAGGTCTGAGTTTGGTTGCTTGGGTTTACCCCTACTTGCAGCAAAGAGTTTCTTTTCTGGAATCAGCCTTATTCCTGACCTCCTTTCTAGAGTTATTCATGTCTCTTTAATTCTTCTGCAAAAGCTGATTTGCCTAGCACGAGAAAGCAGTCAAGTGGAGGGATCTGCGTGCCCCAAGGGAGCCTGGGATAGGTGTGCTAGGTACCCAGAGGCACATGTCACATTATTATGGTCAGATTTCGTTATGGAGAACATCCAGTTCTAAGTAAAATATCCAGGCTTCATTTCTTCAGAAGTTACTTTAAAAGCCAGATAGAGAAGAGGTGCCCAATCCATAGAGTGTGTATTACATCCAATGTCATGATGACTGGTGTCGCGATTGCAGGGCTAGCTGTATCTCTGCCTTTTTCTGGTTTCTCTGAGTGCACCCCCACGGGTGTCAGGCATCATGCCTTTACCTATCTTGGGGTGGAATTCTGCAATTCTCCCACTCTTAGACCAGACTCTAGGCTACAGTACTCGGTGTATCAACCATGTTTACCCTAACCCAGCAGATCCATGTGAGTTTGAGCATCTGTGATTCTTCCTTTCTTGAATCAGTGACCAGTGATGAATAGAGTGACCGGATGGCTTTCTTAAACCCAAGCATTGTTAATTTTAACAGTAGGGACAAAAATTTAGAAAAAAAGGATTTTAAAACAACAGTCTGCACACAATGTCTATCTTACTTAAAGTCTTAGCATCTCCTGATGGTAACCTAGGCAGGCCTAACTTCTTCAGATGTCACAGCAGGTCCCTGTGTCTCAGCCTGGATCTGTCCAGTAACTAGTCTCCTCTCTTGAGAGAGTGCGTGTCATAAACCTGATAGAGTTCTTGTGATCTCCTGTGCTCGCAGGCCTTTTCCTGTCTTGGCATTGTCTCTTAAGTCTCATGTGTTTGCTGAAAAGTGGCTAATCTTGAGCCACTCTTTCCCTTCCTGCTTGTTTTTTCTGACAACCCCCTATTGAACTAAACCAATATATTTATACAGTAAACATCTCAGTAGCCAGGTCAACATACAGTATTCATACATTTATTACAGAGCAGTGCCAAATCTGTCACAACTGGATACAACTGATTCTCCATCGCAGTTCACACCATTTAAGTCCAGCTTCCTGATGCCTTGGAGATGTCTGCAACTATACACAAAAAGTTACTGGGTGGACATTGGATAATCAGCATGATGAGGTAATTACACCTAGTTACAGTGATGATCAGTGATTCATAATTAACAGATTATAAAGCCAGAAGGGACCACTACTCTGACTGCCTGCGTAAAACAGGCCATTTAAATAATTCCTGTGTGAACTAGACCATATCTTTTAGAAAAAGATCCAATCTTGATTTAAGACGGAGGATCCACCACAATGGAGTGCAGTGAAAATGTCCTAACAGAAGGAACTGGATATGGTGAAATATATGCTCTCAATCAAAGCAAAGCTGAAGTCAACTGATATGACAAGGGGGGCAATCTTAAATTGGAACAGTCCTGGCTGGGGACATCCAAGTCTTTTGTTACAGAAGGGGGCTTCTTAGACTGGCACACGGCACTGGCTGCAGAAGAGGGCTTCTTTGCTTATCAGTGGCAATGGCTCCGATTTGTTCACTCTGACCCTGATAAAATTAATCCTAGGGTAGTTCAGGAACTAGCTGAAGCAATCTCAGAACTGTTAGCAATTATCTTCGAGAACTCATGGAGGATGGGGTGAGGTCCCAGAGGACTAGAATAGGGCAAGCATAGTGCCTATCTTTAAAAAGAACAAAGAGGACCAGCGGAATTATAGACCAGTCATACAATTTCAATACCTGGAAATATACTGGAACAAATTATTAAACAATCAGTTTGCAAGCACTTAGAGGATAATAGGGTTATTATGAGGAAGAGCCAACATGGATTTGTCAAGAACAAATCACGCAAAACATACCTAATTTCCTTTGGCAGGGTTACTGGCCTAGAGGATAGGAGGGAGGCAGTAGATGTGCTATATCTTGATTTCAATAAGCCTTTTCATACAGTCCCACATGACATTCTCATAAGCAAACTAGAGAAATGTGGGCTAGATAAAATTACTATAAGGTGGGTGCACAATTGTTTGAAAGACCATACTCAAAGAGTAGTTATCAATGGTTCACTGTCCAATTGGGAGGGTGGGTGTATCTAGTGGGGTCTCGCAGGAGTCAGTCCTGGGTCTGATGCCCTTCAATATGTTCATTAATGATTTGGAGAATATGCTTATAAAATTTGTGGATGACATCAAGCAGGGAGGGCTTGAAAGCAATTTGGAGGACAGGCTTAGAATTCAAAATGACTTTGACAAATTGGAGAAAAAATCAAGACGATGAAATTCAATAAAGGCAAGTGAAAAGTACCACACATAGGAAGGAAAAATCAAATGCACAGCTGTAAAATGAAGTGAATAACTGGCTAGGTGGTAGTACTGCTGAAAAGGATATGGGGGTTACAATGGATTACAAATTGAATACGAATCCACAATGTGATGTAGTTGTGAAAAAGGCTAATCATAGAATCATAGAACTGGAAGGGACCTCAAGAGGTCATCCATTCCAGTCCCCTGCACTCATGGCAGGACTAAGTATTATCTAGACCATTCCTGACAGGTGTTTGTCTAACCTGCTCTTAAAAATCTCCAATGATGGAGACTCCACAACCTTCCTAGGCAATTTATTCCAGTGCTTAACCATCCTGACAGTTATGAAGTTTTTCCTAATGTCCAACCTAAACCTCCCTTGCTGCAATTTAAGCCCATTGCTTCTTGACCTATCCTCAGAGGTTAAGAAAAACAATTTTTCTTCCTCCTCCTTGTAACAACCTTTTACATACTTGAAAACTGTTATCATGTCCCCTCTCAGTCTTCTCTTTTCCAGACTAAACAAACCCAATTTTTTCGATCTTCGTTCATGGGTCATATTTTCTAGGCCTTTAATCATTTTTGTCGCTCTTCTCTGGACTCTCTCCAATTTGTCCACATCTTTCCTGAAATGCGGTGCCCAGAACTGGACAGAATACTCCAGACGAGGCCTAATCAGCATGGAGTACAGCAGAAGAATTACTTCTCGTGTTTTGCTTACAACACTCCTGCTAATACATTCCAGAATGATGTTCGCTTTTTTTGCAACAGCATCACACTGTTGACTCATATTTAGCTTGTGGTCCACTATGACCCCCTGATCCCTTTCCGCGGTACTCCTTCCTAGGCAGTCATTGTCATTCTGGAGTGTATTAACAGGAGTATATCAGACATGGGAGGTGGTTGTCCTGCTCTACTTGGCATTGGTGAAGCCTCAGCTGGAGTACTGTGTCCAGTTCTGGGCATCCCACTTTAGGAAAGATGTGATTAAATTGGAGAGAGTCCAGGGGACAGCAACAAAAATGATAAAAGGTTTAGAAAATCTGACCTTTTGAAGGAAGGTTAAAAAAACCTGGGCATATTTAGTCTTGAGAAAAGAAGACTGGGGGGCAGAGGGGAAATCTTATAACAACCTCCAAATATGTTTAAGGGCCCTTAAAAAGAGGATTGTGCTCAAGTGTCCTCCATGCCCACTGAAGGTAGAACAAGAAGTAATGGGCTTAATCTGCAGCAAGGGAGATTTAGGTTAGGTGTTAGGAAAAACTTTCTAACTATAAAGGTAGTTAAATTCTGGAATAGGCTTCTGGAGGTTTTTAAGAACCAGGTGGACAAACACCTATCAGATATAGTCTAGGTCAGGGGTAGGCAACCTATGGCACGTGTGCCGAAGGCGGCACTTGAGCTGATTTTCAGTGGCACTCACACTGCCCGGGTCCTGGACACCGATCCGGGGGGCTCTGCATTTTAATTTAATTTTAAATGAAGCTTCTTAAACATTTTAAAAACCTTATTTACTTTACATACAACAATAGTTTAGTTATATATTATAGACTTATAGAAAGAGACCTTCTAAAAACATTAAAATGTATTACTGGCACGCGAAACCTTAAATTAGAGTGAATAAATGAAGACTCGGCACACCACTTCTGAAAGGTTGCCGACCCCTGGTCTAGGTTTACGTGGTCCTGCCTCAGCTCAGAAGGCTGAACTTGATGATCTCTTGAAGTCTCTTCCAGCCCTATGTTTCTGTGATTCTATATGGAAAGAGGTTTTTGACCCTCTCAAGACTTTGATTGAGGGATCGGAGCGGAATGGGGAGAGGAATGGATGGAAAAGAAAGTGCTATAAAATGAGGAGAGAGAGAAGGTGGGGGGAAAAGATGGAAAGAGAAAATGAAGGAGATGGATAAATTAGGCAAGAACTGAGAGAGAGAGTAAAAAAACCCTAACAAAGGTGTGAGAAATAAACACATAGGATGAGGGAGGGATGCACAGAGGGAAAAGGCTAAAAGAGGTAATACTGCTCCCAAATATATCTGGATCCCAAAGAACTGTGGCTGCTATAAACAAACATGCAAGCCCTACTTCATAGATACTGCTACTCTGACTGGTTTCTGGCAACTTGTAAAAACATCTAATGCAGTGAGCATCACTACAGGGATCACAAACTATGTAAAGGGTTATTACCTGTGACAGGGTGACTGGCCCCGTTAAGAGGTAAGAGGTCCCACCTGTGCCTCACTCAGGAAGATCACAGACTCAAGAGTGGGTGAAGGACAAGAATCCATATGGCTGGCTGTATGTAAGCGGAGACTTGGCTCAGAAGGAGAGAGGCTTTCTGGATGGCCTTAAAAGTTCTGTTACATTTGAGCCTTGTTTAGTCTTGAGCCACCCCTGCAAGTGTGGTAATGCTGGCAACGGTTATGTTGTGGTGGGACTGCTATTAGTGTTTATATGGTAAGCTACTTAGTTGTAGTTGCAGAGCTAGTTTAGCGAGTTTACGGTAATCTCTTTTAGGCAGACAGGCTACATACAGTAATAAAGAGGAGGACACTACAGTAAGATGTTGTTTTGCTCTGTACGCTAAGGAGCATGTGACTGGTCCAGCGAGTTGGAAATCATGTGATAGCTGAGCTGGCTCAGACAAGAAGCTGAGAGGCGTGGGAGAGAAGCGCACAGAAATCTGACACACACAGACTCTGCTGAATAGGCAGCAGAAGCCACCAGATCTTTCTACACAAAGCTCGACTGCAAGGCCAGCAGGAAACATGGACTGTGGCGTGATCACCTCCAAGACAGTGCTGCTGCTGCTCAGCCTCATCTTTTGGGTAATTTGATAGAAGAACCTTTAGTTTGATAACTTTCCCTGACCGTCCTTTGGCTGCTGCCACTACTAGCTTCCTGTAACAGTCCTCACCCCTTTCTCTCTTCACTGAACGGATTTAACTGCACATGTTTTCAGATATTCTGAGGCTGATCCTGCGGTTCTTACTCAGGCAAAACTCCCCACTGAAGCTGATGGGGAGATTTGTCTGAGTCCGAACTGTAGGATTGGGGTCAGTATCTGTACTTCTTTTACTGTAAAGAACTTAGTATGCTAGATGCTCTATAAACAACGTTAATTGTTATGAATTATTACTTCTTATTACTGCCTTGAGAGTGTTAACACTAATATGATCAACTGTCCGTTTTTACTGGCCAAATTAAGGAAAGATCGGAGAGCAATGAGTGAGCGTCAGTACAAAGCAGATGTGCCTTAAAGAGGAACTGAAGGGGGATTTGTTATGGAAATACACATTTAACTCCATTAATCTACCTTTTTCTCACGGCAAGGAAGCAAACCTACTAATGTAGTTTTGTACACATAACTGATTTTTTTCCCAATTAAACTTTTAAAAGTAGTTTTATTAGTGAAACCAAGCATAAGAGGCTATGTAAAGACAATGAAAAATGCTAACTAAAGTCAGGTGGTTTCTGCCTCTGCCCAGAACTGGTCACCCCAGGGCAGTAAGCTAGAGATTCCATATCAGAGTTGTAGGTAATGAAGTGAGATTTTATGAAAGACAGAAAGTGAGGACACCAGAGAGTTAGGGGGCCACATATCCGTCTGATGTAAAGCAGCGTAGCTCCAGCTGAATATTCGGTGATATTAGAGGCTGGAGGTGAACTGCCAGGTGGGAAGCAGACTTTCCTCCCTGGGATGTTGGCCACAGATAGGGCTTTCTCCAATTAATGCTTGTTGTACTATGGTGAACTCCATTAGTGTTAGCTACACTCTATTTATTTCAGTGTAAGGGAGATCAGAACTGGGCACAAAGTTTCTCATTCTCTTAAAATCTTCAGGTAAGTAATGGGTTTCAGTCTTTGAAAAATTATGTTTGTTGTTCATGACTTTATCTGAACTGTAGTTAACACATTTATTATTCTCTTGCTTTAAATGCTATCACAAAGTTTTTCTTTAAAATGAACTTTTGATTCATGAGAATTTGTAAAATAATTGTTTTTTAATAGAAAACAAAACCCTGTGCTCATTTATGAAATTTCAGATCAATATAACTGAGTTTTAATTCATTCTAAACTCAAAGAAGAAAGATTTTGACTGATTAGTTTCAAAGAAGAAACATTTAAACGGTGAGGATATTATAGCATTGCATACATTATTTTATCCATTACTACTGCAATGATATTGGTATCCATACACGCTAGCCATTTCATTACGCTCTTCTCTGCTGGCTGGAATGAGAACTGATTTGCTGTGCCATAGACCGTATAACACTAAAAGTTAATGGAGATTACAAGGAGAATTAGACCCAAAGTATACACGGTTCTCAAACTCTGGTTGATGAACTCCTTTCTGGTGGTCTGAGAGCCAAGCAATAAGCAGAATGGGATGATGGAAGGGAAAGCAGCTCCATGAGAGGATTTCATTCTTATAAAATGGTGAATAGAATGAAATGGCTGGTGAGCCCCTGCAGCATACTCTACAACCTAGGACAAAAATCTTCATATGCTACTTTGTGCTTCCGGCTGCTGCACTTCATTTCTTCTCCAGCAGTGAAGCAGTTCAGATCCAGTTAGTGCTGGAAGCACTCTCATGTAAAAATGCAAGTTTCACTGTTCATTCGACATTGATTTTTGGACTCTGCTGAGCCTGGAGTGTGTCTAGCAACATAGCTGACACAGCTTTTTGTATACATTGATTTGGGGCTTTCTTAAATTAGTTTCAATATGAAACTTAGAAGTTTGAGTGTATCACACTTGATCATTTCATACGAATGAAATTAATTGAATGGTTATTTTCTGGAGACTGGCAGACCTGAACCAAAAGCCCAGATCTGGACACACAGTTCAGATCTAGATCCAAATGTTACATCCCAGGCATATTACCAGGTGTTTTTTTGACTTTGTATGGAGAACATTTAGTTCCTGAACCCTAGACAAATGCATGATATTAAGAGGATCCAATTAAGTGTTTAAGTTTCTGAAGTGTGTGAATATGCTCAGATAGAAACAGTGTATTGGCAGCTTCCTTAGTCTTGCAGCCCCTAAATGGTTAATGGACACATATAAATGAACTGTGCAGGTTGCAACATCAAAACCATTTGACTAAATGGGGGGTTGACTGAATGAGGGAGCAATGACTCATGCACACTGTTTTAGGGGACATGACCACGGCCAGGACTTTCAGCCAACCAATTAAAGAAACATATGGTTAACCCAGCGCCGGCTCCAGGGTTTTTGCTGCCCCAGGCAGCAAAAAAAAAAAAAAAAAAGCCGCGATCGCGATCTGCGGCGGCAATTCGGCGGGAGGTCCTTCGCTCCGAGCGGGAGTGAGGGACCCTCCGCCGAATTGCCGCCGAATAGCTGGACGTGCCGCCCCTCTCCCGAGTGGCCGCCCCAAGCACCTGCTTGTTCAGCTGGTGCCTGGAGCCGGCCCTGGGTTAACCAGAGTGTGGTTAAAAATGCTGTACTTGTGTACAAATTCCTTGCTGAAGTGGTTTCATAGAGTAGTATGATTTAGTTATATATCTGCTAAGTTTGTGAGTAAAAAATTATGTTTACTTTTAGAACCATATAGTAGTTTGTCTTTAGTGTTTCTGAAGGTAAAATTGCTGTTAAAAACTAAGAAGTAAAAGTATAGTTGGATTTGTTATACAGTTGGTCTAATGACTCCTCTATGGGTATATCAGTTCCAGGGGCACTTCAGCCCTCATTTTCCATAAGAATTTTCAGGCTTATAATTTTCTCATCATGTACAAAGATATTTGAATAGCCAGAGTACAGCTGCCAATGTTTGCCTTACAAACAGTTCATGACATCTTTTTGAAAGTATTAGTCAGGAAAATAACAGGTTGGGGGAGGGAAACGGTTCAGGTTGTATGAATGTGAGTCAAGAAGACCTTGGTGTAAAATTTGTGACAGGTAACCCTCCCACCCCCTTTTCAGATCCCACATAGAAGCTACAGCTTTCAGCCATGATTCTCTGCTATTTTTAGGGATAAGACTCATGTGAGTTTGACTGTAGTAATATAATTTAATGGCAATAAAGATTCCAGTTAGTATTTTGGGACTTTCCTGCCAAGTGGGAAATGTTGAGTAATTCAGCAATAGACTGAAAGAAATGAACCGGATAGATCACTTCATTTGCAGAAGTGAGCTTTTCAGAAATAAACCCCTTTGTGGTGAGCTGTGCTCAGGGCTTGAAATGTGGCAAAACCAGAAGGAACTCAACTCCCCCTGTTAAAATGAAATAATCTGTTGATGAATGTACATTAGGGGAGGACAGAAGAGATGGAGAATGCCCCTTGTTGAGTTCTTAACATTCATACCTTCATTGTGATCATCACTGGAAACCAAAGCTTGGATTTCACAGGCCAAAGTGTGTCCCCCAGAGGCATGCATGAAACTCCCATTGACTGACTTCAAGTCATCAGCATTTCTAATGTGAAGCACTTTTCTTCCTCTTGGATCCTTCTACAGATATTTCTGCATTGTCAGCAGTGGGCAGGGCTGGCCTTACCATGAGGCGAACTGAGGCGGCCGCCTCAGGTGCCAGACTGTGTGTGTGGGGGTGCCACTAGGACCCAGAGTGTAGAAAATTGTGTCTGCTGCTGGTGCATATGTATTCTCTCTGCTCTAGATGCACAGAGATGGTGGAGTGCTGTGCTGGAGAAAGGAGGGCACAAGAGACATAACAGGGAGGCAGGGGAAAGGGTGAGAGGGAATAACAGAAAGCAGCAGGAGCTGCAGGGAGAGAGAGGAGGAGGAGCCTCTTATGTATCTCTCTAGCACCCCCAGGAGCCTGGACTGATTAACACCAGCTTCTCCGGGACCTTCCTGTTTCCTGCTGCTTCCCTGAACTTGAGGAGAACAGGCAGTCAGCTGAAGTAGTAGGAGCCAGTTAGGCCCTTAAGACGCTGATATCTTCCCTCACTCAGGCCCTGCTACCAGCCTGCTTATTTGTTCCCTTCAATTGAGTGTTGAGAGCAACTAAAGCTGGCACAGAACAGCAGTCATGAGTGAAAGAAGAAAACGCCCCTCTGGGGCAGCATTCAGAAAAAGAAAGACAGCAAAGGAAGCTTTTCTATATAAGCAGGAAGGAGCTCTCCTGAGATACATAGACACAAATGTTCACGGTGAGCCTTCTGGCCCCAGTGAGGATGTGAGTGGTGAGGAGATGCCTGATCTTCCAGTTAGTCAGCGTGCAGGTGACCTGCCAGCTACTGCAGCATCCATATCTCCATCTCAAATGGATGTAACCATGCACATTCCTGAAGAAAAGTGTAGATCAGAGAAGAGTGTGGTGGAGGCGCAAGAAAAAGCTGCTGCTGAGTTTAGTTCCTTAAGTCTAGATGATCCAGGACTGTGGACCCACTTGAGCAGTAGCCTGAGGGACTTCCTTGTACTGCATGGGCCACAGCAAGTGAAAAACTTCATGTTCCCCAAAGACAATGAAAATAGAAGTTTCCATCCAACACATTACTGCGTGAAATCCCCAATGGTGACAAACTGGAGAGGCCATGGCTTATGTACTCAAAAACCCAGAATGCTGTATACTGTTTTTGTTGCAAACTCTTCCAGTCTAATGTTCCAGCCACATTGGGTTCTACAGGAACAAAGGACTGGAAAAATCTGGCTAGAAATCTGGCATGCCATGAGAAGGCAGCAAATCACCAGAGAGCATTCCATAGGTGGAAAGAGCTTGAGATGAGACTAAGGTTAAAGGCCACCATAGATGATCAGCATCAAGAGAAGATTGCATCAGAGTCTCTTTACTGGCAAAATGTTCTGAAAAGGCTCATTGCCATTGTGAGAATGCTTGCTACCCAAAACCTAGCACTGCGTGGCACTTCAGATCAGCTGTATGTGCCAAACACTGGAAACTTCCTTAGAATTGTGGAGCTGATGGCTGAGTTTGATGCTGTACTCCAAGAGCATCTAAGAAGAGTCACCACCCAAGAAATGTACACACACCACTACCTTGAAAAACAATTCAAAATGAGATCATACAGTTACTGGCAACAAAAGTCAAACAGAAGATTGTGGCAGATCTGAAGTCAGCAAGATATTACTCTGTTATTCTGGACTGCACACCTGACATCAGCCATGTGGAACAAATGAGTTTAATGGTGCGTTTTGTAACAACAACAGAACCTAGTGAAAATGTCCCTGCAATGGTGACTGTCAGAGAGCATTTTCTAGAATTTATTGATATTGATGATACTACAGGAGCTGGTATGACAAATGTGCTTCTTAAAAAGCTGGAAGAAACGGGAATTGCGATAGCTGACATGAGAGGTCAGGGCTACGATAATGGTGCCAACATGAAAGGAAAGAACAGAGGAGGGCGGACACGGATCCAAGAGTTAAACCCTCGAGCTTTTTTTGTCCCATGCATTTCTCATTGAACTTGGTGGTCAGTGATGCAGCATCAGCTTCTAGTGAGGCTGAATTTTTTTATGTAATTCAAAGCATCTATGTATTTTTCTCTGCATCAACTTATCGATGGCAAATTTTGAAGCAACATCTGGGAACATCCTCTCTGACACTGAAACCACTGAGTGTCACACGATGGGAAAGTNTCTCTCTGACACTGAAAGCCACATGATGGGAAAGTCGAGTGGAGGTGATAAAGCCTATCAAACACCAAATTGGGAAAATAGATGATGCCATAGTTGCCATTATGGAGGATAATGCTATGACAGGAACTGTTCGTGGGAGAACAGTGACAGAGGGAAATGGAATCACCAGAAACATACATAACTTCAAATTTCTGCTTGGCTTAGTGTTGTGGCATGACATACTGTTTGAAATAAATGTTGTAAGCAAGAGACTCCAAGGTCGTTGACCTTGATATATCTGGAACAACTGGACAAAGCAAAGTCATACCTACAGGCTTACCGGTCAGATGAGGGATTTCAAAACATTCTGAAGAGTGCACAGAAGTTGGCAGAGGAACTTCACACTGAAGCTATTTTCCCACCCATTCAAGAGTCACCGAAGAAGATGACATTTTGATTACGAGGCACGGGATAATCCCATAAGAGACNGCAAACAACAATTCAAAATTGAATTCTTTAAACAGGTGCTAGATTGTGCAATACCGTCTGTTGAGGAATGTTTCATGCAGCTCAAGGAACACAGCAGTATATTTGGGATGTTGTATGATATTCCAAAACTGCTCACTATACCCGAAGAAGACCTACACCAACAATGCAGGGCACTAGAGACAGTGTTGACACATGATGACATGCGCGATATTGATGCGAGTGATTTAGGTGATGAACTGAAAGCTCTTTCAAGATACATTTCAGCAGGATCAACTGCAAAGGTTGTTCTGGAATATATGTGCACAAATAAGATGACCACCCTCTTTCCAAATGCTTATGTTGCTCTGCGCATACTTCTAACACTTCCTGTAACAGTTGCCAGTGGAGAACGCAGCTTCTCCAAGCTGAAGTTAATAAAAACACATCTACGCTCCACAATGACACGGGAGAGGCTAGTTGGCCTTGCAACCATCTCAATAGAGCATGAGCTGGCCCAGACTGTGGACCTTCAGGAAGCAGTTCAAATCTTTGCAACCAAGAAGGTACGGAAACCACCACTTTGATTATTCAAACAGATAAAAATGCCGGTGTTTACTATGCAGACAAGAAAAGATAAATTTGCTGTTCAGGCGTTTGAAAGTTAAGTGTTACTTAAAATTTTTGAACAAGGCATTTTAAGTTGTTAGTTCTCCTTTATTGGGGTAGGTTGCAGAGCAGTACCATGAGAGGAGTAGAGCAGGAAAAAGGCAGAATTGAAAGCTTTTTAAAATTTAGGCCCAAGCAAGGGGGCATGGGGGCGTCATTTGAGCCCCCCGCCTCAGGTGCCAAAATGTGGGTCGGCCCTGGCAGTGGGATTAGTGTGCAAATATTAGAGAAAGGGCAGAGTTAAGCATGATGTGTGAAAATGGGACTGACACTCTTGAAATATCAATTGTTTACTGATCCAACAAGCAGTTCAGCACTTGAAAGAAAGGAGGTCAAGAGCCACGAAATCTGGTGTCTAGTTTTACAGTCCTGTTTTCATACAGTGCATAAAATAGGAACCATTGAAGTGTTAACATTAACTGATTTGCTGTGCAGTTAATTATGATTGCTGTGTGCTGTTTCCTGTTTGAAGCATAGGGAAATGCTGCAGTACTTCATTGTAAGCAGATGGAAATTTACCCCTTCACTGGTGTTTGTCTTTATTGGAACTCAAATAACCACCAGAAGCATAAACTTCAGTCTAGTTTTGGCTATTCTTAGGGTTTCCTTCCAGGTTTCTAGCATGTGAGCTTACAGTACCGCAGAGAAGCCCTCCATTCCTAGGCACAGCCTTAGAACATGACAACCTGTTTTATTTGGATAAGAGGGAGGGGTAACTTGGTTAACATACTAGCTTGTTAACGATTACCATTGTATGTGTTAGTCACTTCAGCTCCTGCAGGGGAAATGCAGAACCTTGAATTCAGGTTTTGGCAGATAGGTGAAGGAGGAACTGATTTTTCATCTTTTAGAATATGTTAATTTGTGATAGTTTGGTCTTTACATGTATCGCTGATAATCATCTAAGAACTCCTACAGGATTTACTGAGATTTATAAACAGCATTTCAATTAACCTGTAAGCAATACCTCTCTTGCCCAAGCACTGAAAAACTGCACATCTTACCCAGCTTGAAAATTATTGTGGGAAATAATTCACCTTACGCCTACATAATAGAGGCTGCAGGTACAATGCCTTGGTAGGAATTATTACTTAGAGGTGAACTGAAATGCTGTTTAAAAAATGCAGTAAGCCCTGTATGAGATCCCAGATCATTATCGTAATGCCTGTCTGCATGTGACTATTACAAATAAAGAGATTACTGATCAGTTTCTCTTTTACTTACCTGCCAAAAATATAGCAGGAGATGCTAATGTCAAAACACATACAGGTATTGCTACTGTGAAGGGGGAGTTTATTGGGAATGGTGTGTGCTCAGCACCTCTGAAAAGCAGGTCACTTATTTAAGGGCCTAACCATAGACTGAAATGTCTAACTTTAGTAGCCAACATAGTCAGGCGTGCTGGGACAATTTGTATAGTGGGGTGTTGAGAGCTATTGAACCAAACTGAAAACCCTATATAGGATGGAAACCACTGCAAGCCAGGGGGTGCAGCAGCACCCCTAGCACCTCTATTTCCAGCACCTATGAACATAGTTCCAAATTTTAAAATGTTAATCTTAATTCTCTCTGCCTCAGATGCACATTTGTGAACAGAAATGATAATGTTGATCTACCTCACATGGGGTCTGGTGAGGTTCACTGTCTTTAAAACACTTTGAGATCTTCTCATGAAAGGTGCTGTAGGAGGGCAAGGTATGACTACGTCTGACCTTCCAGTAATAGATTATTAGGAATAGAGCTGTGCGAAGAACTGATTTTTCAGTTCACTCGTGGTCTGTAAAATCAAAAACCAAATTCATTTTGGGTTGACCTGAAATGAATTTTTTTCAAAATTTTCAGTAAACCAAAAAGTAAAAAAAAGAATTTTGGTTTCGGTTGAGCAAAACATTTTGTTTGACCAAAAATGAAATGTTTTGTTTAGTTTTTGAGCATTTTTTAAAGCTTGTAAGTTTTCTTTTTTAATGTATAAAATGGAAGGAAATTTTAAAACAAAAAGTTGTTTTTGACTCGAAACATTGAATCGTTTTGTTTCAAAAATGTCAAAACAAAATATTGGCTTTCTCAGGATTTGTGGTTGGGGGAGGGCGGGTTCCACACAAACAATTTGGTGAAACCGACATGAATTTGCAAAATGTTTTGGTGTCACTCAATTTGTATTTTTCCCCCAAAAAAGTTTTCAATTAAAATTTTTGCTCAGCTCTAATTAGTCACTTTATTTAACACATCACCAGCACATCAGGGTCGAATTATTCTCAGTTTTATTCCTAGAGCAGTGGTCCCCAACGCAGTGCCCACGGGCACCATGGTGCCCGCCGGGGCGTCTAAGTGTGCCCGCTTACTGGCCGGCGGCACGCGAGCTGATTTTCAGTGGCACTCACACTGCCCGGGTCCTGGCCACCGGTCCGGGGGCTCTGCGTTTTAAGTTAATTTTAAATGAAGCTTCTTAAACATTTTATAAACCTTATTTACTTTACATACAACAATAGTTTCATTATATGTTATAGACTTATAGAAAGAGACCTTCTAAAAATGTTAAAATGTATTACTGGCACGTGAAACCTTATATTAGAGTGAATAAATGAAGACTCGGCACACCACTCCTGAAAGGTTGCCGACCCCTGACTTATAGGGAAAGGTACAAAAAAAACCCCAAACACCTGGGCATGTTTAGTCTTGAGAAAAGAAGACTGAGGAGGGGCTTGATAACAGTCTTCCAATATATTAAGGGCTGTTATAAAGAGGACAGTAATCAATTGTTTTCCATGTCCCCTGAAGATAGGACAAGAAGTAATGGGCTTAATCTGCAGCAAGGGAGATTTAGGTTAGATATTAGGAAAAACTTTCTAGCTATAAGAGTAGTTAAGCACTGGAATAGGCTTCCAAGGGAAGTTGTGGAATCCCCATTTCTGAAGGTTTTTAAAAATGTGTTAGAGAAACAACTGTTAGGGATGGTCTAGGTCAGGGGTCGGCAACCTTTCAGAAGTGGTGTGCCGAGTCTTCATTTATTCACTCTAATTTAAGGTTTCGCGTGCCAGTAATACATTTTAATGTTTTTAGAAGGTCTCTTTCTATAAGTCTATAATATATAACTAAACTATTGTTGTATGTAAAGTAAATAAGGTTTTTAAAATGTTTAAGAAGCTTCATTTAAAATTAAATTAAAATGCAGAGCGCTCCGGACTGGTGGCCAGGACCCGGGCAGCGTGAGTGCCACTGAAAATCAGCTCGCGTGCCGCCTTCGGCACGTGTGCCATAGGTTGCCTACCCCTGCTATAAGTCAAGTTTTCCAAATATTTTCTCATTTTTGTTTCTCTTCTCTGGTCTCTCTCCAATTTATCCACATTTCTCTTAAAGTGTGGTGCCCAGAATTGGACACAGTACTCCAGCTAAGACCTCACCAGTGCTGAGTAGAGCAGGACAATTACCTCCTGTGTCTTATGTACAACAGTCCTGTTAATATACCCCTGATTGAAATTAGCCTTTTTCGCAACTGCATCACATTGTTGACTCATTCAATTTGTGATCTACTATAACCCCCCAGATCTTTTTCAGCAGTATTACCACCTAGCCAATTATTCCTCGTTTTATAGCTGTGCATTTGATTTTTCCTTCCTTTGCACTTGTCTTTATTCAGTTTCATCATATTTATTTCAAACCAGTTCTCCAAGTTGTCAAAGTCATTTTAAATTATTGAAGCCCCTCCCAGTCTGATGTCCTCTGGAAATTGTATACGCATACTCTCCACTCCATTATCCAAGTCATTAATGAAAATATTGAATGGTATCGGACCCAGGACTGACTCCTGCGGGACCCCAGTAGATATGCACTCCTGATTGGACAGCGAACCACTGATAACTACTCCTCGAGAACAGTCTTGTGCACCCACCTTATAGTAATTTCATCTAGACCACATTTCCCTATTTGGTTTATGAGAATGTCATGTGAGCCTATGTCAAAAGCCTTTCTAAAATTAAGATATATCACATCTGTTGCTTCCCTTCTATCCACTAGGCCACTAACACTCTCAAAGAAGGAAATTAGGTTGAGTTGGCATGATTTGTTCTTGACAGATCCATCATGGCTATTCCTTACAATCCTGTTATCCCTTAGGTGCTTACAAATTGATTGTTTATACTTTATTCCTGTATCTTTCCAGATATTGAAGTTAAGCTGATTGGTCTATAATTCCCTGGGTCCTCTTTGTTCTTCTTTTTAAAGATAGGTACTCTGTTTGCCCTTCTCCAGTCCTTATACATACCAGTAGATCAAAAGAGTAAAAAGAAAATTTGGAGCAAACTGTGGATGGGAATGTGACAAGCTCCTTGTGATCGTTGGAGTGATGTTGATTCTTTGCTGTTCTGATTTCAACACTTGCTAATGGAGTTGTCTCCATTAAATACCCCATTCACCTTTTCAGGGTTAGTACATGAAACACATGAGACCTTTATCTAAAAAAACTATGAATAAAACAGTGATAAGGTTGTTTTTTTTTCCTTTCAGTTGCGCAGTAACAATGTTCCTTTCATTCATGTCTGCCTGAGAACAAAAAGTGTTTTGTGTACTTTAGGACCAGGCGAGGTTGGGTAAATGTTCTGTAGGGATATGCAAACTGTTCCTGTGAAACATCTTAAAATCTTGACTTGGGGTGGCTATCTTTAACTAAGGGTGCAATCTTTAACTGCACAAATGCGGTTGATTGTACTCCATTTTACACATAATTTGAATGTAGAACTCCAGGGTTTGCTCTGTGGCTTAGCCTTAGTGGGGCAGTGGTCTGGTGGATAGTTCACTCTAGTGTGAAGGGCATTGGACTAGGAGTCTAAAGATCTGGATTTTATTGCCAGTTCTGCCATAGATTCACTATATGGCTCTCAGCAAGCCAATTAAACTGAGGGTGGCTACTGAATTTGAGTGCCACTAGCTTTGTTTGGATGTCAGACTTGAGACACCTGGGGGGCTTATTTCTGAAATGGTGAGTATCTGCAGCTCCACCTGAAGTAAAAGTTGATGCAGGAGTTCAGTATTTAATTAAATGAGACCCCAGATACCTCAAGCTGGCCATCCAAGAAATGGAAGCTCCCAAAAATCAGTGGGCACTTTCGCACAGTTTGCTCCAGGCTTCTCTGTGCTTTATTTCCTCTATCAATAAAATTAAGTTCATGATACCTTTGTAAAGTGCCTTGAATCAAATGTGTACGTCAAAGTTTGTACTTTGCTTTGTGGGAAATTTAGAATTGGAAATAAACAAGGAGCAGAACATAACTGACTTTCAGGGAAGCACATGTAGCAGGACTGAACAGTGGGGCATGTAATTTTTATGATAAGGCTACTGATTTCACAACTAGCAAACTGCCCTTATGATATGATCAGATAAGGAGGGGTTGTGTTGATGGTGTTATGGAGGCAGCTTGATATCCTTAGTTCTCTCCAGCATGCTCCTGCAGAACACTCTTTGTCCAACTATCCACCAAAATCCTGATCCAGAGATCATTGAAGTCAATGGAAAGGCTCCAGGCCCTAACTGAAGTACAGTCACTTTATACATGCAGTCATTTACAGCACTCAGATGCTCTGTGTTTGCTGTAGAAGTACACCTCTACCCCAATATAACGTGACCCGATATAACTCGAATTCAGATATAACGCGGTAAAGCAGCGCTCCGGGTGGGGCGGGGCTGCACACTCTGGCGGATCAAAGCAAGTTCGATATAACGCGGTTTCACCCATAACGCGGTAAGATTTTTTGGCTCCCGAGGACAGCGTTATATCGGGGTAGAGCTGTACCTAAGATAGATAGGTTGCTTCTACTGTTAAGTGTGTTTGGCAAAGATTTTTTTCCTGTTAACCCACTGGGATGTGAATCCATGCTCTCACACCCTAATCAAGAATCATACCCCTAGACCAACAAGCCATCCTTGCCAGGGCTAGCCTGTCAGTGTTAGGGCCAGTCCTGTAGTTCATTGTCTCCTAAGAGGTGTAACAAGACCTCTGAAGCTCTAACCACTTCACTTTTAACTTTTGAAAATAGTTAATGGCTTTTAGTGAATTTAGAGCCTAGTGTTTCTAGTCTCAAAACAGGTTTCCAGTGATGTAAATATCTCTGACACAGAAGTTACAAAATAATGAAAACACCTGGGTTTGTTCCTGAAAATCAACCTGGATTTCCCACAACCCTGTGGCCATGACTTGTTGCTTTTGAGGCAGGCAAGGGAAAAGAAAAACAGCCACCTACTGCACCTGGTCAGATGTGGAAGGGCATATTTTCCAGGCCAATTGAAACCTGTGCCTTGTTTGCACAGAATGACTGATAAATTAAGAAATGTGCTTTGAAGGTCTGAAGAGTCCTTCATGCTTTTGTACAAATAGGCTCAATAAGATTTTTTTTCAGTTACCTTCCTACTGTACATTTTAAATGAGGGGACTGAGGTTTAATGAAGGTTTCGGCAGTGTTTGATCTTGGTTGGTTATTTGCATGACGTCAAAGGTAAATCTCCACTGAAACTGCCAGTGCAAAGTCAGGAGTGCTGATTAGGCCCCTATCACCCCAAACCAACCATTGCTAAATGTCTGAGCTTAATATCACTCATTCTACACACCCTAATTTCTTCCCCCCCACCCTCATACTGATAGTTGTGGGGAAACTAAATTCGATTCTTAGGCCCTGATGATCCCATCTTGTGGAAAAACCGTAGGAAAAGTTGATGAAAAAAGCTGGAGCATGTGCTTCTGATAGGATTCACAAGGTTTGCAGGCTAAGGATCTGCAGAGAAAGCAGAACAAAGCCATGTGCCTCCTGGGCAAACCCCTGGGATGGCCTTCCCCATGCTGCTCTCTGAATGGGGGAGGGATAGCTCAGTGGTTTGAGCATTGGCTTGCTAAACCCAGGGTTGTGAGTTCAATCCTTGAGGGGGCCACTTTGGGATCTGGGGCAAAAACAGTAGTTGGTCCTGCCTAGTGAAGGCAGGGGGCTGGACTCGATGACCTTTCAGGGTCCCTTCCAGTTCTATGAGATAGGTATATATTATTATATTATAAGCTCCCCTTGCCTTGAAGGTTGCGCTGTCATTAGCTGCTCCGTCCACCCTGCAGCTATGCATCACCTGTCTGTCCAAGGGGGTCCAAAGCCATGGCGGGGAGTTAAATCTGCTCTGCTCTAAATGACCGTAATCCTGCATGTCTATTTGATTGGCACACAAGCTTGTACTTCCAGCAGGTCAGAACTCAGATCATGTGCAGGGAGTACAGTGGGTCACACCCCACCCTGGAGAATGCTGAGTTCAGCGTTTGGGAAGGAATGCCCTAGATGTGTCAAGGACAAGCACTTTATGACACCATGCCCATCCCAGATGGCAGAATTCAAATTCAAGACAGGAAAAGGGAAAGCAATCTGCTATGTACAAGGGGGGATGTATAGCCAAGATCTGAGAACGCCAAATGGTCCTGCAATAGCTATTGAAGCGGGTAACACTGACTCACACAAAGCTACCTGATGTGGGAGGAGCTTATAGCTATCAGGAATGGCATACTGTGGAAGAGGAAAACAGATAGGTTTATGAAGATATGCCTGCAGTCTCTAGGGGAATATGCATGGGTGAAAACAATGCCCAAAAAGTGATGCTGCTAAGAAGGAATTCGCAGCTGAAAATTAAGAAACCGGAAGGCAGCCATAGACTGCAAAGGAACTGCTTGAGGAACAAGCTCAAGAAGGCACAGGAAAAAATGGATGGATTTTTAAACATGAGTAAAAAGATATTTAGGCAGGCAGAGAATCAGAGTGAGATTTTTCAAAAGTACAGAATGTTGGACTAGCTCTGCTTCCATTGACTCCCGTGGTACAGCTCCCTTTGACTGCAATGGGAGCAGAGCTAGGCCATCACTGAAGTTCTGCGAATCAAGTCCTGGGAGTGCAAGCAAAAACCTGGTGGGAAACAGACTAAGGACCAATAAAACTGCAGCTGGAGCATGTGTGTATTGACAGTACAACAGCGCACAAACAGAACCAGGAAAACCAATGCATCCTGCCTTCCGCTGTGGGTCACTGAGAGGTAACAAAAAGGAAAACAAGTTCTTTATGGAGGAAAATGTTGCATGAAACTGCCAATAGCCAAGAAGTCTGTGTGACGTTACACCCCATATTCTTTATGGAAATATGGTTATGATATGAATATGTTATAACTAAGATATGCTTTATGCAATATGGTCTTGTAAGATATCATTGGAAAGGTTATAATTTACTGAATGTGTTTATCCACTTCGTATGCATGTATCATTTTTGTATCTGAAGCTGGTAATATTGACCATGTCTCTGTATTTCAAATATGCCACGTTGAATGAGGCCAAACAATGTTAGTGGCGGATTGAAGAAATGCACACAAGCATAAGGATTACCCCAAGAACTGTGTGCAATAGAAACCTCTTAGAGATAGCTCTATACAATGGGAACTGTTTGACCCAGGTCACAGCAAAAAAAAATTTCCAACAAGTGGGGGGAAGATATAAAAGAGGGACAATGACAACATGAGGGGCCCTCAGTCTCCATACAACAACACACCTGAAAACACCTGAGGAACAAACACTGAACTGTGAGAAATAATGGTCCCAGGCTAATAAAACCTGGGAAAGCCAAGGCAACTTGTGCCTTAAGAATCTGCCAGTCTGTTTATCACTCAGGGTGAGAATTTGTTAATTTTTATTTTACCTATCTAGTGTGTTAAACTCAGTCTGTGGCTTTTGTTTATTTACAGTCTACTTTGTTCTGTTTGCTATCTCTTTAACCACTTAAAATTCACCTTTTGTAATTAATAAGCTTATTTCTTGTTGATAATAAAACCCAGTTTATGTAATTTCTAACTGGGGGGGGCAAGAAGCTGTGCACATCTCTCTTCACATTGAGTAAGAGGGTGGATTTTTATGAGCTTGCGCTGTGCAGATCTTTCTATATAGTGCAAGACAGTATTATTTTGGGTTTATCTCCCAAAAGGGGCATGCATGTGAGTGCCCGGGGGATTCCTCTCACACAGAGCTGATTTCCTTCTGTGATTGCAGTGGGGTGTGGCCCTACCGGTGTGTGTGTGTGCTGCAAGAGGCCAGAGAGCCTAATTCAGCAAAGCAGGGAGAGAGAAACCTGGCTGCTTGAGCAAGAGAGGCTCAGTGAAATCCCAGTACATCAGGTGGCACCCCGGAAGGGGGGTCCAACCTGTCAAAGTCTGGTAATAGTAAAATACCTCTTTGGAGCTATTGGGCTGTCTCCAATCCACTGCTTGTCAACAGATTTCTTGATACCAGTCATAGAACAGGCGGGGGAGAAAAGGTGGAGGAGTTGCACTGTGTGTAAGAGTGGTTGAAAATGTGATTGCTCGGAGCTCCAGTATGAAACTGGAGAAAAGCCTGTTGAGAGTCTTTGGGTTAAGTTTAGAGGTGAGAGCAACAAGGGTGATGTTGTGGTGGGTGTCTGCTATAGACCACCAGACCAGGAGGATGAGGTAGACGAGGCTTTCTTCAGACAACTAACAGAAGTTTCCAGATCACAGGCCCTGGTTCTCATGTGGGACTTCCATCACCCTGACGTCTGCTGGGAGAGCAATACAGCAGTGCACAAACAATCCAGGAAGTTTTTGGAGAGTGTTGGGGACAACTTCCTAGTGCGAGTGCTGGAGGAACCAACTAGGGGCCGTGCTCTTCTTGACCCGCTGTTCACAAACAAGGAAGAATTGGTAGGGGAAGTAGAAGTGGGTGGCAGCCTGGGCAGCAGTGACATGAGACGGGTGAGTTCAGGATCCTGACAAAAGGAAGAAAGGAGAGCAGCAGAATACGGACGCTGGACTTCAGAAAAGCAGACTTTGACTCCCTCAGGGAACTGATGGGCAGGATCCCCTGGGAGGCTAATATGAGGTGGAAAGGAGTCTAGGAGAGCTGGCTGTATTTTAAAGAATCCTTATTGAGGTTGCAGGAAAAAAACATCCTGATGTGCAGAAAGAATAGCAAATATGGCAGGTGACCAGCATGGCTTAACAGAGAACTCTTCGGTGAGCTTAAACACAAAAAGGAAGCTTACAAGAAGTGGAAACTTGGACAGACGAGTAGGAAGAAGTATACAAATGTTGCTCGAGCATGCAGGGGTGTAATCAGGAAGGCCAAAGCACAATTGGAGTTGCAACTAGCAAGGGATGTGAAGGGTAACAAGAAGGGTTTCTACAGATATGTTAGGAACAAGAAGAAAGTCAGGGGAAGTGTGGGACCCTTACTGAATGGGGGAGGCAACCTAGTGACAGAAGATGTGGAAAAAGCTGAAGTAATCAATGCTTTTTTTTGTCTCGGTCTTCACAGACAAGGTCAGCTCCCAGACTGCTGCGCTGAGCAGCAGAGTATGGGGAGGAGGTGAGCAGCCCTCAGTGGTGAAAGAGCAGGTTCAGTACTACTTAGAAAAGCTGGACATGCACAAGTACATGGGTCCGGATCTAATGCATCCGAGGGTGCTGAGGGAGTTGGCTGATGTGATTGCAGAGCCATTGGCCATTATCTTTGAAAACTCATGGCGATCGGGGGAGGTCCCGGACGACTGGAAAAAGGCAAATATAGTGCCCATCTTTAAAAAAGGGAAGGAGAATCCGGGAAACTACAGACTGGTCAGCCTCACCTCAGTCCCTGGAAAAATCATGGAGAAGGTCCTCAAGAAACCATTTTGAAGCACTTGGAGGAGAGGAAAGTGATCAGGAACAGTCAACATGGATTCACCAAGGGCAAGTCATGCCTGACCAACCTGATTGTCTTCTATGATGAGATAACTGGCTCTGTGGATATGGGGAAAGCGGTGGATGTGATATATCTTGACTTTAGCAAAGCTTTTGATACGGTCTCCCACAGTATTCTTGCCAGCAAGTTAAAAAAGTATGTTGCATGAATGGACTATAAGGTGGATAGAAAGCTGGCTAGATCGTCAGGCTCAGCAGGTAGTGATCAATGGCTCGATGTCTAGTTGGCAGTTGGTATCAAGCAGAGTGCTCCAGGGGTCGGTCCTGGGGCTGGTTTTGTTCAACATCTTCATTAATGATCTGGATGATGGGATGGATTGCACCCTCAGCAAGTTCATGGATGATACTAAGCTTGGGGGAGAGGTAGATATGCTGGAAGGTAGGGATAGGGTCCAGAGTGACTTAGACAAATTGGAGGATTGGGCCATAAGAAATCTGATAAGGTTCAACAAGGACAAGTGCAGAGTCCTGCACTTAGGACAGAAGAATCCCATGCACCGCTACAGGCTGGGGACTAACTGGCTAAGCATAAGTTCTGCAGAAAAGGGCCTGGGGATTACAGTGGATGAGAAGCTGGATATGAGTCAACAGTGTGCCCTTGTTGCCAAGAAGGCTAATGGCATATTGGGTTGCATTAGTAGGAGCATTGCCAGTGGATTGAGGGAAGTGATTATTCCCCTCTGTTCGGTACTGGTGAGGTCATATCTGGAGTATTGTGTCCAGCTTTGGGCCCCCCACTATGGAAAGGATGTGGACAAATTGGAGAGAGTCCAGCAGAGGGCAACGAAAATGATTAGGGGGCTGGGGCACATGACTTTTGAGGAGAGGCTGAGGGAACTGGAGTTATTTAGTCTGCAGAAGAGAAGAGTGAGGGGGGATTTGATAGCAGTCTTCAACTACCTGAAGGGGGGTTCCAAAGAGGATAAAGCTCGGCTGTTCTCAGCGGTGGCAGATGACAGAACAAGGAGTAATGGTCTCAAGTTGCAGTTGTGGAGGTCTAGGTTGGATATTAGGAAACACTATTTCACGAGGAGGGTGGTGAAGCACTGGAATGGGTTACCTAGGGAGGTGGTGGAATCTTCCTCCTTAGAGGTTTTTAAGGCCTGGTGTGACAAAGCCCTGGTTGGGATGATTTAGTTGGTGTTGGTCCTGCTTTGAGCAGGGGATTGGACTAGATGACCTCCTGAGGTCTCTTCCAACCCTAATATTCTATGATTCTACTGTGTGTATTACGGGGTTAGAGAGGGACTCTGGTCATACTGTTTTGGAGGGAGCAGGTAGTGGTTCCAGTTCATTATTGCCCTGCACCTTTTGTGGTCATTTATGCCATATCAGAATGGCAGTGTTTTACCCTCATTTTACATTAGTGCAAATGACTGTCTGACTACACCAGGTGTAGGGCACCGGAGTATCAGCCCCAATGAATCAGATTGCACTCTGCCTCACTGATGATCAGTTTAGGAAGATTAGATTACCATTGCTTCACCCTCTCTTAGCTCCATGTTCTTCACTCCAAGAAGGGTTTTTTGGTTCTCAAATAATTTACAATCTCTCCTTTCAGTCAGACTAATGCAGGCATCGGGTAAGAAAAACAAATCCTTCTGGCTTTAGCTGTGTGAACAATCCAAGCCATTATGGCTGGGGAAGCAGCAATAATCACAGCTTTGTTGTCTCTCAGATCAGCTGTGAAAGAAGTCTTCTGAGATAGAGATTTCATTCATCCATCTCTTTAGCTTCTTTTGTGGCAATGGTCATTCAGGGATGTGCTCTTCAAGTTTGAAAGAAGTATGAAGTAATTAGCTGAAGAAATTTTGGAGCCACTGGCAACAATATTTCCAAGCTCATGAATGACAGGAGTGGTCCTGGAAGACTAGAGAAGGGCTAATATAGTGCCTATCTTTAAAAAGGGGGTAAAGGAGGAGTCGGGGAACTATAGACCAGTCAGCCTGACTTCGATACCTGGGAAGCTACTTGAGCAATGTATAAAACATTCAGTTTGCAAATACCTGGAGGATGAAGGAGTGATCACTAGCAGCCAGCATGGACTTACCAAGAACAAATCATGCCAAACCAGCTTGATTTCCTCCTTTGACAGGGTAACTGATTTGGTGGATAGGGGGAATGTGATGGACATAATATACCTGGACTTCAGCATGGCTTCTGATACAGTCCCACATGACATTCTGATAAGTAAGCTGGAGAGCTCGGTGGAACTACCATTCAGTGGATACATAATTGGTTAAACAACCGCAAACAAAGACTAACTATTAATGGAATGATGTGGGTTGGAGGGAGGTCTCAGGTGGGGTTCCACAGAGATCTGTTCTGGGTCCAGTTTTATTTAACATCTTTATTAATGACCTGGATGTAGGAGTAGAGAGCATACTGATCAAATTTTCAGATGACATGAAGCTGGGGAGGGTTTGCAAACATTTTGGAGGATAGAGCTAAAATTCAAAGGGATCTTGATAAATTGGAGAACTGGGCTACAGACAACAAAATTAAATTCAACAAAGACAAATGTAAGGCGTTACACTTAGGGAAGACAAAACAAATGTACAAATACACATTGGGGGATAACTGGTGTGGCAGCAGCATGGCTGAGAAGGATCTGGGAGTTGTGGTGGATCACAACCTCAACATGAGTCAGCAATGCAACATTATTGCAAAACAAGCAAATGCAATTTTGGGTTGCATTAACAGAGGCATAGCATGCAAGTCACAGGAGATGATAGTACCGTTCTAACTCGGCACTGGTTAGACCTCAGCTGGAGTACTGTGTCCAGTTTTGGTCACCAATGTATAGAAAGGATGTAGAGAAACTTGAAAGGATCCAGAGGTGAGTGACAAAGATGATCAAAGGGATGGAATGCAAGCCACATGAGAAAAGGCTGAAGGAACTGGATATGTTTAGTTTGGAAAAGAGGAGATTAAGGGGGGACATAATAGTTCTCTTCAGATACCATATGATGGAGAAAAGTAGTTCTCTCTTGCCACAGAGGGCAGGACAAAAGGCAATGGGTTCTAACTGCAGCATAGAAGATTTAGATTAAATCTCAGGAAAAACTGTAAGAACAGTAGGACAATGAAACAGACTGCCTAGGGAGGTTGTGGAAGTTCCTTTACTGGAAGTTTTCAAAGGAGGATGGATAGCCATCTGGCTTGCATGGTTTAGACACAACAAATCCTGCATCTTGGCAGGAGGCTAGACTAGATGACCCTTGCGGTTCCTTATGACTCTATGGTTCTATGATTCTGTGTTTCATTGGAGAGCCCTAGCAGGCAATCAAGGGAATAAAAATCAGACTAGGGAGTTTTTTGGGGGGGAAATTGGGGGAGTGTGAGGTTGTCATGTCTTCCAAAATCCAGTCAGCCAGTAATGCCTCTTCATATAGCTACAATGGCTTTACATAGATCAGAACAACAAAAAAATGAAGTAACAAAATAATCATGTTTGCTCAGTGAGAAGTTCTCTTTTACCAGCTACATCCAGCCTCACTTCATTCCTAAATCTTGTCTAGGTTGGGGATTTCAGCCATCAGTGGCCAGTTGCTGGTGTAACTGTACCACAGTATGGACAGATGAAGCTGCGATAATTGGAATTTGGACCATTGTGGTTTAACTTTGCTTTCAACCTTGTCACCCTTTTCTCTGGGGCCCCAAAATATTCACTTAATGACTTAAAAACCATGTATTTACCCATTCTTTCATTTTCAAGTGTCACTACACTTCCCATTTTTGGTTGGAAGCAGAATTGCAGAAATTCCATGAGAACAACCCAGCTCCCTGTATTTCCAGCATGACCAGAAGCAAGACATAGAAGTTCCAGTGTGTGTTTTGAATAGTGGTTTACTTAGTGCTACTCACAATAGGATTCATTTTTAGGTGCTGAGCTCCTCGGGTGGAACAAGTATCTGAAGTACCACTCCCACTAGCCAGACCATACCTGTTGTTCCTAGAAGATTTCCCTCTTCAGGACTATCAACTAAGCACGTTTTTTCAATTGACATATACTGATAAATCACAACATACCTCCTTGGACTTTCCCAGAAATACTTAAACACACAATCTCAAGGAGTTTTAGAGAGCAAACAAGCCTCTTTTACCAGTTCCCAGACAACTCAGAAGCCAGTATCCTGTTGCTCTGCAGGCACACCCAGATTTAATTACAGTAAACTGCAGAGCACCATTTCCCATAGTGTTGCACCTTCAGCCTGTTCTGAGTCACTTCTGACCAATAGAAATATACAGCAAGTAAATATGCTACATTCAAAAGGAGAGGTACTAAGTTACCAGTATGGGAGTAACTATGCCAATACCTGTGTTATGCCTCTGACTATGAACTGGGGTCGGGTGTGTGAGAAGATTTTCGAGAGTGCTCTGCACTGACCTAGTTTTGCTCCTGTGGAAGTGGATGGTATTTCACCATGACTCCCGTGGGAGCAGAGAGAGGCCAATTCTGAGCGCGTTTGAAAATCCCAACCTCCACGTTTAGAGTCAGATTGAGATAAGTGATTGTGTAGTTAACAAAAAGTGCTGCACCTTCTCGCCTGACTCCTGCCTATTGATTAAGGCAGTTCAGAATTAATTAGGTATAAAAATTAAATTCTGGATTATAATATTGTACAAGAACTATAAAACAGCAAGCACCAAATTCACACACAGTTGTTGTGGTTTTGTATTTTTTAAAGAGAAATTAGGCAGAGGATGAATTAAAATCTTCCATGGGCCACTTCCCTCTCCCCCCCCCCTCAAAATACCCCAGGCCTTTTTGTCCTAACTCACCCTAGCGAGGGTGGTCTCCATCACTTAAGCAGTGTCTCAGTATGTTGCTGTTACCAATGTGGTTGTAGTTTGTCATATCTATTGCTGCAAAACTTATAATGAAGACAGTGGAAAAGTACAGTTTCCCTGAAGGTTTTTCAGTTTCTGAATCTTCAATTTTCTTTGCATCCTTCACTTACCTGAAAGTGAATTAGAAAAGCAGAAACTTTGCTAAACCTGACATGTTCAAGAACACACAATGCTGGATATTCTTAAAGGAATTATTTCACTTGGATGACCTACTGCCCAGGAGGCTTTTAACTTTCCTGCACAGTGAGCTTTTGACACCCTTCTCCAATGAAGTCTAGTTCTAGTATAACAATCAGAGAATGAAGTTTTTCTCTCTCCCTGACTAGGAACATTGAAATGTAAAATCTGATATTTTTTAAATAAACCTGAAATTGGATTTTTTTTAAAAACAACTGTCTAATATACGACAAGTTTTATATTCAACCTTGACCAGATCTACTGCCAGTGTTTAGGGCCTGATCCAAATAGGGTGACCAGATGTCCCGATTTTATAGGGACAGTCCCGATTTTCGGGTCTTTTTCTTATATAGGCTCCTATTACCCCCCACCCCCGTCCCGATTTTTCACATTTGCTGTCTGGTCACCCTAGATCCAAAGCCCCTTGAAGTCAATGAGAGTATTTACATTGATGTCAGTGGATTTTTGACCAACCCTTCACTGCTTACCCCTCAAAGCCATAAATGTGTAGCACTGGCTTTTTGGACCTTGCGTGTTACCTGATAGTCCCAGAAAATATTAGTCCTAAAAAATGTATGCTAAAGATTCAAAGGAAACACCAGCCATCAAATTCTGACTCTCTTCACTTCTTCTCTACAAAATGAGTGCTCTGCTCAGCCTATATTTTATATTAGCCCAAGTGAATCTGCAGTTCCCTTCATGGCTTCCTGTGCAAGTTTCTCATGCCAGGACCACAATCATTCCAAGAGGGGAGAATAGGTAATTGCCACAAATAGAGCTGGAGGCATGTGCTAGAATTGCAAACATCCTCCGTTGACCCTGGATCCTCAAATACTGCCTTGTGGCTTAGTGCACGGAGGGGCTGCGGATCTCAACTCATAGGATTCTGGAGGAACCAGGATGGAGGTGAAACAGCAGTGAACCTGTGGTTCCTCTCCCAGTTCCTTCAGCATCATACTATTAGAAGGGACTGCCAGAATTCAGCCCCAATGGAGCAGGGGTCTTGGAAGGACATGGGAGCAATGTTTTTAATACACATAAGGTTTAGTTCAACCCCAGTTTAATGACTCAATTTATCTGATCTCAGTAATGTATAGGTATGAGCAATGAGCTATAACACCAGCGTTGTGTGGGATGAAAGTAGCTTTAGGTCGAAAATGAGTGATGCACCTTGCACTTGAAAATAAAGGAGGGACATGCAGCAGACTTGGGGAAAGTTGGTTAACACATGGTGGAGACTATCAACATGTTTTAGTATTAAGTATCAAGGACATTACTTTAAATTACTTTAAACTGGCAAACCTAATGGACCATGGGATAGTCTTGCACCTCTAGGTTGCACAGTCAAATCCAGGTGTGGCCTATGTGATATGAACATGGTGGCTTTGATCCAGTGTCCAGTGCACAGGTGCCAGCAACACAGAAATCATTGGCACCCTATTAGTAGTCTCAGCAGGGAGGCCAATGATTGAATGGAGGCATGGAGAATGAACTCTCACCTTAACCGGAGAGATGATCTTTCCACATCAATTCTGAGACATTGACAGGACACTGCGGGGAAGCTTTTGTATTATGCCCATGCTGTTGCAACCCTTTGGTTAAAGGAGTTCAATCTCCAAGGCTGATAATCTGATATCTTTCATCAGTAATAAAATCACATACATTTATTTCATTTACTCTTTACGAACACAATTGTATGTGGACAGATGCACTCATCTGCTTCCTCCTGAATGGCAAGTACCATATTTCTCTGGGCTGAGAGTCTGTTGTTCATGTTTGTGAGTGAGGGTGATGATGGCTTTTAAAGACAGCTGAGCTCTTCTGATGAATGGTTCTTATATTGACTTTAACTGGTGCAAATTTCCTAGCGGGGGAATACTCTACAGAAGAATTTCTTCAGATGTTTGAAAACTTGTGTGAGCATTGGCTTTTCCCTTTTCAGAAAAAGAATGAAATGATCTGTGAAGCTCCTACAGGATAAATAATAGAGCAATTCCAGAAGAAAATCATCTTTAAAAATAATGCACAACTCCATAGTGGCGGTTAAACACCCCACAGGCTTTCAGAACTCTGCCACAGCAAAGTGCAATATTGGTGGGGGTGTGAAAGGGACCAGATTGTTGTTTCTTAGACAACAGCATCCCTGTGATCATGATTGTCTCCTTTAAAAGTGAATTCCTCTGGGTGCAATTAAAATGAATGTATGTCATCAAGAGTAGGAAGTGCCTGGTAACAGCTGAGCTGAGCTGCTGGTGCACTGTTAACCTTATATGTCACCCCAGCAGAGGGTGCCTTTGACTGGGAGGTGAGTGATCCCTGGGTTTAGGTTGACTATAAGCTCACTACAGGCCCAGGGTTGCTCCCAGTGAAATTAGTAGCAAAGCTCTTGCTGGGACTTCAGTGAGAGCAGCATTAGCCCAAAGGGCGCAGTTCTGTGAGGTGATGAGTACTTTGTACAAGGCGCTGAGCACGATCCACTCCCATTGAACTCTGTGGGCCCAGTCCTGTTCCCATTGAGATCAATGGTAAAACTCTCATTGACTTTTACATGGGCAGCATCGTGTCCCGTCGAAGTTTTGGGCGCTCAGCACGGTCATGAACAGGCCCAGCTTCTGTGAAGGGCTTTGGAATAATCTGTGATGAGGGAAGCACTACATAGATTTAAGCTCACTAACACCCCTGATAAACTTTAGCACGGTAGAAGAGCTGTTTAAGATGGGACCAGAGACACAACACGAGGACTCTTTAAGCTTATAAAGGATTCACTGTACTAGGCAAGAATCTTGATGCAACAAGCCATGGAGAAATATCCCCATGATCATTGGAGTCAGCTGTGTTTAAGAATGAGGAAACATCATCTTTTTTATTTATTCTAGCCCTTAAGCTCCTCAAGGCATCTACTATTTACTTGAAAGTCACCATGTCGGTGTAGGACCCCATTGTGTGAGGTGCTGAACAATTCTTGGTGGTGCTGAGCACCCGCAACCCCCATTGATGTTAATGGATCATACGCCTATAGCATTATACATATACATACAGAGGATTGAGCTATTAAAATCAATGGAAGCTGAGAAAGTGCAACATCCTGCATAACTGGGTCCTAGGTCGACATAGCAATTATCAAGTAAATAATAAGTGCCTCGGGGAGCTTAAGGTCTAGATTAAATCAAACACATGACAAAGATGACACATGCAATTCTCAAGGTGCTTTTTCATAGATAAAAATACAAGAAACCAGCTTGAGAATGGGAGGTGTCCTCTTTGTCACGTTTTTCATTGAATCTAGACCTGAGGCTCCTTGAGGCGCTTGTTAATTATCGTAAAATTGTTGTGTGTGTCTATGTAGTGTTGGGTTTTTCTTTACTTAATATGATAGCTAAACCTCTGGAATGCCTTGAACTCTGATATAACCGAACAATAATGCTGTACCATGAAAATGCTATGACACAGGGGTCATGGACTCACAGGCCCCGTGCTCCCTCGCCTCGCCTCACCTTGGGAGGAACCCCCTTCAGTGTGACAGCCCTTCTCGGGGGTCATACTCTCTCTGGGGTTAAGCCCTATGCTCCAGCATCTCCTGGAACTGCACCTCTCTGAGCCTTCAGCACGCCTGTCTCTCACTGTGGGCCCCCTCAGGGAGTCCATGTGCTCCAGACTCCCGGGGCCTCCACACCCAGAGGGAACAATGCAACCCCCATCTCTAGACTGCAGTGACTCTCAGCCAGCATAAAACAGAAGGGTTTGTTCAAGGTCCGAACTCAGCACAGAAAGTTCTCAGGTCCCTCAAGCCTGGCAAGTCTCAGTACAGCCCAACTGGTCCTGACCCCAATCCTGATGGGCTCTGGCTGCTCTTTGTCCCCAGTCCAGAAGCCCCTTTCTTCCAGCCAACCACCCTTTATCACTTCCCCCCTAAACACCTCCTCTGTCCTTTGTCTTCTTTCCTGGATTTAACAAATCACTTGGGCCCTCTCTCTTCCATCCTTTCTGCCCCATTGGTCAGAACTGGCTGTGGCCAGGGGTGCTGGAACAATTTGTGTAGTGGGGGTGCTGAGAGCCATTGAACCAAACTGTAAACCCTGGATATGATGGAAACCACTTCAAGCCAGGGGGTGCGGCAGCGCTCCCAGCACTCCTAGTTCCAGCACCTATGGCTGCGGCTGCCTTTCAGATCACCGGGGCCCTCTCTCCTTAGCTACTTTG
The DNA here is from genome assembly GCA_003942145.1 of Platysternon megacephalum. Lineage (NCBI taxonomy): Eukaryota > Metazoa > Chordata > Testudines > Platysternidae > Platysternon > Platysternon megacephalum. The sequence goes on from QXTE01000073.1 coordinate 5,684,568, forward strand.
TCCTCCCACTGGGTTGGTTGCCAAAACGGGGCAGCCTCTGGGTCACTGTGTCCAGGCCGTTGTCCAGGGTCCAGCCTGCTAGGCGATGTCACACCTGGTCCTCTGCAACAACAAACACCCTCTTCTACCACCTCGTTAAACCAGCAACACACAGGAAAATAGAGTCACCCACACTCTTCATGCAAACCATTAAGAAAATAAGAAAATCCCCCACTCCATCACAGCAAGACCACAAACATAGTTAATAAACAAAAACTTTTAGAAATTCTTACATATTTCCAAGATTTAGCAGATCTACACATCCCAACTGATTTTACGAGTTCCAGAGAGCTCAGCTGAGGCAAGAAGTTATTATTTATTATTATTATTATTATTTTATTATAAATTAGGGTGTTTTTTCATAATACAGACAATTGAAATAGGTGAGTCCCTATGAAAGATACACAGGACTTTTTGTACTTGTTTATTGTGCTACTCTTCAACGATCCTCCTGAAAATTAATCTAATGTCTCTAGGGCAAATTCAGCACTGATATAAGCAGGTACAGCTCCATATATAATGATACTAGCTGTTGCATCCACTGACGCCAGAACTGAATTTAATCTATGTGTGAGAGTTTGGTTTAGTTGCTACTTTCAGACCCCTATGTTTTTCCAGGTCTTTTCATCGCATAGTGACTGCAATGAAAAGGCCAATATTTTCTCCATTTATGATCCCAGGAAGACATTTAACAAATAACCCCTTGGTATTTTATTTTTGCATTTCAGGCCGCAGCAGCTGGTCTTGGCTACGTTGGGGGATATGTTATTAACACCTACAAGAATTATGACAGCTTCGTGCAGGACAAGTACACCATGCTGCCAGCAGTGATTATCATTTGTGTTGCTGTAGTGATGTTTATCATTGGGCTGATTGGCTGCTGCGCCACTATCCGGGAGTCACGTGTTGGACTGGGACTTGTAAGTATTGCACATTCAGCCATAATCCGTTTCAAACAATATCCCTAAAGCTGGCTAAATGAGGTGCTGGGCAGAGTCAAGCTCCACTGCAATGCATTGGTTCTGCTGCAGATGACGCAGCACTTCATTAAGCAGCCTTAGATTAGTACTACAATGACGGGACTGTGTAAAACCTACATAGATTGACAGCCACTTTTCAGGCACAGAAAGAAAACTTGGAACATGATAAGTTGGGGGTGCCCAGAGCAGTGTTGCGTGGAATATAGCTCTTCTATTTCACAGATATTTGGTGTCAGTCCATTAGCTCTGCTTCAGCAAAGCAGCTTTAAAGAACCTAATTTTTGGCCAGGTCTACACTTAAAACTTATGCAGGTTTATGATATTGGTCAGGGGTGTCATTTTTAGTGACATTTTTACATCAGCAAAAATCTTAGCATAGATATTGTTATACCAGCAAGAGTCTGTTTGCCAGTATCACTTATTTTGAATGAAGATTTGATATGAGCTATATTGGCAAAAGCACTCTTTGGGTAGGGTAGGGTAGTAATAGTTTGTTGGGATAACTGTATCTGCAAACCTTTCCTAGTGTAGACTAGGTCTTTGTTTTGAGCTTGTAATAAAACCTGGAACCAGGCATGTTTTAGGTGTTTTGGAGCTTCTGTGTAAACAGTTTCCACAAATCTAGTGCAAATTTCTGAAGCTGAGGACCAATCTGAAGTCATAAATACCTGCTGCATCACTAAAGACCCTTCTGGGATAGAGGGCCCTGCACAATATCAGGGATGAGGAATTGGTTCATTTTGGCCAAAGGCACAGAGAGCAAACCCCTGTCCTTGTAAAAAGTGCAATGGCATCCTCGTCCACAGAGCACAGAGGAAGACCTTGTGTTTTTTTTTTTAAAGGAATCATCAGAGAGATCCTCAGAGTAAATTATGTGGAATTTGGTTCTACTTCAAAAGAAATGAAGGGTTGAAAGAACCCTACTAGGATCTGAACCTCTGGTTTGGAGATATACCTATCTCATAGAGCTGGAAGGGACCCTGAAAGGGAGTCCAGCCCCCTGCCTTCACTAGCAGGACCAAGTACTGATTTTGCCCTAGATCCCTAAGTGGCCCCCTCAAGGATTGAGCTCACAACCCTGGGTTTAGCAGGCCAATGCTCAAACCACTGAGCTATCCCTCCCTTCATGAGTATAAGCTTTGAGTATTTAAGTCCTAAGGTTTAGGCCACTAACTCATCTGGGTAGCCCAATCTCTGTGACATCACAGTGCAGTAAAATGTCTGTATCATCTTGCAACATTAGTGCATCACAAAGGATTGATATTCTGTCTATATAACAAATTTCAGGCTCATTAAGCACTCGATAAACTTGGTATGGAAGACATGGGACAGACCCACAGAATTTGGGACTGACTTGTGAATGATAGGCAACTCTGTTATTAGCTTTCAGAACTGGGTCAGCACACAACCTTTCATGGCGGCCGTAGTTCTTGGCTACAGGGAGGGCCTAGAGGTAACCTGTTTTGTGAAGGTGGTCTCTCCACCTTCAATTCCATGCCTCATTCTTTAGGAGTAGGAACAAATTGAGCCTCATCTTATGACTAACAGTTGTGGTAAAATGGATTGCTTTAGTTCACAATCTTTCCACCAGCTTGCCACTCTGCTCATGATGTTGTGTAGGGTGCACTAGTAATGGTACTTACCACTTCTCTTCAGTAGATCCCAAAGCACTTTGCGAAGGTGTGTACGTATTGTTGTCCCCATTTTGCAAAGGGGAGATGGAAACCCAGAGCAGGGAAGTGTCTTTCCCAAAGTGACACAGCAAATCATTAGCAGAGCCAAACATATGATGTATGTCTTCTGACCCCCTCAACCCCCAGTTCAGTGGCCTGATCACTGGACCATTCCAGCGGTCATGTCACAAGGCAGAGGAGCTGATCATCAAGAAGTGCCAGGTTTCTTTTTTGCCCCGTGGTTTCTTTATTGAAAAGCTTTTCCTGTATTAGTGAAAAGAAAACTGTGTCAGTTTAAGAACTGAGTGAGTTCTCTGAGTGAGGTTAGGGAAAATGAGCTGTGATGTAGGATTAGCTTGAAAGGTACACAGAACTGCCTGTACATTTACAGAGGAAATAGTAATGGTTACTTAGTTTTCAGTTCCTCAGTAACAAGTACAGTGTTCTTGCAAAACTGACAAGTCTTATATACTAGCACCAGAGGATTTGGCACATTGGATGTAATGAAGCACTGGTCCGATCCTGTGTCTTACCTCTGGCAGTGACCAATGCTTGTTGATTGAGAGGAAGGTGAACCTGTCAGTAGCTACGGGTAGACCAGCCATCCTAACCTGGTCTGTTGTCTTGCTCCTCCTCAGGCCATTGCAAATGGCTCTTTGCATCAGGCTACAGCTGCCTGTAAATAACAAAAAGGTAGTTTCCTGACCCACACTTTATCAGTCAGATCTGCTGCTCTATGGTACAAAATAAACAGCAGCAATACAGCTGCTGTGTTTTCTCAGACAGCTCTGTCTTGTACCTGATAACTGGAAAGGTAGCTGCCAATCAGCCATTTTCAATCAACTTTACTGCTCTTCTGTCCAAAAGGAGATTTGCACAGTCAGGACCAGCTCCCCAGCTGGTGCAAATAATCACAGCTCCATTGATTTCAATGGAACTATACCAGTTTTCGCCAGCTGAGGATCTGGCCCTTGGTTTTGAAAATCAAGAACAGTTTGGCACCATCTGCAGGAGGAGAGTGACCTGTGTTGTCAACAGATGTTAACCAGAGGCCCCTCCTGGTCTTGCATAGTATAACCAGGAATGAATCCTTTGCAGAAAGTATGCCAGACTCCTCTTTCCAAAGTCTTGGGTGGTCAGAGAGCAGAATCTCCCCATCACGGGTGGCGCATGCTTTTTCGAATGGGTGCTGAAGACAGTTTAGTTCTGTCTACCCTGTTGGCCAAACTGTTTTCAACTCCAGGAAGAGCCAAGGGCACTGTCACTGTCCTCGAGGACCCCCTTGTGCTCTGCATGACACAACATTTCAGCAACTCTGCCTCTCTCCACTCTTGTAGCTTTTCTCACAGTTCTCCCTCTGCATGGTTCTTATCAGGCACTTTCCACGGGAGGGGGCGGGATTCCAGACCATCTCTCTCCTAGATCTCCCTCTCCCAGCTGCATTGGGCTCCTTCCTTTTATTCCTCCCTGGGCTTGACACACCCTCCAGCAGGGTGGGGCTACTAGAGATGTGAGGCACTAGTTAACTCCTTACTGGCCACTGTGAAATTGACGCATCCTTTCACAGTAACCCATGGCTGATACGTGTTCCTAGTGTAAATAGACTTTTTGTGGTGTACTTATTCTTTAAAGTAAGTCTTTGAGATCCCATGGAGCCCTGATTATTAAACCGTTCAGGTGTTATATTCTGCTGCTGTTTCACAGAAATTTCTGGAGCTCTTTCTGTTTGGAGAGACAACACTGGATAATAACAACACACTTTGCCTGACTTGTTTAGCACTAGATTTGCATTTTGATCCAAACACTCTGGCCATCCTTCTTATCGTACCTCTCTTCTGATTTCAGTTCCTGGTCATTATCCTGATTATCTTTATTGCAGAAGTGGCAGCTTTTGTTATGGGATTCATTTACAGAGAAAAGGTAAGCTAAAAATTAGTACATCTATTCTAATACTGAAGAAAAAGAAGGGCTCTCTGGGACAATCAGGGTCCAGACACTTCAGGGTGAGAAAGGGGGTTCTGGACCCCAAAGAAAAAGCAGTTGAATCAACTGATTGTATACAACTTTATTGTACTATAAAAGTGTATTGAGTAAGGTATCATATAAAAGCTGGTGACACACTGGCCATGAATATCATTATGTGATATGTGTATGCATGATGTGTAAAGAGTTATGTGTGTGTGCTTGAAATATGTTCTTAAAATGTGTTTGGGAGGCATACATTGAGCCTGTCCTAGACAAAGGAATGTGGATTCCCCTGCCTGACTAGCTTGATGACAGGCAGAGGACAATGAAAGTATATTTACATATAAGGTAAACAAAGCAAACAAACTAACAAGCAATGGCAGAAGGAGCTTAGTGAACTCACCGGTTGGCAGAGTCTGCATCTCAGGAAGACCTCCTGGCTCTTGAGGCAGAGACAATGTACTTTGGGTAATATAATGGGAACAAAAAGAGATTTTATTTATTGATCACTTAAGGGACATGGGATACAGCATCCTCTGATCCTGTGGAAGTTGGATCCCCTAGCCTGGAGGGCTAGAGATGCTGGTAACTTGATGTAAGTAAGAAAACTGCTAGGCAAAGATTGTAACTTGTTAAAATTAAGTTTTAGACCCTAGAAAGTGTGTTGTGTTTTATTTTGTTTGTAACCATACCTGTCTCTTTTTCTCTTGCTAATAAACCAATTCTTAGTTTTACTGTAAACCATCTCAATTCTGTTGTAGTGAAGTAAGTGTGAATGCTCAACTAAACTGACAGGCTGGTGCGTACCCTGTCTCTTTGGATGCAGCAAACTTAATTTCTGTGAGTGTCACAGTGGCAGGGACTAGACACTGCAGAAGAGAGATCTGTGGGGGAACTTAGGAACTGGGATTCACTCATTGTTACCTGCAAAGCAAGGTTTAGACTGGAAGAGTCTTGAGGAATTTGCTGCTGAGGTAAACAGACTGGTGTGGCAGGGAGCTGACACAGTTTAAATTCTAGGAAAGCTCACTCTTGCTGAGGCAGAGAGGTAACATAGTGGCTTACAGCTCTAAGTGTCCTGAGCAGAACGTCACAATCTCCTTCTGTGAATTCCTTTTCTCCTACCATTCTTCTCACATCTGATCCTTTATTCTCAATTCTTCAGGATACAAGGGTGGAGTGTGAGTGCAGAATAGGGTTGTACCCACACATGTGCTGTATAGAACGAAACCCTAAATAATGTGTAGATTTTTCTAGAAGAAGATGAAGACAGGTAGTACTTAGCTTAGTAGGTATCAGAACAACCTTCTAATCAGCTTGCTGTCATGTATGTTCACAGAAGAGGGTTCTTAAAGTCAATAGGAGAATTATTTATGTCCAAGAATGCCAGCAGGGTTAAGTGGCAACAGTATTTTACCAAAAGCATTATTTCACTTTTCATTGCACTCAGTTTTGCTGGGTCTATGAATCTTCTAAAGTTTCCATTTTAGAAGCTTCTGAGCTGCTGTTATACAGAATATGCACTGTGTTTTCTCATTTCAGGTAAAAACAGATGTGCAAGGCACAATGCATACAGTCTTCCAGAAATATGACGGGAAAAGTCCGGAGTCTGGTGTTGTGGATTACTTGCAAGAACAGGTAGGAAAACTTCTGATCTGCTGCTGAGAATTATTTAAAAATATCCAGTAGACGTTAAACCATGCATGCAGCCTTTAGGGGGAAAATCAGCCTGCTACTTTCTAAAACCTGTTCTGCAAAATGCTCAGCACTGTCAGTTCTTATTCACTTCAGTGGCAATTGAGAGTACTGAGTTCCTTACAGGTTTGGACCATAGGGCCCTGATCCAAAGTCCATTTAAGTTAATGGACTTAAGAAAGACTCCTATTGACTTAAATGGGCTATAGATCAGGCCCTAAATGAGTGTGCTTAAATGGTCATCCACAGGAATTTATTCTGCCTTAGATCCTATGCTGCTATGTATCCCCATAGTATCTGAACTTTCATATTGAATAAATATTAGGAATTTTTATTGTACTGTGGAAGTTTGGTCTGTTTTATCTACTGGTAGGAGAGGAGAGGAGCACGTGGATCGGACAGAGACTTCTCTTAGAGGAGAATCTATTGAGAGATTCTCTAGGTTTTAGTCAGGAGGAGAGATGGAAGAGGATAAAGTATGGGCCAGATCAGACGAGAAACATTCACATAAAAAAGAATCTGACACATCAGAAAAGGGCAGACAAATAAACAGTGACAAGTTTTTAAAGTGCTTGTACACAAATGCTAGAAGTCTAAATAATAAGATGGGTGAACTAGAGTGCCTCGTGTTAAAGGAGGATATTGATATAATAGGCATCACAGAAACCTGGTGGACTGAGGACAATCAATGGGACACAATCATTCCGGGGTACAAAATATATCGGAAGGACAGAACAGGTCATGCTGGGGGGGAGGGAGGAGTGGCACTATATGTGAAAGAAAATGTAGAATCAAATGAAGTAAAAATCTTAAATGAATCCACATGTTCCATAGAATCTCTGTGGATAGTAATTCCATGCTCTAATAAGAATATGACATTAGGGATCTATTATTGTCCACCTGACCAGGACAGCGATAAGGACGATGAAATGCTAAGGGAGATTAGAGAGGCTATCAAAATAAAAAACTCAATAATAGTGGGGGATTTCAGTTATCCCCATATTGACTGGGTACATGTCACCTCAGGACGAAATGCAGAGACAAAATTTCTCGATACTTTAAATGACTGCTTCTTGGAGCAGCTGGTACAGGAACCCACAAGGGGAGAGGCAGTTCTCGATTTAGTCCTGAGTGGAGCGCAGGATCTGGTACAAGAGGTAACTGTAACAGGACCGCTTGGAAATAGTGACCATAATATAATAACATTTAACATTCCTGTGGTGGGAAGAACACCTCAGCAGCCCAACACTGTGGCATTTAATTTCAGAAAGGGGAACTATGCAAAAATGAGGAGGTTAGTTAAACAGAAATTAAAAGGTACAGTGACTAGAGTGAAATCCCTGCAAGCTGCATGGACACTTTTCAAAGACACCATAATAGAGGCCCAACTTAAATGTATACCCCAAATTAAAAAACACAGTAAAAGAACTAAAAAAGAGCCACCATGACTTAACAACCATGTAAAAGAAGCAGTGAGAAATAAAAAGGCATCTTTTAAAAAGTGGAAGTCAAATCCTAGTGAGGTAAATATAAAGGAGCATAAACACTGCCAAATTAAGTGTAAAAATGTAATAAGAAAAGCCAAAAAGGAGTTTGAAGAACAACTAGCCAAAAACTCAAAAGGTAATAACAAAATGTTTTTTAAGTACATCAGAAACAGGAAGCCTGCTAAACAACCAGTGGGGCCCCTGGCCAATCGAGATACAAAAGGAGCACTTAAAGACGATAAAGTCATTGTGGAGAAACTAAATGAATTCTTTGCTTCAGTCTTCACGGCTGAGGCTGTTAGGGAGATTCCCAAACCTGAGCCGTCCTTTGTAGGTGACAAATCTGAGGAATTGTCACAGACTGAAGTGTCACTAGAGGAGGTTTTGGAATTAATTGATAAACTTAACAGTAACAAGTCACTGGGACCAGATGGCATTCACCCAAGAGTTCTGAAATAACTCAAATGTGAAATTGCAGAACTAGTAACTAGGGTTTGTAACCTGTCCTTTAAATCAGCTTCTGTATCCAATGACTGGAAGATAGCTAATGTAACGCCAATATTTAAAAAGGGCTCTAGAGGTGATCCCGGCAATTAAAGTCTAACGTCAGTACCAGGCAAATTAGTTGAAACAATAGTAAAGAATAAAATTGTCACACACATAGAAGAATGTAAATTGTTGGGCAAAAGTCAACATGGTTTCTGTAAAGGGAAATCATGTCTTACTAATCTATTAGAGTTCTTTGAAGGGTTCAACAAACATGTGGACAAGGGGGATCCAGTGGACATAGTGTACTTAGATTTCCAGAAAGCCTTTGACAAGGTCCCTCACCAAAGGCTCTTACATAAATTAAGTTGTCATGGGATAAGAGGGAAGATCCTTTCATGGACTGAGAACCGGTTAAAAGACAGGGAACAAAGGGTAGAAATAAATGGTAAATTTTCAGAATGGAGAGGGGTAACTAGTGGTCTTCCCCAAGGGTCAGTCCTAGGACCAATCCTATTCAACTTATTCATAAATGATCTGGAGAAAGGGGTAAACAGTGAGGTGGCAAAGTTTGCAGACGATACTAAACTGCTCAAGATAGTTAAGACCAAAGCAGACAATCAAGTACTTCAAAAAGATCTCACAAAACTAAGTGATTGGGCAACAAAATGGCAAATGAAATTTAATGTGGATAAATGTAAAGTAATACACATTGGAAAAAATAACCCCANATACTTTAAATGACTGCTTCTTGGAGCAGCTGGTACAGGAACCCACAAGGGGAGAGGCAATTCTCGATTTAGTCCTGAGTGGAGCGCAGGATCTGGTCCAAGAGGTAACTATAACAGGACCGCTTGGAAATAGTGACCATAATATAATAACATTTAACATTCCTGTGGTGGGAAGAACACCTCAGCAGCCCAACACTGTGGCATTTAATTTCAGAAAGGGGAACTATGCAAAAATGAGGAGGTTAGTTAAACAGAAATTAAAAGGTACAGTGACTAGAGTGAAATCCCTGCAAGCTGCATGGACACTTTTCAAAGACACCATAATAGAGGCCCAACTTAAATGTATACCCCAAATTAAAAAACACAGTAAAAGAACTAAAAAAGAGCCACCATGACTTAACAACCATGTAAAAGAAGCAGTGAGAAATAAAAAGGCATCTTTTAAAAAGTGGAAGTCAAATCCTAGTGAGGTAAATATAAAGGAGCATAAACACTGCCAAATTAAGTGTAAAAATGTAATAAGAAAAGCCAAAAAGGAGTTTGAAGAACAACTAGCCAAAAACTCAAAAGGTAATAACAAAATGTTTTTTAAGTACATCAGAAACAGGAAGCCTGCTAAACAACCAGTGGGGCCCCTGGCCAATCGAGATACAAAAGGAGCACTTAAAGACGATAAAGTCATTGTGGAGAAACTAAATGAATTCTTTGCTTCAGTCTTCACGGCTGAGGCTGTTAGGGAGATTCCCAAACCTGAGCCGTCCTTTGTAGGTGACAAATCTGAGGAATTGTCACAGACTGAAGTGTCACTAGAGGAGGTTTTGGAATTAATTGATAAACTTAACAGTAACAAGTCACTGGGACCAGATGGCATTCACCCAAGAGTTCTGAAATAACTCAAATGTGAAATTGCAGAACTAGTAACTAGGGTTTGTAACCTGTCCTTTAAATCAGCTTCTGTATCCAATGACTGGAAGATAGCTAATGTAACGCCAATATTTAAAAAGGGCTCTAGAGGTGATCCCGGCAATTAAAGTCTAACGTCAGTACCAGGCAAATTAGTTGAAACAATAGTAAAGAATAAAATTGTCACACACATAGAAGAATGTAAATTGTTGGGCAAAAGTCAACATGGTTTCTGTAAAGGGAAATCATGTCTTACTAATCTATTAGAGTTCTTTGAAGGGTTCAACAAACATGTGGACAAGGGGGATCCAGTGGACATAGTGTACTTAGATTTCCAGAAAGCCTTTGACAAGGTCCCTCACCAAAGGCTCTTACATAAATTAAGTTGTCATGGGATAAGAGGGAAGATCCTTTCATGGACTGAGAACCGGTTAAAAGACAGGGAACAAAGGGTAGAAATAAATGGTAAATTTTCAGAATGGAGAGGGGTAACTAGTGGTCTTCCCCAAGGGTCAGTCCTAGGACCAATCCTATTCAACTTATTCATAAATGATCTGGAGAAAGGGGTAAACAGTGAGGTGGCAAAGTTTGCAGACGATACTAAACTGCTCAAGATAGTTAAGACCAAAGCAGACAATCAAGTACTTCAAAAAGATCTCACAAAACTAAGTGATTGGGCAACAAAATGGCAAATGAAATTTAATGTGGATAAATGTAAAGTAATACACATTGGAAAAAATAACCCCAACTACACATACAATATGATGGGGGCTAATTTAGCTACAATTAATCAGGAAAGAGATCTTGGAGTCATCGTGGATAGTTCTCTGAAGACGTCCACGCAGTGTGCAGTGGCAGTCAAAAAAGCAAACAGGATGTTAGGAATCATTCAAAAAGGGATAGAGAATAAGATGGAGAATATCTTATTGCCCTTATATAAATCCATGGTACGCCCACATCTTGAATACTGCGTACAGATGTGGTCTCCTCATCTCAAAGGATATACTGGCATTAGAAAAGGTTCAGAGAAGGGCAGCTAAAATGATTAGGGGTTTGGAACGGGTCCCATATGAGGAGAGATTAAAGAGACTAGGACTTTTCAGCTTGGAAAAGAGGAGACTAAGGGGGGATATGATAGAGGTATATAAAATCATGAGTGGTGTGGAGAAAGTGAATAAGGAAAAGTTATTTACTTGTTCCCATAATTTAAGAACTAGGGGCCACCAAATGAAATTAATGGGCAGCAGGTTTAAAACAAATAAAAGCAAGTTCTTCTTCACACAGTGCACAGTCAACCTGTGGAACTCCTTGCCTGAGGAGGTTGTGAAGACTAGGACTATAACAGGGTTTAAAAGAGAACTAGATAAATTCATGGAGGTTAAGTCCATTAATGGCTATTAGCCAGGATGAGTAAGGAATGGTGTCCCTAGCCTGTTTGTCAGAGGGTGGAGCTGGATGGCAGGAGAGAGATCACTTGATCATTACCTGTTAGGTTCACTCCCTCTGGGGCACCTGGCATTAGCCACTGTCAGTAGACAGGATACTGGGCTGGATGGATCTTTGGTCTGACCCAGTATGGCCATTCTTATGTTCTTATGTAGCTTCTTGACGTACTGAAATTTTTTGTATAAATCCGTCCTCCATTGTGATTGTAGCCGCACAAATAATATTACTAACAAAGGAAAAGGATGTATTTCTGATCTTGTTTTTGTTCTGTCTGTAGTTCCTGTGCTGATGAAGCAACTTCCCTTTTCCTCCTTCCATTATTTTTAGACCGTGTACAGTATCTGCAGAAGAAAATTGCTGTATGGGCCAAATCCTGTGCAGGGCTGAGAGCTCTGAATTCTGATTTCAGTGGGACTGGAGGGCATTTGCCTTTAAAAAACAAAAACAAACAAACATACCCCACTACTGTAGTGGTCTAATTCACTACACCTTACACCAGTGTGACTGCGGTGTTTTGATGGATTACTTTAGAATACTGTAACTTTTTTATTAGTTAGCATCTTGCAGAGACTTACCTGCATGACATTCCTAAGAATGGTACAACTTAACTCTGCTTGCATTAATTTAGTTACTTGTTGTTTCACAGCTTCGATGTTGTGGAGTAACTAACTACACTGACTGGACAACCACCCAGTGGTTTAATACCACTGGCAATAACAGTGTTCCTCTGAGCTGCTGCAAACAAGACTTTAAGAACTGCACAGGACATCTGAATGAGCCACAGGATCTCAATACACAGGTGAGGATAAATTACCCTGAAACTGGAAACTTCCACCATGGGCTGTGATCTCATTAGATTCCTCTGAGCCAGCCAGAAGCTGAAGCTGGCAGAGCAGCTGCACAAAGCAGTCCAAGCAGGGACTCACAGACACTGAGGGTCTCATCAGACTATTTTCTATAGTTTTTACTCTAAACATTCTTTTCCCTGTGCTGATTGGCTCTTTGCTCCAACCTGTTCTGTCCCCTCCCTTCCTTTGTCTTTCCATTTAGCTAATCCCCTCCTTAGGCCTGCTCTGCACTACAAAGTTAGGTTGTATTGCCTTGCATTGACCTAGCTGGGCATGTGTCTACACTTAAATTTGTCTCCCACTGATGTAAGCGCCTTGTAACAGCAACTCACTAACACCGCCTCCCTGAGCAGTGTTGAGCCATGGACGATGTACTGCAGTCGAAGCAGCACCTATGTTGACCCTAACAGTCTCCAATGGCTGTCCCACAATGTCTAGCACTGACCACTCTGGGCAAAGTTGTGAACTCCACTGCCTAGGGGTCACAGAGACCAGAAGGCCCGTCCTCCTTTAAAGCCCTGCAAATTTTGAAATGCCTTTTTCCTGATTGTCCAGCTTGGTAAGCGCACCTAGCAGCTCTCCATTGTTGTGTGTAACTGCGCTGCTGATCATGGTAGCTACATGCTCTGACTTGGAGTAGACCGGAGATATTGGATCTCCTGGGCCTGCGGGGGGAAGAGGCTGTGCAACACAGCTACGGACCAGCCATAGAAACGTGGACATCCATGAGCAGATTGCACAGGGGATGCAGGAAAAGGAGTACGACAGGGACTAGCAGCCGTGCTGTGTGAAAGCGAAGGAACTGCATCAGGCATATCAGAAGGCCGTGGAGGCATACAGTCGATTTGGGGCTGAACCACAGACCTGCTGCTTTTACAAAGAGCTGCATGCCATACTTGGTGAAGACACCCCCTCCCCGCAGACCACTGTGGATACCTCCGAGGAGCCCAACCACAGACCCCGGCCATGAACAGCAAGGATGAGGAGGATGGGGGATATGTGAGTGAGGGTGTCCAGCTATGCCGCGAGCCAGGACCTGTTTGAGGCTCCACTGCAGTCTATTCAGTCCGGCAGTCGAGCATGGGCGAGCCCAGTGCGGGGAATGGAACCTCAGGTAAGTGTGTAATTGTATTTTCCATTACAATGATGTACTGATGGTGCCCCCAACTTAACAGGACACAGCTATTGACTTTAATTAATTTACTCGTACTAGAAGAGGTAGCAGCACAACGTGACATACCCAGGGTACAATCTAGACTAGTGAGTAGCTGTGTCACCCCGGCCCTCTAACGTGGGGTGCCTTTGCTGTTATTGCCTCCACTCCTGGACTGCTCACAAACAGCCTCTAGTATGTAAATCACTCCCAGCTATGTCTGTGTGCACTTGCAACCTGCCGGCCACACTCGGGCTTTTATCTGCTTGAGTTATACTGCAGGGTGACCCCAGCACACTCCCAGTCCAGACTTTCCCCCAGAAATGTACGTCTTGTACTGCCCAGTCCTCTCCTGGACAATACAAGCTCATATAAAGTCCGTGCATTTTATATGCACAAATCCTGTTATCCCAAATGGAGTTTCCCAAACACTTCAGTTCAAACACACTGCATTACATAAAACAATAAAACAAGTTTATTAACCACAAAGAGAGTGAATACAAGTAATGAGACAAAAAAGCTAGAAATGTTTACAAGAGAAATAAAGATAAAATGCAACTCATGCCTAACTTAACAAACTATGTTAAATTCAAAGCAAAGTTTCTCTCGCCACATGCTCTCAACAGTCTTACCTTGTACAAAGATTATTACAATAGTGTACAAGGTGTGTGTTGGGGGTACACACTGTCACAACACAGAGGTAGCATTGTTATCTGCTTTTCATTCCCCTCTAGAGTTAGGCAGGCGGGGCTTGTGGCGCAGTTTGTTTATGTACACAGGGATGTCCCTTGAATCTTCCAGAGAGATCTCAAGGAAACTTACATGGAGATACTATGCAATCTTCTCCTGAAGGATTCAAGGGATGACAGCCTTATTTCTTCCTCTGCAGTAGGACACTTTCCCATGTCTGTCAGCAGTACACAGGCTAGCAGCATACGGATCCGGGTGGCTTTGGGACAACAGCAGCAGCTGTGCTCTTGTCACCCTCAGGAGTGAGATATCAGTTAAAATCACCACTTACTGTGGAAATGGTGCCAGTACAGGCAAGTCTCATCTTACGCGTATTTAACATGCGCGAATTCAGCTTTGCGCGGTCGGCAAAAACAACAAACAAAAACAAAAAAAAGAGAAAAATAACAATTTAAATACTGTACCTGTAGTGCGGGCGATTCCGCCCGCCGTTACACTCAATGTAATTTTGACTATACGCGATTTTTGCTTTACGCGCTGATAGCGGAACGTAGCCCCAGCGTAAGATGAGACTCGCCTGTATTCAGAGCCATTGCCCTATATTCATTTTCATGCAACCAAGCAATTCCTTCCTCATTTCCCTTACCCTGATGGGCCGTTCTCACCATGGCTTGAGCTCTGAGTGGTGTCATGCACAAGCACGCCAAAGCAGAAGTGTCAATAAGCCTGTATTGTTTAAAAGTTGAAGGAAGCAAGGGAAGGGAGTTTTGAATCTTAACTTTTGCTTTCCATTGTGACTATACTGACAATGGTTCCTCTGTGTGTTTTGTCTGTAGCTGCTGCCATTGCAGCCTTGAAGGGTTCCCCTTCCACACCTGTGCAATGCCTGAGCAAGTTAAGGAGGACAAAGAAGAAGACTCATGATGACATATTCAGTGAGATCCTGCAAGCCAGTGCTGCATCGGACTATGAGCAGGGGGCCTAGAGGATGAATGTTGCAGACTGTATGGAGAAGGAAAGAGCCGACAGTAGAAAGGCCCAGGAGCACCATCAGGAAAAGGAGTGAGAAATGCATGAGGACATAACGGGGCTTCTCCAGCAGCAAACACAGATACTTCAGACTCTTGTGAATCTACAGTGTCAACAATCATGGGCTCACCTCCCTTTGTAGTCTGTGGAAAACTCCATTACACACCTCTGAACACCTCCTCAGCACCTCAGCATTCCATGTGGCATCAGGGGCTGCATCCCTCTCCTACCACTGTGCCCCAGGGGACAGTAAGGACAACCACAGCTTCACATATGCTGACCTCTGAAAGCCACGGTTCCTGTATGTGTAGCTAAAATGGACGTGAATGTTCTTTCCCCTTGTTAAAGTTCTGTTCCATTAATTTATTACGTTTTCAATGTGTTTGTGTTTAAATCGCACAGATTTTTCTTTGCCCTGGTTTTGTTTCTCAAAAAATTCTATTATTTGGAAAGTAATTCATCTTTATTAATTCACAGCATATCACAAAATCATAGAAATGTAGGGCTGGAAGGGACCTCAAGAAATCATCAAGTCCAGCCTATTGCTCTGTGGCAGGACCAAGTATAACTAGACTATCTCTGACAGGTGCTTGTGCAACTTGTTTTTAAATGCTGCACAGTGCCCAGTGGTACTGAAAGCACCCACTTATGTGTTATTGTACACGTTGACACAACTCATAGAACCAGTGACAAACACAGTGTAATATCATAAATGGATAGCAAGCACCGCAAAATTAATAGCTGCATTGACAGTGTTATATTCATAGATATACACCAAGCATCACACAATTCCTGACTGGCCCCAAAACAGCAGGGCCAGATAGAGCACAGTACATTTACAACGACCTACTGTGGCTTGCTTTTAAAGTGCTCTTTCAAAACCTCCCTGGGCCGTATAGCTCCATGTTAAGCTCTTCTAATAGCCCTTGTGTCTGGTTGTTCAAACCCAACAGACAGCTGCTCCACCTCCATCCCAGCAGCAACTTTCCCCCCTTTGTTTCACAGATATTATGCAGGACACAGCAGGCAGCTGTAACCATTGGGATGTTTTTTCACTGAGATCCAATCTTGCGAACAAACCAGCATCCAGTGTCCCTTCAATCTACCAAAAGCACATTCAGCAGTCATTCTGCACCTGCTGAGCCAGTAGTTGAATCTTTCCTTGGTGCTGTCAAGGAGGCTGATGTACGTCTTCTTGAGCCAGGGAAGCAAGGGGTAGGCTGGGTCCCTTAGGATTACTATTGGCATTTCAACATTGCCAATGGTAATCTGCCGGTCAGGAAGGAAAGTTCCTGAACAGTCCTGAGCTCTTAAAGATGCAAGCATCATACACCTTTCCTGACCAGCCAGCAGTGATGTTGGTGAAACATCCCTGGTGATCCAACAATGCTTGCATAACCATAGAAAAGTAGCCCTTTCTGTTGATGTACTCTATGGCAAGGTGGGCTGGTGCCAAAATAGGGATATGCATGCCGTCTATTGCTCCACCACAGTTTTGGGAACCCCATTGCTGCAAATCCATCTACTGTGTTCTGAACATTGCCTAGAGTCACAGTCCTGTGTAGCAGGAGATGATGAATGGTCCTGCACACTTGCATTACAATGGCCCCCCACAGTGGATTTTCCAACTACAAAATTATTTCCCACTGACTGGTAGCAATCTGGTGTTGCAAGTTTCCACAGTGCGATCTCCACTCCACTTCTCTGCTTCTCCACTGTCAGTGCAGCTCTCATTCTAGTGTCTTCGTGCTGGAGGGCTGAAGTGAGCTTGGCACACAGATGCAGGAATGTGGTCTTGTGCATCCGAAAGTTCTGCAGCCACTGTTCATCACCCCAAGCCTGCATTATGATGTGATCCCACCAGTCAGTGCTCATTTCTCAGGCCCAGCAGCGGTGCTCCACTGTCTGCAGCTGCTCAGTGAATGCCACCAACAACCTTGAATTGGTTTTTGCTATGTCTCACAGCAAACTGACCTTGACAAAACCGCTTATTCGGTTCTTCTTGTAGCTCTGCAAATACCGGAGTGCTTGCAACACTTATGACAATAGTCCAGAGCTGTGCGGAGAGTGAGGAAGGCCATGAGGGTTCATGGGATTTTTAAAAAAGGCCTGAAAATTATGGGATATAGATGACTTTTATGGGACGGAGACAGTTCCATGCTGGGAAGCTGACCCCTTGATCCCATTCATTCCTGCACAACTCATTTCTGCCCCAATGTGCAATGCCAACACTTCCTAAAAGACTGCATAGTGGTGGGTTGCACACTGGGATACCTGTCCATGGTGCATTGCACTATGCATCTGTACAAGCACTCCTGGTGACTGTGCACAGCGCCAACACAAGGAACCAAGTATGCATGCGCACAAGCAGTATACTAACTGCGGCGGCTGTATGCTGACGTAACTTGTGTCAACAAAAGCTTGTAGTGTAGACTTGGCCTTACATAACCCCACTGAAAGGATTTAAATATTAAAAGCACTAAAAATCACAGAAGGCGACATTCATAGCCATCACATTGTTCTCACATTTGCATCTCCCAGGTAACTTGCCAGAAGCTGGGACTGGATGACAGGGGATGGATCACTCAGAATTGCCCTGTTCTGTTCATTCCCTCTGAAACATCCTAGCAGTGGCCACTATTGGAAGACAGGATACTGAGCTAGATGGACCATTGGTCTGACCCCGTATGGCTGTCCTTATGTTCACTCTGTATGTTATATCCCTTTCCCCTACTCTTTATCTGTCTTGACTGTTTAGATTGTAAGCTTTATGGGGCAGGGACTGTCTCTCATTATGTTTTTACTGTGTCTAGCACAATGGGGCCTCATTCTTGGTTGGCCCGTAGGCACCATCATAAGAGTAATAATATTTTCATAATCTATGCCTGGTCAGTACTGGATAGGAGACAACCTAGGAAAACCCAGCTGCTGTGGGAAGTGTGCTGGGGATTTGGTAGATGACCCTGCTACCTCACTAATGAATCAATCCTTCAGCTCGGGAGAAGGATTATGCTACCAACCCTAGATTTTACATCAAATTCTGGAATAAATTATGACATTCATTCAGTATTCATAGGGTTTAATTCAGAAAAAAATTGCACCCATCTTCCCCACTTTGGGACCCCACAAACCCTCATTTTACCTTGTGGACACCACCACAAGCCTCCTGGCTCTGTATGTGGCAACTTCCTTTATACAGTAACTGAACGGAGCCATATAAGACTCATAGAAACTATAGATGGCAGAGTTATTAGATTGTCGAGTGCATCTCCTGAGCAGTGCAAGAGCAGTAGCTTGTTTCAAGGCCAAGGCTGCTGCCGTTGACCACATGGGTCATAGCAGAGCAGCACAAGGTCCTGCCCAGGGCCGGCTCCAGGCACCAGCGCAGCAAGCAGGTGCCTGGGGCGGCCAATGGAAAGGGGCGGCACGTCCGGGTCTTTGGCGGCAATTCGGTGGTGGGTCCCTCAGTCCCTCTCGGAGGGAAGGACCTGCTGCCGAATTGCAGCCGAAGAATGAAGCGGTGGCGGTAGAGCTGCCGCCGATTGCGGCTTTTTTTTTTTTTTTTCTGCTTGGGGGGCAAAAACGCTGGAGCCGGCCCTGGTCCTGCCCCTGTGAGATTGTGTGCAAAACCTGCCCCATTGTATTGGATTTGTTGGTTTGTTCTCAGTTTATTAGTGTAATCAAATGGCAGCTAAATCTTCCTTTTCTACATCTCCACAGGGCTGTGCAGAGAAAGTGGAAAATGGGCTACAGGCTGTATTGAGCTATGCTATGCTCGTAATCCTAGGATTTGCCATCATAAAGGTATTTAATTGTAACAACATACATTTCTTCCCCCACATAAAATAGTGCCATTTTCCTATTTGCACAATCCCTTAAGTAACTTTGCTGCAATTGGTTGCTCTTTCCATGGCTTTGCATGACATCCATTTCCAGGGGAGCAAAAGCTGGGTGGGGAGGTGGGGAGGGATAATACTGCTTCTAATAGCAATTTTCCCAGGGATTTCTGCTTGGAAATTGTTTGGGTCAGAGAGGAGGCTGCAAGAACACACTAACCAAATCCACTGCATTCCCGCTGCATGGTCTTTGAATGGAGGGGCTTTGACAGGCTGAGGGAGAGGAAGAGGGAGCATGCCAAGGAGCTGCTGTATCCCTACTTCTAACTTCGTGTCTCAGTTTTGCACCAGTTTTCTCTTTTCTGCCTGCATTCGGGAATGGGAGGATCCTGCCGAAAACTAGAAAAAGACTCGATGGGACTAAGTGGAAGGCTGAACTGTATTAGTCATTTGCTAAGAGATGCTTTTTTTTTTTTTACATTTTTAAAATGGATGCTATGGCCCAGATGTAGCTTTTTAAAATACAAGATTTTCCATAACTTAAGACCAAATGTCTCCAGTTTTTAAAAATCTAAGGTTTTGTTTTAAAAAAACAAATAAATAGTCCTTTGTGTGGGAACCCCAGAATGAAATTGACTGCAAATTAAATACAAGCAAGCATGAAACTGACTAGCTTGTTTTTATTATTCAAACTGAGAGAAATGGAAAAAAAGAATCAAATTGCATAGAGTAAAAATTAGATTTTTTAAACCCTGGCATTAAACTTTCCATACTTAAGAAGATTTGGTCCCTGAGTTTTAATCTAATTTCTCCTTTGTCATTGTCCCTTTTATCATTTTTCCGGAGATTCCTATCCTCTTCCCCATTGACTGGGGAGGACATGTCAAAGCCAATGGCAAAATGTTCTCTTAAATTATATACATGCTATAAAAGAGTTGTAATAATAATAATTAATAATAATAATTATCAATAATTGTATCAAAGTAACTGTTGTTACTATTTAATGCCCGAGTCCTACACTTGGATTAACATGGGAGCAAGGGTCCACTGATGCAGATCTGAATGTAGGAGGAGGGCCTGATTTGGTGATAAAGTCAAAAGTTTCCTTTTCCTAGTTCACTGTCAGGGCAAGATTGGCATCTAGAGTATATTTTCTAGCATTTTTTCTAGTCTAGTGTTAAATTACTTCAGTGAAGGGGTTTCCACCACTTCCTTCTGATTACTCCAAAGTCTGATGAATTTTATCTTCTCATCACTATTATTTCTTTGTAATTGACTGTAGTCAGTTCTTCCATCAATCACCATTTCTGCTCTCTTCTAATTGTTGTAGCATAATATGTTTTTGTTTTTTATTGCATACCTGTATATGCTTAAACATATTACAGATCTACATTCTAAATCCAGCACAGCCATATTCACAGCAGATGCTGCCTAGGAATTAATGTTTCTGGAATAAATTTATGGGGAAAACAGTGGGAGAAAACCCAGAATCCATATCACTATTTAAAAGTGACTTTTAAAGACACCGTTAGAAAATCGATACATTTATTTTCTCAGTATTATGTTTAGAGCGCTGTTAATATACAATGCACTTTACAAATATGTAGAAGGCAACATCCCTGCCACAGAGAGGTTAAATTTAATTCAAGCATAGATAAAACGTACGATAAATTCAATGTCCAAAAGAAATAGTAAAGCTAAAGATCCCTTTTTTCCTTTTCAGTTCTTTGGAATGCTGAGTGTCTGTGTGCTCACATGCAAGAGGGAAGACAATGGCTACCAACCCCTGTACTCAGGGGTATTTGCTTGATAAGACGATGGAAAGATCATTTTTCATCTGCTTCTTGATGATAAAATGGATTTGTATAGATGCCCCAAATGGACAATGTATTACCCCTTTGTTAAATACTGTATGTTATTTACGTGAGCAGAACGAACACTGTTAAGATTTGGAAAGGTTTTAAGTGTATCATGTGAAATGACAGCTTCAGTGTGCAGTGTCCCTTGGTAACAACCTGATTTCATGTACCTCGACTTTCTTTAGGGCTGTTTCACACTCACATGTGTGACATTCCCTAAAACGACAGCAGATGGTGTGATAGACTCCAAAAAGAAACCCTACTTCTTGCAAGTTTTACATTTGTCAGACCTATTTGTAACCTGAAACTTATAGAAGAAATTGTTTTTAATCATTAAACTGCTAATGCAGCCATGGTGCATTCTAGACTCTTTTCAATATTTCCAACAAGAAATCAGTCCCATGACAAATGTTCAAGCAGCAAAAGAAATCTGTGAACAGAAGGTTTGAATATTCCTGTTTATAAGCATTATTATTCAAGGGTACACTTCACTGTTGCTGACATGTTTTTTTCTCTCCAATTTGTAACTGCTGTAATTCAGTTTGCTTTAAAGACGAGCATGAATCATATCCTCAGACCAAGACACCCCTGAACTTTGGGCATATTTAAAATCCAGATCTGAGGTTTGCAGATGTCTCTTTTGTCTACCAATGGGATGAATCAACCCCTCAGATCTGAGTATCTCCAAACTCTGGGGAAGTCTGAATTAGAAGTTTATCACTTTGGCCAATCTCTGGTTCTTTTAATTTGAAATCAAGAATTTCTGAGGCAAGGCACTTAATTTTTCCCATTTTGATACTAAGTTCTAAAATGTTATCTGTACTGATGTTTTTATATTTGTCTCTCACAATTAATTTTGAAGTCAGTGGGACTATTTACATGAATGGCTGCAGGATTGGTCCCACTGGAAATATGAGGCTTGGGGATTTGTTAGAGTTCTCATTTAAAGTGGTGGCCTAATGGAAGTGGCTGCACAGAGGATTTCTTACTGTTAGATTACACGTTTTCTTCATGCTTCTCTGGGTGACTGAACGATTTCAAGAACCTATTACATTATGGCAAACAATTCTGTATAGTTCTCTTTTGAGTCATTAGGATTTTTTGTTGTTTTGTTTTTTTGAAGGTCTGCTGAATGTGATCACCTTTTGGGTCACATAGAGCAACAAAAATCCCTCTTAAATGTCAACCTTGAAATTATTCCATTCCTTGTTTCTTTTCTTTTTAAACCAGGGTGAGGTATTAGTCTGGATGATACAGACTGTTAGAAAAGAAACAGCAGAAATCCTCTTGAGAGAGGCAAACATTTGCTATAGGAATAGAATAGAATGTGTTTCTCTAAAGCTATGTCAAAAAGGAGTATGGGCTGAATGTGAGCTTTTAGTCTGTTATTTTTTTGTCAAGAGATGGAAAGAGGAACTGCTGACTTAAGTATATTCCTGTGTATATGTGTGTTAGGAATGGTTATTGTTTTGTTTTTTTATTTAAACATTTGGGTATTGTGGGCTTTGTCTTCTCTTAATGCCAAAACAAAAAACCCTTCTGGAATATATTTTAACCAATTAAGAAATGCCACTCATTACTACATTTCATTCCGTCTTAAAAATTATTTATGAGAAAGATGTAAGCCAGGCCATTCTCAATGAGAGAAAACATTTCCTTTCCAAAAGTACCTGGGCAATGAAAGAGACAGTCCTGTCTTATGCTCTGCTCAGTGAAGGAAGCCTACTAGTGCCTTGCAAAGCAGTGTTTGTGACTGGCTGGGGTGCGTGTGGATGTGACAGGCTGTGTGGATGTGTATATGACAGGCTGGGGGGAGAGGATAATAGGCTGTGATGGGGGGTAGTGTGAAGGTAAGAGTGGCGGGGTACACGTATTGTGTGCAGGGGCTGGCGTGTGTGTGTGGGGGTGCAGCTGTGTCTGGCTGTGATAGATGTAATGTATGGGTATGAATGGTGGTGTATCTGGCTGGCGGTACAGATGTGCCTGGCTGGGGGAGGAGGGAGTAGTGTGCACAGGTGTGTCTGGCTGAGAGGATTGGGGTTCCTGACAGCGGTGGGAAGGGAATGCTAGGTTCAACCCAGGGCTGGGGGCCCTGAGGGGAGCACTAGCCATGGGGCATTGCCTAGGCTCGGCGCTCGGGTCCCTGGCCTTATTGGAAATCCTGGGAGGCGGGTGGGTGCAAGCCCACCCACATCTAAAGGCCCCTCCGCCAGCCTTGCGGGAGGGACCACTGGACCCGGGGACCAACTGAAAATGGGGGACAACTAATGAATAACAGGGTCAGGAGTGAAGGTCACTCGGGTCCCTGGCAGTGGGCGGGAGGATGCTAGGCTGGCTCAGATACCAGGGCTCAGGCCCAGAGGGTCGTCCTGGACTGGAGTCTGGACAGAACATGGGTGCAACCAGACGGGTCGAGAGGAAAATCAAGGCTGGTCCGGCGCACACTGACAAAGGGTGGAGGAGCTCCGCAATGCTCTCTCTAGGGGAGGGGTGATGGGTGGTGAGTGCAGCCTGAATGACTGTGCCAGAAGCCAATGGGAGCTCCGTGGGCTGTGCTGTGACCAAGCTGTAAAGGGACTACAGCAGAGGGAGCAGGATAGGGCCAGGCCTCAGGAGCCAATCCGAGGAATAAACTAGCTGAATGGGGCGTGACACGGGCCAATCCGGAAAGGCTCCTGAAGGGGAAAGTGAGACCACCTTGGAGTGCAAGGGATAGATAAGAGGGCGGGGCCTTAGTGGCAGAAGGAGTTTGTGGGGGCCCCTCACAGACAGCAAGAGGGATTTTATCCCTGCCAGGCCTGGGACCCTGAGCACAAGTAGTGCCCCTCCCACCCCCAGCTGTGATGGGGGCAACCCCAAGGGGATTGCCCCATTCTGCCTACACAGAAATCCCCCCCATTGAGGGGGGCTGAGAGGGACTCCCCACAGATCATGGCTATGTTGAAGAGGGACTAGCCTACATACACTGAGGGTGTTTGTTGGCATGTGTCCCCCAACATAAAGGGAATTTTAGGTGGCACCAAGCTGCATTGCTAAACTGAGGCATTTGAAAATCATGGATCAGGCTGTCTCCAGAGTCAGTGATTGGCTTTAAAAACAAAATTGTTCAAAATAAATAAAAATGGGGTCCTTAATTGGCTGCTGGTTTTTGAACCTGCAAGCTTAATTCACCCTTTGGGCACCAGCAGTATGATGCCATCTTTTATTGCATGGCCCCGTGCTATTTTTTCCCCCCACAGATCACCCACCTCATTCCAAGCATAAAATGGCTTGTGCTTCCTGAATGAACCGTTAGTCACTATTTTATTATCATGCAATGTGTCCCCCAGGCCTTATTTATACTGCACAGTATTCAAACCCTACTCTGAAGACAGAATAATTCATTTCTTCGTGGGCTGACTTATGGTGCCCATGGCTGTAGTATCTAAAGCCATCAGATCAGTGGGAGTTAGGTGCCTATAAACCTTTGAGGATCTGGGCCTGAGTGCTTCACAAACATCAGAAAATAAATTTATTAAAGTGAGGGAATACTATTATCCACCTTTTACAGATGGGGAGCTCAGGCACAATGGAATTAAGTTTTTAAAGTATCCATTTATTTTGGGTACCCTCTTTGAAACATGTAGAACCTGATTTTCTCAGAATACTCAGCATTCTGTAGCACTTTATGTGCTCAAAGAATAGCCTTCAGTGATTTTAGTTGCTACTGTGAATGCTCAGCACTCTTGTAAATCAGGCTTCTGTCTCAAGTTGGGTGCCCAGGAAATAAAGGACACAATTAGTGACTACTTCTGAAAAGTCTGGTTTAAACTAATTGATCAGCATCATATAGGAACACTGCAGGTTACAGCGAACTGCACATGATGCTTACTGCTCTGAGGTGTCTAAGAATTCAGTGGACGCCAGACACCACCCAGAGGTACTTTGCCTAGATGTGTGCTCAGACAAGGAACTGGAAAAAGGCCCCACCTTTGCAAAGAACCCTTCCATCCAGCTTCCTCCTCCTGAACTGATGTAGGGCCAACAGGGCCAGTGCTGGGACTTTGGGAGGAGGTTGATTAGGAAGTCTGAGAGAAACCACTCATCTCCATATGGATCCAGCCCTTGAAGCCCCTCTGCTCTCTTCACGAGCCCCTCCTCCCCTAAGCCCAGCCTCAGGGCCCTTGCTCTTGCCCCAGAGTCCTTCTCCCGCTCCCCCCAACCAATCCAGCTCTGGGGACCCTTCCTGTTGCTCCCCAAAACCCAGCTCCATGAACACCTCCTGCACCTCCCCCACCCCCAAAGTCCCTTCATGTTCCTTCCCCCCAACCCAGTTCCAGGGACCCCTCCTGTTCCTGCCCCCGCTCTGAAGATCCTTCTTCCTTCCTTCCCCTGGCCAACCAAACCCAGCTCTAGGGACCCTTCCAGTTCCTACCCCTCGACCCCCACAACCCAGATCCGGGGACCCTTCCCGTTCCCTTGCTCCCCACCACCCAGATCCGGGGACCCTTCCCGTTCCCTTGCTCCCCGCCACCCAGATCCGGGGACCCATCCCGTTCCCTTGCTCCCCGCCACCCAGATCCGGGGACCCTTCCCGTCCCCTTGCTCCCCGCCACCCAGATCCGGGGATTTCTGGCCCCTCAAGGGCTCCGCCTGCCCTTACCCCCCACTGGCTACCGACCCGCTTCCCCCTAACTCAAGTCCCCGGACCCATTGCTCCCGCTCCGCAGGGCCCTGCCCCTCCCGCTCCCGGAGCAGCAGTCTCAGGCAGGGCCGGGACTGCTGCCGGTGCGGGCACAGCCTTCACTGCCGCTAGTAGTGCGCATGCTCAGATTTCCCGCGCATGCCCGTGAAGCCGCTCCTGAAAGGACCGTGGTGGGTCTCTTGACTTCTCGCGTTAGCTGCCGCTGCCGAGCGCGGGTGGTTTGAATGGCTACAGCGCGCGCACTTCCCCCCTATACTCCCGGCGACTCCTGCTTCATACGGGCCTCAGCCTCCCGCGGTGAGTCTGAGGGGAGGGGACGGGGTCTTGGGGCACTGGGACGGGAAGGGCCCTTGGAGACAGTGGGGCGGGGGCTGAGAGGGGCCTGGTGAGGAGGCAGGGGAATGGGGGGGTCCCCAGCATGGCTTTGGGGGGTGCTTTGGGAGGGGTCTGGTGAGGAGGCAGGGGAATGGGGGGTGGTGGTCCCCAGCATGGCTTTGGGGGGTGCTTTGGGAGGGGTCTGGTGAGGAGGCAGGGGGGTGGTCCCCGGTATGGCTGCGGGTGATGTCTTGGTGGTGGGGTGAGAGGGGCCTGGTGAGGAGGCAGGGGAATGGGGGGGGTCCCCAGCATGGCTTTGGGGGGTGCCTTGGGAGGGGTGAGAGGGGCCTGGTGAGGAGGCAGGGAACGAGGGTGGTCCCCAGTATGGCTGGGGGGTGTCTTGGTGAGAGGGGCCTGGTGAGGAAGAGGGTGGTCCCTAGGAGCACGGCTCTGGGTGGAGGAGCCTATCACTACTCTCCACCTACCTAGGGAAGGGGTCCAATACAACGGATCCCTTCCCTCTGCCAGGCACCCACTGTGCTAGCTTTGTACATCCCACCCTTCTCCTTGTCCTCCTGCACATTGTGGACCTTCCTGCAGACCCAGGGAAGGTCCTTCCCATGGGCTCTGTGCCAGCCTGTCATGTAAGCCAACTCTGGACAGGTTGAGGAGGAGGAGGGAGTGGGCCTGACTAGCAGCAGCTGTGATACAGGACCCAATTCAGAAGGGTTATGTCACACACAGGTGTCGACATTGGTGTACATCACATGCCAAGGGGTTGGGGAAGGTGTAATGTAAAGAGGGAGAAGGGGGTGCTCACCGTGTTACACTGCCCTTGTAGGGATATTAAAGAAGGTACTAACAGTGATTCCCCCAAGTGACAGTGACGTCCCCCACACTTTAAAATCCAACAGTTTCACCAAGTACAAAAATCTCTTGGGTCTTCTGTTAAAACTTGTAAGCTACTGTCTGTAGAAACCATTGATTGTATCTGTCCTGGGAAAGATACTTTATTACTATGTAAAACTTACAAACAAGTTAATTGACTTTGTTCTTGAAGTGAACACTATGTTACCATCCCTGCTGTGAGCCTTAAGCCGTTAAGTGACTTTCACTGAATTGTAACAGCAACGGCTCCTAGGAACAGACCCCCACCCTCTGTGATTAAAGGGCCGGGAGTCTCAAATGAATTAGCACACACCCCGAAAGTGGTGGAGACAGTAAATTAAAATATGGTTAAGATATGGAATGTACAGGTCTGTCTCATCTTACGCTGGGGTTACGTTCCGCAGTCAGCGCCTAAAGCGAAAATCGCGTATAGTCAAAATTACATTGAGTGTAATGGCGGGCGGAATCGCCCGCACTACAGAAACAGTATTTAAATTGTTATTTTTCTCTTTTTTTTTTCTTTCTTTTTTTTTGGTTTTTGACGACCGCGTAAAGCTGAAATCGCACATGTTAAATGCGCCTAAGATGCGACAGACCTGTATGTTGTTGAATGCTTGATGTACATGAATGGTTAGGGAGGTGCCAGCCTAGAAAGGGAGTATCCATCGGCCGAAGAATGTGTCAAGTGGGCCACCAGACAACCCACAATGTGGATCTAATTACAGGATTGGGGTATAAGTTAATATCTGAGG
The DNA here is from genome assembly GCA_003942145.1 of Platysternon megacephalum. Taxonomy (NCBI): domain Eukaryota; kingdom Metazoa; phylum Chordata; order Testudines; family Platysternidae; genus Platysternon; species Platysternon megacephalum. Next base: position 5,712,027 of record QXTE01000073.1, read on the forward strand.
CCATGATCTCACAAACATGCACATATTTAATTTTACGTATGTGAAGAAGCACCATTCAGGAGTCTGCCTGCATGTCCGTTTGTAGGATCAGAGTCTGAGCTGATATTTATAACGGAGGTTTTCAATGTAGGAAATATCAGTAGAGGGATTTTAATGTAGAAACAGATTCTGTATTGAAATTTTTGTGTTCCTGCAGAGCTGCTAATTGATGCAAGAGGAAATTGTTAGGCCTCCAAGTTCTACTAGCAAAACCCAGGGGAGCTTGTAAACTATACAACCCCAATAGGTGAGGTTCAAAGAGCATCTAAAGTCCTCTAGTAAAGCTGGTAAAGCTTGCAAGCTCCTTTATGCTTAAAGCACCCATCAATTTATATTTCAGACGCAAATGTGACTCCCCCCCCCTCCCCCCCACTGCTGTTAAAAGTAACATCTAAAGCCCTGGTCCTCCAAACACTATGCATCTGAATAGTCCCACTGAACCCGGTGAGGCTTCCTCACATGTATAAGTGCTTGCCGGATCAAAGCCTAAGGCCTGGTATATACGGCAAAGTTAAGTCAATATAAATTGCCTTGTGTCAACCTATTTGTACATGTCTGTATACTTAAATTTGTCTCTACCTAACATAACTGACCTGTTACGGCGATGCAGTAAAACCACCTCCCCAAGCGACATGGAGCTGAAGTCAAGTACTGAGGTTGACGTAGTACAAGTGTGTAGACACTGTATGACCTGTGTCGACCTGAACAGTCCTCCAGCGCCTGTCCTACAATGCCCCATTCCCTGCGACAGTGACCTCTCTGGTCACAATTGTGAACTCTACTGCCCAGTGGTCCCAGAGACCGAAAGGCACCCCACCACACATTTTTGAAATGCCTTTTCCTGATTGCCCAGTTTGGCAAGCACACCTAGCAGTGCTCCCTTGTTGTGTGCAACTGTGCCAGCTCCATGTACTAGAGACACTCCTGGCTGGAGCAGGCAAGAAGTATTGGATCTCATGGACCTGTGGGGAGAAGAAGCTGTGCAAGCACAGCTATGGATCAGCAGTAGAAATGTGGATATCTACTAACAGATTGTACAGGAAATGCAGGAAAAGAGTATGACAGGTATCAGCAGCACTGCAGCATGAAAGTGAAGGAACTATGCTAGGCATACCACAAAGGCAGTGAGTGCAAAATCGAGCTGGGTCTGAGCCACAGACTTGCCACTTTTACAGTGACTTGCATGTCATACTTGGTGGAGCCCCAACCAGCACACTGCAGACCACCATACTGCAGACCACCATGGATGAGACAAGAGACTCGCTGCTGTGAACAGCAAGGAGGAAGAGGATGAGGTGGCAGGGAGTTCGAGCCATGCCACAAGTCAGGACCTGTTTGAGACTTTGCCACAGTCTACCCAGTTTCCCTAGCCAAGCATGGATAACCCCGATGTAGGGGAAGGGACCATGGGTAAGTGTATGCATGCATTTTTCCTTACAGTGTTTAAATTTAAAGATGATGCCCATCCTATCCCAAATTTAACCAGACACAGGTATGGACTTTTCACTGTCTTACTCCTACAAGAGGAGGTAGTGGTACAACAAACAGAGGTAGAGTTGGCATCTGTTTTTCATTCCCCTGTTGGATTAAGTGGGGGACAGGGGTTCAGAGCAGTTTGTTTATGAACATAGAGATGTCTCTTGAATCCTCCTGGGCTATCTCGATGAAACTTTCATGGTGTTGCTCTGCAGTTCATACTCTAAGGTTTCTAGCGAAGGCTGTCTTATTTCTTCCTTTGTGGTAGGATGCTTTCCCATGCCACTCCGCAATGAGTTCACCTGGCACCATTGCAGTAAACAGGCTAGCAGCATATGGCTCTGGGTGAGTTTGGGACCCCAGTAGCAGCTATGTTATGTGTACCTTTGTTACCCTCAGGAGTGACATATCAGCTAAAAACACCACAGCCTGCGGAAAATGGTACCTGTATTCAGTGTCATTGCCCTATACTAGTGCCCATGGAAAAGAGACCGAACTTTTATTGTTTCATGCAACTGAAATTTCTTGACCCTGGCCAGCCATACTCACTATGGCTGGGGCTGGAGAGCACTGCTGTGCAGAGGTGCTCCAAAGCTGAAGTGTCAGTATGTCTTATTAAAAGTTTTTGTGGGAATTAGATAAGGGAGTTTTGAAACTTCCCTTTCCATTGTGACTGTAAATCCAATGATACATCTGTCTGGTTTTTATCAGCAGCTGCTGCCATTGCAGCCTTGAGGGGTGCTCCCGCCACACGTGCAGAATGCCTGACCCCGATGAGGAGGAGAAAGAGGAGGAGTAGGGAGTACATGTTCAGTGAGAGCCTGCAAGCAAGTGCTGCATCAGACCATGAACAAAAGGCCTAGAGTGTCAAAATGGCAGACATGGAGAAGTAAAGAACAGACAGGAGGAAGGCACAGAAAAAGGAGAAGATGCACCAGGACATAATGGATTTTCTCAGGCAGCAAACACAAATGTTGCAGACCCTAGTTGACCTATAGGTCCAAACATCCCAGACTCCCCACTCTTTACAGAACTCCATGGTTGCTGCTCCCTACCCATGCACCACCTCCCCCCCCCATCCCATGTGGCATCATGGGGTGCATCACTACCCCATCAGTTCACACTGTGGGACAGCAAGGAAAATCACAGCTTCCCATACACTCACCTACGAGAACTACGGAGGGTGTATGCATAGCCAGAATGGATTACATTTTTTGCACTGAAATGGACAGAAATGTTTGCTGCCTCTCCTATTTCATAGTCTCATTCTGTTAATTTGTTACAAGTTTGTATTGCATTGTCTCTTGTTTTCTGCACATTTCTTTTGCACTATTTTTGCTACTCAATACATATCTATTTTTGGAGAATAAAACTGTTTCGTTCACAATGGATATTGCAGAAGGCATAGCAGTGCTGACAGCACACAGTACTTGTAAATGCACAGAAAGCACCACATAACTCATAGGTTCAGGAACACACACAGTTGAATTTTATAAATTCCGCAAATGCTAAACAATTCCTAGCAGCACCCAAAGCTCCAGGCCCAGAGAACAGTCCAGCACAGAACACTACTGTGCCTGACCATTCAATTGCTCTTTCAAAGCTTCTGTCAATCATGTAATTCTATACTGAGCTCTTTTAATGGCCCTTGTGTCTGGTTGTTCATAGTCAGCAGACAGCTGCTCCACCTCTACCCTGGGGGCAGCTTTTCCCCCCTTTGCCTCACACACCTTATGCATTACACAACAGGCAGCTACAGCAATTGGGATATTTTTCTCACTGAGATCCAAATCTTTTCAATTTACCCAAAGCACATTCAACAGTCATTCTGCACCTGCTGAGCAGGTAGCTGAATCTTTCCTTGGTGTGGTAAGGTGGCTGGCGTATGGTTCTATGAGCCAGGAGAGCAAGGGTTAGACTGGGTCCCCCAGAATTACTGGGTGGATTTCCATATCACTAGTGATAATCTGCCAGTGGGGAAAAAACATCATGCTTGCAGCTTTCTGAACAATTATTGTTATCTTAAAGATAACTGTGACTAGCCCACACTGATGTCAATGAAGTGTCCCAGGTGATCCACTAATGTTTGTATGACCATAGAAAAGTAGTCCTTTGTTGAGGTACCCTGGGGCAAGGTGGTCTGGTGCCAAAATAGGGATGTACCCCACTGCAGTTCAGGAGCCCCATTGCTGTAAATCCATCCACTATGTCCTGAATGTTGCCAAGGATCACAGTCCTGCCATAGCAGGAAATGATTAATGGCCCCTCGCTGGATTTTCATCTCTAAAATGATTTCACACTGACGGTGAGCAAACTGGTGTTGCAAGCTTCCAGAGTGTGTCAGTTGCTTCTCCATTGTCAGTGCAGCTCTCATTCTGCAGCTGAAAGTTCTACAGCCACTGCTCGTTGTCCCAAAGCTGCGTTACTGTGCAATCCCACCGGTCAGTGTTTTACTCAGGATCAGAAACAGTGCTTTGCTGTCTGCTGCAGCTCTAACACCAACAACAACCTTGAATTATTTTCAGTAAACTGTCCTCAAAGGCAACATCGTGTCCCCCATTGTTACGGTACAGGAGAATTGTGCGTTCTGTATTTTCAATGGTCATGAGAATAATGCAAAACTCTGCAGGCTCCATGCTTCTTTCAGAGATGGCAGATGCTGAAAAATGCCACATGGGTTTGTGGAATTTTTGAAAAAGGCATACAAATTATGGTATATGGATGGGATTATGGGATGGAGAAAGGTGCATGCTTGGAACTTGACTCCTAGCTTCTCTATAGATCTTTAAGTGAATCATTTCTATCCCACAACTTATTGCCAACATTTTCCAAAAGGCATCACACTGGATGGCAGCACATGGCACACTGGGATACTTACCCGTTGTGCACCATACTTTGCATTGACTCAAGTACTCCTGGAAGGTATGTGCAGTGCCGATGCAAGCAGCCATGTACGTATGAGCAATAAACAGACTTCGGTGGCTATATGCCAACATAACTTGTGTGAACCAAAGTTTGTAGTTTAGACCTGGCCTACCATCACTATAAACTGAAAGACAAACATCTGTCAGAGATGGTCTAGGTCTGCTTCATCTTGCCTCCTCTGCACAGGGGACTGGACTAGATGACCACTTGAAGTCTCTTCCAGCCCTACATTTCTATGATCCTGTGAAAGAAGTTAGAGGGGAACTTTTTTACTTCATAGGTTCAAAAGCACTTTGTGCAAAATCAGCTTTACTCTGTAGATATCTGCCGATTTCCCCCTGTTGTTTGTGTGGGCCACTCACACAGCCACAAAGGAAAGAAAACATGGTAGTATTAGGAAAATGTGGTTTTAAAACTACAAAAACTGGCAGAGACTCAAGGTTTGGTGGGGCACCTCAAACCACTTTAAATTCATGTTTTGAAGTTTACACTTCCATATGGACAGTGTCCTTTTAATAGTTTTGTATTATTATTTTTTTTGTAGGGCATGGAAAATGTAAATTTAAATACAAAAATTTAAGCAAATGTAATGTTAAGATTGAGAACTATGCTCACAAGTCAGAAAATGGAGTTTCTTGTAGGAAACTGAATCACCATGTTGCACAAGTTCTGTTTTGTATTGCTGTGTTTGTTTTTAGATGTGTACATTCCTGCTGAGAAATAGCCATGGAGTTGGCAATTCCTGAGTTGTAATGCAAGCATTGTTATGGAGCTGGGCCATGATTCTGCACCTGGTTACATGTGAGGAGAGCCCCAGTGAAGTCAGTGCAGCTCAGCATGGGCGCAAGATTCCACTGGTGCAGATCCAACATCTAGACCTTGGTTATTTTGGGCATCCTTGCTTCTCTGAAAAATGCGGATATTGCCTAGTTCACAGGAGGTTTGTGATGGTGAGTTAATGTTGGTAAAGTGCTTTGAATGTGTAAAGTATTACATAAATTCTAAGTGGTGTTGAGTTAATAACTGTTTATATTCAGGTCTGTGCTTTCACTCTTATTTTCCTTTGGCTCTCCCCCTCCAGTGGCTGTGAAAGACATTGTCGTTCCCATTGCAAAGTGGTAATGGAAATAGCATTTGGGTGCCTTGTGGAATGTTAAGATTATTATCAACAAGCTTTAGGGAGTGGTGTTCTGGTTTTATACATCTGCTGCTGCACCAGGCAGCTGTTAACAGAGAATACTTAACCAGATTTTCTTTGTGTACAACTATATTTTAGATTGTATTACAACACTCATTGTTTTTCCTCTTGTTCTGAATGATCTGTGTTAAGATTATTCTTGTAATTCAAGTTCTTTAAAATGTCATATAAGAAAAAGTTTAATGTACCCTGGATGTTAAGAAAAAACTTTCTTTGTATCCTAACTAGAGTTTGAGTCAAACGGGCAGATTATAATGAGCTTTGGTTCAGTTTTACATCAGATAGATCAAAAACTTAAATCTGTAACCCAAAATAGTCATGCTACTTTCCTACAAATGGTATATTGGCAAAGGAAATGTACTAACTTAGGAAAGTATTTAGCTATTTAAGTATGAAGGTCCACTTAAGAGTTACTTGACTGTCTAAAACTGGGAGCTCTGCGGTAGGTTGAGAACATAGGATATAGCCCTAACTGTCTTGACTACAGTAGACATTAAAATGACAACCTTTTTTTTTTTTTTTTTAAATATGACTGTTGGCACAGTGTGATGTCAATGGGCTCAGCGCTGCTAGAACTGGGAGCAAGTGTGGGACATTGACAGAGCAGCCGGGTGCATTCTGAATCGTATTAGGATCATCGTCCTAGTAAGTCTAAGTGTGGAAAACCAGCCTTGGATCATTCCCAAATGTAATTTTTATTTAGGGCCCCAGTGTGTCTTCAGCGGAAGTTTAGCCTGAATAAATACGGTGTGATTTGACCCTAATCTTAATTCACAAATACCACTTATCGCCTTAGTGTGTGAAAAGTTGGTCCTTTTGACCTGTGGCATTTGAAAGGCTAAGAAGAGCATATGGGATTTGAGGCAGAATAAATCAGCATTCATTAAGAATATATATTCTAGGAATGATTGAATATTCAGTGTCGTCAGGAATGAATATACAGTAAAAGGTTTTTTAAGAAAACAGGAAGCAAGTCCAATAGGAATAATTAGGTGTAATTAGCAGTACACTCCAGATACTCATAGCGAGAGATTTAGTTGCATAGCAGTAACTATTCTATTGTATATCTTGCATAGTGTCTGTATATCTGTAATAAATCAGTTGGTCTCTCTCCTAATTCTGTTCTGAATATATTTGCAGAGTTTTAATCCTTTCAGCAGTCTATGTACTTGTATTTATTTAGATCTATAGAATATATTTACTAAAAAATTGCCTAGCCATGACTCTAGGTGCCTTTGCCATAAATTAAAAGTGCAAATACTAAGACAAATGAAAATATATCCCAGGATGTTCTCCAACTCCAGGAGAGAAAACAAAAAGCACCCCAACCACAATGCCAGTTTTTGAGATTTCCCAGTCTTAAGCACCCCACTCCTTACCTAAAAGCCTGAGGGAGACAGTGAGCATAGTGGTGTGCCCTGAAGATTGACAGAACTGGGGTGCTTTGGATCAAGGGTTGATGTGAATTCCAAATTTCAGGGCCCCTCATAGTAAATGCTCTGACAGCTGCTTCCTCCCTTTTAAATAGGGTGGTGGTGTGTCAGAATAGATCACTGTGTTTGAATAGACTGACCATAAGACTGTGAGTCAGTAAATCCAAAGGCCATGTCTACACTATAGATTTCCTGCCACTTTCACCAATTCCCTTTGGTTATGACTAAGCCAAAGAAACAATCTACCTGTAATTTCATGTTTGATGTTATGGCAGGATAGATTTCCCCCCTCCCGCCCGGGAAAGTTTGACGTAAATTGGGCAATGCGTTTGAGAGATGTGGGTTTAAAAACATGAACGTGTTTGGAGAAATTATTTTTTGACTTGTAATATACAAAATAGTTTAGCCTAGAAACTCCAAATTTGTGTATGTGTGTTGTTGTCCTTGGTGAGAAGTAGTTCCTTTGGCTACTTGTAGGGTAAGTAGGGGAATTATGTAGTTATTAAAGGTGGTTGATATGTACATTTTAAAAACTGCAGAGTTCCAACGTGTGCATACTATCCATTATGCTTTAGGAACCCACCTCACACAATGCATCCTGGCTCTCAAGCATTTGTGTTTTTTAAACCCCAAGGGATTTTATTAAAGTTTTTTTCCCTTATACATATTTACAAGTTTAACTCTGCTTTAAGTTTTTTGACTGGGAATCTAGGGTCTAAGATTTTCCCATCTGAATTTTCCTAAATAAGCTGTCTCTTATACAAGTGTGACATTTTACCAATTCTGTGGCAGTGTGTGAAAGACTTCTTAAATGTGTGAGCATAACATGAGTAGCTATACAGCTCTGCCAAGTATCATCCGTATTTGGCCAACCTATGCACTAGTGTGTGGGTTATAAAAACAACCACAACAAAACCCGTAGTTTTCAGTTCTAGTTAACCACCAGAGGGAGCCAATACAGTCCCATAAATCTAAGGACTAATACTAGTATTTTATCTGTAGAGTTCAAGCACATAGATTTCTCTAGTTTACCACCTACCTCAGTATGCTCCCTGCCCTGCTTTCAGTTTGCTCAACTAAATAGCATTTACTATGTCTGCGGCATCAGGAAAAGCTAGGTGAAATTTCCCTTCACTTTTTGTCTAAGTAGTGTACATTTTAAATTCTATTTGCATAACTAGTACTTATGATGATGGAGTTCATGTTGATGTTAACATATGAGGATTCAGCAAAGGCCATTGGTGAACATGTATATGTGAGGTCAGACCAATGTGAGAACTGGAAACACGGTTATATGTGGGACAGACAAGACTGTCCATGACCGTTGCAGTTTGTAGCATACTTGTTTTGTGCTGTACACATTTTTTCACATAGTGTTAATGTGCCTTGATTCAAAGCAATTAGTGGCAACATGACACATCTTCTGCCACCTTGCCCTGTCATGGGCTGTTGCTTTAGGGTGACCAGATGTCCCGATTTTATAGGGACAGTCCCGATTTTTGGGGCTTTTTCTTNTCCCTGCTGTGAGCCTTAAGCCGTTAAGTGACTTTCACTGAATTGTAACAGCAACGGCTCCTAGGAACAGACCCCCACCCTCTGTGATTAAAGGGCCGGGAGTCTCAAATGAATTAGCACACACCCCGAAAGTGGTGGAGACAGTAAATTAAAATATGGTTAAGATATGGAATGTACAGGTCTGTCTCATCTTACGCTGGGGTTACGTTCCGCAGTCAGCGCCTAAAGCGAAAATCGCGTATAGTCAAAATTACATTGAGTGTAATGGCGGGCGGAATCGCCCGCACTACAGAAACAGTATTTAAATTGTTATTTTTCTCTTTTTTTTTTCTTTCTTTTTTTTTGGTTTTTGACGACCGCGTAAAGCTGAAATCGCACATGTTAAATGCGCCTAAGATGCGACAGACCTGTATGTTGTTGAATGCTTGATGTACATGAATGGTTAGGGAGGTGCCAGCCTAGAAAGGGAGTATCCATCGGCCGAAGAATGTGTCAAGTGGGCCACCAGACAACCCACAATGTGGATCTAATTACAGGATTGGGGTATAAGTTAATATCTGAGGCCATGATCTCACAAACATGCACATATTTAATTTTACGTATGTGAAGAAGCACCATTCAGGAGTCTGCCTGCATGTCCGTTTGTAGGATCAGAGTCTGAGCTGATATTTATAACGGAGGTTTTCAATGTAGGAAATATCAGTAGAGGGATTTTAATGTAGAAACAGATTCTGTATTGAAATTTTTGTGTTCCTGCAGAGCTGCTAATTGATGCAAGAGGAAATTGTTAGGCCTCCAAGTTCTACTAGCAAAACCCAGGGGAGCTTGTAAACTATACAACCCCAATAGGTGAGGTTCAAAGAGCATCTAAAGTCCTCTAGTAAAGCTGGTAAAGCTTGCAAGCTCCTTTATGCTTAAAGCACCCATCAATTTATATTTCAGACGCAAATGTGACTCCCCCCCCCTCCCCCCCACTGCTGTTAAAAGTAACATCTAAAGCCCTGGTCCTCCAAACACTATGCATCTGAATAGTCCCACTGAACCCGGTGAGGCTTCCTCACATGTATAAGTGCTTGCCGGATCAAAGCCTAAGGCCTGGTATATACGGCAAAGTTAAGTCAATATAAATTGCCTTGTGTCAACCTATTTGTACATGTCTGTATACTTAAATTTGTCTCTACCTAACATAACTGACCTGTTACGGCGATGCAGTAAAACCACCTCCCCAAGCGACATGGAGCTGAAGTCAAGTACTGAGGTTGACGTAGTACAAGTGTGTAGACACTGTATGACCTGTGTCGACCTGAACAGTCCTCCAGCGCCTGTCCTACAATGCCCCATTCCCTGCGACAGTGACCTCTCTGGTCACAATTGTGAACTCTACTGCCCAGTGGTCCCAGAGACCGAAAGGCACCCCACCACACATTTTTGAAATGCCTTTTCCTGATTGCCCAGTTTGGCAAGCACACCTAGCAGTGCTCCCTTGTTGTGTGCAACTGTGCCAGCTCCATGTACTAGAGACACTCCTGGCTGGAGCAGGCAAGAAGTATTGGATCTCATGGACCTGTGGGGAGAAGAAGCTGTGCAAGCACAGCTATGGATCAGCAGTAGAAATGTGGATATCTACTAACAGATTGTACAGGAAATGCAGGAAAAGAGTATGACAGGTATCAGCAGCACTGCAGCATGAAAGTGAAGGAACTATGCTAGGCATACCACAAAGGCAGTGAGTGCAAAATCGAGCTGGGTCTGAGCCACAGACTTGCCACTTTTACAGTGACTTGCATGTCATACTTGGTGGAGCCCCAACCAGCACACTGCAGACCACCATACTGCAGACCACCATGGATGAGACAAGAGACTCGCTGCTGTGAACAGCAAGGAGGAAGAGGATGAGGTGGCAGGGAGTTCGAGCCATGCCACAAGTCAGGACCTGTTTGAGACTTTGCCACAGTCTACCCAGTTTCCCTAGCCAAGCATGGATAACCCCGATGTAGGGGAAGGGACCATGGGTAAGTGTATGCATGCATTTTTCCTTACAGTGTTTAAATTTAAAGATGATGCCCATCCTATCCCAAATTTAACCAGACACAGGTATGGACTTTTCACTGTCTTACTCCTACAAGAGGAGGTAGTGGTACAACAAACAGAGGTAGAGTTGGCATCTGTTTTTCATTCCCCTGTTGGATTAAGTGGGGGACAGGGGTTCAGAGCAGTTTGTTTATGAACATAGAGATGTCTCTTGAATCCTCCTGGGCTATCTCGATGAAACTTTCATGGTGTTGCTCTGCAGTTCATACTCTAAGGTTTCTAGCGAAGGCTGTCTTATTTCTTCCTTTGTGGTAGGATGCTTTCCCATGCCACTCCGCAATGAGTTCACCTGGCACCATTGCAGTAAACAGGCTAGCAGCATATGGCTCTGGGTGAGTTTGGGACCCCAGTAGCAGCTATGTTATGTGTACCTTTGTTACCCTCAGGAGTGACATATCAGCTAAAAACACCACAGCCTGCGGAAAATGGTACCTGTATTCAGTGTCATTGCCCTATACTAGTGCCCATGGAAAAGAGACCGAACTTTTATTGTTTCATGCAACTGAAATTTCTTGACCCTGGCCAGCCATACTCACTATGGCTGGGGCTGGAGAGCACTGCTGTGCAGAGGTGCTCCAAAGCTGAAGTGTCAGTATGTCTTATTAAAAGTTTTTGTGGGAATTAGATAAGGGAGTTTTGAAACTTCCCTTTCCATTGTGACTGTAAATCCAATGATACATCTGTCTGGTTTTTATCAGCAGCTGCTGCCATTGCAGCCTTGAGGGGTGCTCCCGCCACACGTGCAGAATGCCTGACCCCGATGAGGAGGAGAAAGAGGAGGAGTAGGGAGTACATGTTCAGTGAGAGCCTGCAAGCAAGTGCTGCATCAGACCATGAACAAAAGGCCTAGAGTGTCAAAATGGCAGACATGGAGAAGTAAAGAACAGACAGGAGGAAGGCACAGAAAAAGGAGAAGATGCACCAGGACATAATGGATTTTCTCAGGCAGCAAACACAAATGTTGCAGACCCTAGTTGACCTATAGGTCCAAACATCCCAGACTCCCCACTCTTTACAGAACTCCATGGTTGCTGCTCCCTACCCATGCACCACCTCCCCCCCCCATCCCATGTGGCATCATGGGGTGCATCACTACCCCATCAGTTCACACTGTGGGACAGCAAGGAAAATCACAGCTTCCCATACACTCACCTACGAGAACTACGGAGGGTGTATGCATAGCCAGAATGGATTACATTTTTTGCACTGAAATGGACAGAAATGTTTGCTGCCTCTCCTATTTCATAGTCTCATTCTGTTAATTTGTTACAAGTTTGTATTGCATTGTCTCTTGTTTTCTGCACATTTCTTTTGCACTATTTTTGCTACTCAATACATATCTATTTTTGGAGAATAAAACTGTTTCGTTCACAATGGATATTGCAGAAGGCATAGCAGTGCTGACAGCACACAGTACTTGTAAATGCACAGAAAGCACCACATAACTCATAGGTTCAGGAACACACACAGTTGAATTTTATAAATTCCGCAAATGCTAAACAATTCCTAGCAGCACCCAAAGCTCCAGGCCCAGAGAACAGTCCAGCACAGAACACTACTGTGCCTGACCATTCAATTGCTCTTTCAAAGCTTCTGTCAATCATGTAATTCTATACTGAGCTCTTTTAATGGCCCTTGTGTCTGGTTGTTCATAGTCAGCAGACAGCTGCTCCACCTCTACCCTGGGGGCAGCTTTTCCCCCCTTTGCCTCACACACCTTATGCATTACACAACAGGCAGCTACAGCAATTGGGATATTTTTCTCACTGAGATCCAAATCTTTTCAATTTACCCAAAGCACATTCAACAGTCATTCTGCACCTGCTGAGCAGGTAGCTGAATCTTTCCTTGGTGTGGTAAGGTGGCTGGCGTATGGTTCTATGAGCCAGGAGAGCAAGGGTTAGACTGGGTCCCCCAGAATTACTGGGTGGATTTCCATATCACTAGTGATAATCTGCCAGTGGGGAAAAAACATCATGCTTGCAGCTTTCTGAACAATTATTGTTATCTTAAAGATAACTGTGACTAGCCCACACTGATGTCAATGAAGTGTCCCAGGTGATCCACTAATGTTTGTATGACCATAGAAAAGTAGTCCTTTGTTGAGGTACCCTGGGGCAAGGTGGTCTGGTGCCAAAATAGGGATGTACCCCACTGCAGTTCAGGAGCCCCATTGCTGTAAATCCATCCACTATGTCCTGAATGTTGCCAAGGATCACAGTCCTGCCATAGCAGGAAATGATTAATGGCCCCTCGCTGGATTTTCATCTCTAAAATGATTTCACACTGACGGTGAGCAAACTGGTGTTGCAAGCTTCCAGAGTGTGTCAGTTGCTTCTCCATTGTCAGTGCAGCTCTCATTCTGCAGCTGAAAGTTCTACAGCCACTGCTCGTTGTCCCAAAGCTGCGTTACTGTGCAATCCCACCGGTCAGTGTTTTACTCAGGATCAGAAACAGTGCTTTGCTGTCTGCTGCAGCTCTAACACCAACAACAACCTTGAATTATTTTCAGTAAACTGTCCTCAAAGGCAACATCGTGTCCCCCATTGTTACGGTACAGGAGAATTGTGCGTTCTGTATTTTCAATGGTCATGAGAATAATGCAAAACTCTGCAGGCTCCATGCTTCTTTCAGAGATGGCAGATGCTGAAAAATGCCACATGGGTTTGTGGAATTTTTGAAAAAGGCATACAAATTATGGTATATGGATGGGATTATGGGATGGAGAAAGGTGCATGCTTGGAACTTGACTCCTAGCTTCTCTATAGATCTTTAAGTGAATCATTTCTATCCCACAACTTATTGCCAACATTTTCCAAAAGGCATCACACTGGATGGCAGCACATGGCACACTGGGATACTTACCCGTTGTGCACCATACTTTGCATTGACTCAAGTACTCCTGGAAGGTATGTGCAGTGCCGATGCAAGCAGCCATGTACGTATGAGCAATAAACAGACTTCGGTGGCTATATGCCAACATAACTTGTGTGAACCAAAGTTTGTAGTTTAGACCTGGCCTACCATCACTATAAACTGAAAGACAAACATCTGTCAGAGATGGTCTAGGTCTGCTTCATCTTGCCTCCTCTGCACAGGGGACTGGACTAGATGACCACTTGAAGTCTCTTCCAGCCCTACATTTCTATGATCCTGTGAAAGAAGTTAGAGGGGAACTTTTTTACTTCATAGGTTCAAAAGCACTTTGTGCAAAATCAGCTTTACTCTGTAGATATCTGCCGATTTCCCCCTGTTGTTTGTGTGGGCCACTCACACAGCCACAAAGGAAAGAAAACATGGTAGTATTAGGAAAATGTGGTTTTAAAACTACAAAAACTGGCAGAGACTCAAGGTTTGGTGGGGCACCTCAAACCACTTTAAATTCATGTTTTGAAGTTTACACTTCCATATGGACAGTGTCCTTTTAATAGTTTTGTATTATTATTTTTTTTGTAGGGCATGGAAAATGTAAATTTAAATACAAAAATTTAAGCAAATGTAATGTTAAGATTGAGAACTATGCTCACAAGTCAGAAAATGGAGTTTCTTGTAGGAAACTGAATCACCATGTTGCACAAGTTCTGTTTTGTATTGCTGTGTTTGTTTTTAGATGTGTACATTCCTGCTGAGAAATAGCCATGGAGTTGGCAATTCCTGAGTTGTAATGCAAGCATTGTTATGGAGCTGGGCCATGATTCTGCACCTGGTTACATGTGAGGAGAGCCCCAGTGAAGTCAGTGCAGCTCAGCATGGGCGCAAGATTCCACTGGTGCAGATCCAACATCTAGACCTTGGTTATTTTGGGCATCCTTGCTTCTCTGAAAAATGCGGATATTGCCTAGTTCACAGGAGGTTTGTGATGGTGAGTTAATGTTGGTAAAGTGCTTTGAATGTGTAAAGTATTACATAAATTCTAAGTGGTGTTGAGTTAATAACTGTTTATATTCAGGTCTGTGCTTTCACTCTTATTTTCCTTTGGCTCTCCCCCTCCAGTGGCTGTGAAAGACATTGTCGTTCCCATTGCAAAGTGGTAATGGAAATAGCATTTGGGTGCCTTGTGGAATGTTAAGATTATTATCAACAAGCTTTAGGGAGTGGTGTTCTGGTTTTATACATCTGCTGCTGCACCAGGCAGCTGTTAACAGAGAATACTTAACCAGATTTTCTTTGTGTACAACTATATTTTAGATTGTATTACAACACTCATTGTTTTTCCTCTTGTTCTGAATGATCTGTGTTAAGATTATTCTTGTAATTCAAGTTCTTTAAAATGTCATATAAGAAAAAGTTTAATGTACCCTGGATGTTAAGAAAAAACTTTCTTTGTATCCTAACTAGAGTTTGAGTCAAACGGGCAGATTATAATGAGCTTTGGTTCAGTTTTACATCAGATAGATCAAAAACTTAAATCTGTAACCCAAAATAGTCATGCTACTTTCCTACAAATGGTATATTGGCAAAGGAAATGTACTAACTTAGGAAAGTATTTAGCTATTTAAGTATGAAGGTCCACTTAAGAGTTACTTGACTGTCTAAAACTGGGAGCTCTGCGGTAGGTTGAGAACATAGGATATAGCCCTAACTGTCTTGACTACAGTAGACATTAAAATGACAACCTTTTTTTTTTTTTTTTTAAATATGACTGTTGGCACAGTGTGATGTCAATGGGCTCAGCGCTGCTAGAACTGGGAGCAAGTGTGGGACATTGACAGAGCAGCCGGGTGCATTCTGAATCGTATTAGGATCATCGTCCTAGTAAGTCTAAGTGTGGAAAACCAGCCTTGGATCATTCCCAAATGTAATTTTTATTTAGGGCCCCAGTGTGTCTTCAGCGGAAGTTTAGCCTGAATAAATACGGTGTGATTTGACCCTAATCTTAATTCACAAATACCACTTATCGCCTTAGTGTGTGAAAAGTTGGTCCTTTTGACCTGTGGCATTTGAAAGGCTAAGAAGAGCATATGGGATTTGAGGCAGAATAAATCAGCATTCATTAAGAATATATATTCTAGGAATGATTGAATATTCAGTGTCGTCAGGAATGAATATACAGTAAAAGGTTTTTTAAGAAAACAGGAAGCAAGTCCAATAGGAATAATTAGGTGTAATTAGCAGTACACTCCAGATACTCATAGCGAGAGATTTAGTTGCATAGCAGTAACTATTCTATTGTATATCTTGCATAGTGTCTGTATATCTGTAATAAATCAGTTGGTCTCTCTCCTAATTCTGTTCTGAATATATTTGCAGAGTTTTAATCCTTTCAGCAGTCTATGTACTTGTATTTATTTAGATCTATAGAATATATTTACTAAAAAATTGCCTAGCCATGACTCTAGGTGCCTTTGCCATAAATTAAAAGTGCAAATACTAAGACAAATGAAAATATATCCCAGGATGTTCTCCAACTCCAGGAGAGAAAACAAAAAGCACCCCAACCACAATGCCAGTTTTTGAGATTTCCCAGTCTTAAGCACCCCACTCCTTACCTAAAAGCCTGAGGGAGACAGTGAGCATAGTGGTGTGCCCTGAAGATTGACAGAACTGGGGTGCTTTGGATCAAGGGTTGATGTGAATTCCAAATTTCAGGGCCCCTCATAGTAAATGCTCTGACAGCTGCTTCCTCCCTTTTAAATAGGGTGGTGGTGTGTCAGAATAGATCACTGTGTTTGAATAGACTGACCATAAGACTGTGAGTCAGTAAATCCAAAGGCCATGTCTACACTATAGATTTCCTGCCACTTTCACCAATTCCCTTTGGTTATGACTAAGCCAAAGAAACAATCTACCTGTAATTTCATGTTTGATGTTATGGCAGGATAGATTTCCCCCCTCCCGCCCGGGAAAGTTTGACGTAAATTGGGCAATGCGTTTGAGAGATGTGGGTTTAAAAACATGAACGTGTTTGGAGAAATTATTTTTTGACTTGTAATATACAAAATAGTTTAGCCTAGAAACTCCAAATTTGTGTATGTGTGTTGTTGTCCTTGGTGAGAAGTAGTTCCTTTGGCTACTTGTAGGGTAAGTAGGGGAATTATGTAGTTATTAAAGGTGGTTGATATGTACATTTTAAAAACTGCAGAGTTCCAACGTGTGCATACTATCCATTATGCTTTAGGAACCCACCTCACACAATGCATCCTGGCTCTCAAGCATTTGTGTTTTTTAAACCCCAAGGGATTTTATTAAAGTTTTTTTCCCTTATACATATTTACAAGTTTAACTCTGCTTTAAGTTTTTTGACTGGGAATCTAGGGTCTAAGATTTTCCCATCTGAATTTTCCTAAATAAGCTGTCTCTTATACAAGTGTGACATTTTACCAATTCTGTGGCAGTGTGTGAAAGACTTCTTAAATGTGTGAGCATAACATGAGTAGCTATACAGCTCTGCCAAGTATCATCCGTATTTGGCCAACCTATGCACTAGTGTGTGGGTTATAAAAACAACCACAACAAAACCCGTAGTTTTCAGTTCTAGTTAACCACCAGAGGGAGCCAATACAGTCCCATAAATCTAAGGACTAATACTAGTATTTTATCTGTAGAGTTCAAGCACATAGATTTCTCTAGTTTACCACCTACCTCAGTATGCTCCCTGCCCTGCTTTCAGTTTGCTCAACTAAATAGCATTTACTATGTCTGCGGCATCAGGAAAAGCTAGGTGAAATTTCCCTTCACTTTTTGTCTAAGTAGTGTACATTTTAAATTCTATTTGCATAACTAGTACTTATGATGATGGAGTTCATGTTGATGTTAACATATGAGGATTCAGCAAAGGCCATTGGTGAACATGTATATGTGAGGTCAGACCAATGTGAGAACTGGAAACACGGTTATATGTGGGACAGACAAGACTGTCCATGACCGTTGCAGTTTGTAGCATACTTGTTTTGTGCTGTACACATTTTTTCACATAGTGTTAATGTGCCTTGATTCAAAGCAATTAGTGGCAACATGACACATCTTCTGCCACCTTGCCCTGTCATGGGCTGTTGCTTTAGGGTGACCAGATGTCCCGATTTTATAGGGACAGTCCCGATTTTTGGGGCTTTTTCTTATATAGGCAACTATTACCCCCCACCCCCGTCCCGATTTTTCACACTTGCCCTCTGGTCACCCTATGTTGCTTCCCAGTTGCTGGGGTCAACCTGACATGCTTTCAAGTTTGACTTCAGTGTGTCTCTATATTGTTTGTACTGGCCACCATAAAAATGGGTGCCTTGCTTTAGCTGACCATAAATATGGCCCTTGGGTATGCTCAAATTGACCATGTGAACAAGATGCCTGGACCAACACAGCTGAACTTTTATGAGCTTGCTTTGAATGCTAGATATCCAACAGCAATTAAGGATTTTGGTATTGGAAATCTTGTCCCACCATTTGACCCTGCAAACAGACCAAAGACAGCATATATAAACCTGAGATATGTTGTCCACATCTCACAACCATATAGAAGTGTTGGAAGAATAATAGAAATTTAGCTTTGTGCTTATTTTGATAACCCCTATCATTCATTTGATGGTGTGGCAGCATTCCGGATGTGGAGCTGGCCTTGGATATGTGTCTGACTGATTAAATATGACCATGTAGATCATTGTTGCTACCACTGTTATATAATTGCAACAAATCTTGTACAAATTATGTCAAGTAAGGTGTCTATGGAAAGGTTATGATTTGCTGAGTATGATTATGCTTTTTGTATTTGAAGTTATGAGCACTGGCTCTATACCTGTATTTCAAATATGTTTGCTCCTGGAGTAACACCCACAAGGTATTTAGCCTGCACATCTTGAAGGGACTATTCAAATTAAGTGGCTCATCAAGGAACACTTAACTCACAATGGGCCATGGGAGACGCCTATCTACACTTAATGGACTTTCCTGCTGTGACTAAGCAAAATCATGCATGGACATGTGACTTGCCCATGTGACTCCAAACACCATCTTGCTACCTGTAATTTTCCACTAGCTGTGCTGAGGGCTTTGTTTGAAACAATGGATTTCCTTCCACATGGCAGAAGCTATAAAAGGCCCTGGAAACATCTAAATTTTTCCTCTTTCCTGCTCAAACCTCTGGACTATGAACTTACCCTAATGGGAACATTCTAACCAAGGGACTGAGGACATTCCAATGATTTGGAAGCAACCAGAGACTTGACTTAAGCTAGCAGTTTATTCCGTCACTGCTACAAGCCTGAACCAAGAACTTTGTAATTATTGTATGTATTTGATTCCTTTAACCAATTTTAACTCTCCCCTTTCTTTCTTTCTATAAGTAAACCTTTAGATTTTAGATATTAAAAGATTGGCAACAGCATGATTATTGCGTAAGATCTGAGTTATATATTGACCTGGGTGTGTGGCTGGTCCTTTGGGATCAGAAGAACCTTTTATTTGATGAAATTGGTTTTAAAGAACCACTCCTCTTTAAGTCTAGTGTTTTTGGTGGTGATACAAGGACTGGAATATCTAAGGAAACTGCTTTTCTGACTTCTTGTTAGTCAGTGTGGTGAAACAGAAGTTTACTTTTGTTGCTGGTTTGTTATATCTTATGGGAGAATAACCACCAGTTTTGGGGTGTATCTGCCCTATTTCTCAGCAGTTTGTCCTGAATTTGGTATTCTCAGTTGTGACCCACAAAGGCACGGTTACAATGTGATAGGTAATCTCATAATCAATTGTGACATTCTGTGACAGCGTATTCCCTTGGTAGCAAAACTTCTCCATGAACTTGAGAGGAGCTTTGTTGATCTTAATAATAAGGTAGGTATGAGCATCCCCCTGGCACAGGTTGGTACAGTAATTCAGTTTTCTTCAGGCTGATTGTGAAACTAAAATGATTGATTGCACAAGCAAAGTGATCAGTTATAACTTGAATGTCATCAATCTAGTGAGCAACCAACGCACAGTCATCAGCAAATAAAAGCTCCTTAATTAGTAAATATGCCATTGTCATGCAAGCACGGAAGCGTTGCATATTGAACAGCTTCCCATCAGTGTTGAACTGGATAAATACTCTGTCAATGTCATAAAATACATCCATAGGCATAGTGAAAAAAAGGGCTGGAAAGGAATGTGGAACCAGCATGCAACCTTGTTTGGTGTCATTGGGGAGTGAGAAGGGGTTTGATATCTCACCATTTTCCACATCTCCAGCCATCATCCCATCAAGGAATGACAGAAATAAACTTTGCAAGACATCCAAAGATGAACAGAAGTTTTCAGAGTCTCTCAAAACTTACAGAGTCAAAAGCTTTAGCTTAGTCAATGAACACCATATAAAGACCACAATTCTGCTCCCAGCATTTTTCCTGAAGCCGAGGGGCTGTGAAGATCATGTCTATAGTGCTCTTTCCAGACTGAAATCCACATTGAGACTCTGGGAGGATGGTTTCCACAAGATAGGTGTTAAGTCTATTCAAAATGACCTGTGCAAGAATTTTCCCAGCAACAGAGAGTTGGGAAATGCTGCGGTGATTATCACAGGTTGTCCTAGCATCTTATCTTTATAGAGCAGTGGTTCTCAGCCCCCGGGCCACTTGTGGCCCAATCAGCACATAGCTGTGGCCCATGTGACATCCTCAGGGCCATACAGGTAGTATATATATTGTGTGGATGAGGTCCACACAACACAGAGAGAGCTGCATATGCGGCCTACAATGGTAATTAGGTTGAGAACTACTGCTATAGAAATCCTCTGGTAGTGACTTTTGCTCCCAGATAATGCAGAAGAGCAATGTGAGGTGCCTTGTAGTACGGTAGATACCCTGCTTATAGATCTGTGCTGGAATGCCATCCATTCCAGGTGTTTTTCCTTGTGACATCTGCTTGATTGCTGTTATGGTCTCATATAAGGTAGGGGCTAGTGCAAGTTCTTTTAGTGGATGTTCTGGAAGAGTATTAATTGCTTCCTCAGAAATATTGGAAGGGTGATTAGGAAGCGAACTGAAATGTTCCGTCCACTGGTCAAGTATATCCTTTTTGTCATTTGAGAGTTGAGTGCTGTCCATTGTCATTATGCATACAGGGGTTATCCAGTTGCACTTGGGGCCATACACAGCACAAAGTCCAGCAAAAAAAGCTTGTACTTATAATGTGGATATCTTAAATGTACCAATGTTTTTTCTGTTTGTAGAGCTGTAGTGGGAATATGGCCTCTTCAGATTTGGAAGATTTATGCTCTCACATCAACACAAAGATTTCAACTATCAAAAAGACTCTTCAGTTAAGAAACATGGGTAAGAGAGCTCAGTAGGTGGTTTTATATTCAGGGGAGTGTATCTGGGATTATATTTAGTAAAGGATTTTCCATCAAGTATTGAAGATCTAAATGCTCATCTCAAGATGCTATTTTACTATTACTTATGTACAACTGTGGGATAATTTTTGTTGATGCTGATCTTCTTGCCATAGCTGTGTCCTCTTTTGGAAATGTACTGTGTAAATCTGAGGAAACCAACAAGAATTCAGTGTTTGTGTAACATGCCAGTCTATTTTACCCACCTGAAGGAGCTGGGGCTCTCTGAGTAGAGGAGAGGAGCTTAATAGACATGGAGGACAACCAGAAAAAGGCAGGGACAAGAGTGTGGGATCAAAGGAACAATAACAGGGAACTAGAGGGGATACCAAACAGAACCTGGGGAAGTGAATGGTTCTAGTCTGACAGCCTTTTAGACTGATGGTTTATCCACAGAACAGATACAGCATGGCCAGTGGCACAGTAAGCTTTCCCATACTACCCCACCTAAAATGCATCTACCCTAACCCCCAGGAGATCACCTGTAGGCATAAAAGAGTAGGTTATTGTCTGTGCATGATAAGTCCTTGGCTTCTCTGTCAAACTTTTAACAAAAGGGGCAGTTCTAGTGCTGTGGGGTTTTTTAAAATGTTAATACTGCATATGGTTACAGAAAGCAAAAAACCCCCAGCATCCTTAAACAGTACAGGTATCTGGATAGAAATCTGACCTCTCTCTGTCAAAATAGTTTTTCCACCATCCTAGATGTTAGAGGCGAGGTGAAATGTGGCCATGACGTGATCATTAGAAACTGTAGTGAAAGTAGTTTCAGTGGAGTGGAGACATCAGAAGCCAGAGGCAAGAGGGTCGTGCATGGAGTTGGAGGAGAGGAATTCAAGGCAGTGGTTATAGACAGTGCATTCACTGAGTTCAGAGATGAAGAGTAGAAGGTAGTCTGGGCAACATCTGTAGAGATAGGAAGGATCCAGGATCCGTTACCTTTTAGGAGCGGGAGACCTTAGCTTACCTATAATGTGAGCGGAAGGAACCTGTGGGAGTTAGAGGTTGAGAAAGGTGAGGGAGGGCTGGAGAGTGGGGACAAGGGAAGTCTCTCATAGAACTTTATTTTCTTGTGTGAGAAAGTGCAATACTTTAATTCTTTAGTACCGTAGAATTGGTCATGAGTCGAAGTTCAGCAGAATTCTTTCTACCTCCAAGCTGGAACAGAAAGGCCTTAAATATGTTCTTCAATAGGAGATGATAATGCTTCTAGCCCTTTTCTTTTTATCCAGGCAAAATCTACCAAAATAAGTAGCTATATTTAGGAATATCAGCCATTCATTAATTGATAAATTTGTATCTCACTGGTTGGCTTTTTTCTTTATGTAAATAGTTACATTATAGAATGGGCTAGTAGTACTGCCTATTATTAAGGTTGCCCATCACTTCCCATAATAAAACCCTGTTTTCAGTTGCTTATAACTCCGTGAAGCTTTAACTGTTTGGGCTGAAATTTTCCATGTGGGGTGTCTGCCTCAAGCTGAAATTTTTAGGACAATTTGCAGACGAAAATATTTCAACTATATCTGAGAACAAGGCTAGGGGAAAATACGTTGATTCCCCCATGTTCAAACATTCTTTAGACCAACTTTTCTTTGAACAGCTCTAGTGCCCCCCCTGCTCTGGAGCAGGGGGATAGCCTTTGTGGCAAGGATGTGTCTTTTGCCATCCCCATGAAAATATGCCCAAATTTGGCCACATTCTAAGCCTTTGATAAATCACAGTTTGCCTGTGCTCCGTGGTGACATATTCAATTGTAGCAGTTAAATCACTGAAGAAGCTATGCTCACTAAGCGTGTTCAGGACTCTTACAGCTCCAAGTACTGATCAGACCACACATGTGCCATTCCCACAGAGCAAGTGAGCATGCTTCATTCCCTCACAGCTACGTGAGACCAAACTGCATGTGCCAGCCCCACAGTGAAACTGAGCATGCTCTAGCCCAGGGCTGCAGGGGCCAAGCCAAATGTTCCCTGTAGTGGCTGGGGGGATGGAGCTGGACGCTAAAAGTGAGATCAGGGAGCCTGTCTTTCTTCTGTTCTCAAGGACTGCCCTACTGGCACACTGGCAGTGTGGAGGAGGGAGTGGTCTGATTTGAATAAAGAGGGGACAAAAGCAGACTGGGGGGAGGGAAAAGCGTAGACTGAGATAGGGACGTGAACTGGGACTGGAGGGAGGGGGAAGACTGGGAGCCAGAGTGTGGGAGGGATGCTGGAACTGTGGGCGGTAGGAGGCTAGGGCTGGTTGGGCAAGGAGACCGGAACCAGTGAGGGAAATGGGGTGGGAAACTGGGAGCCAGTTGGCTGGGGGAGAAACACTGTGATGGTATGAAGAGCTGGGGGAGACTGGGACTGGATGGACAAGGAGACTGGGACTAAGAAGCAGGGTTGGCGTGGATGGGAGATAGATCTGACAAGGAGCTGAGATGTGGCAGGAGAACTGCTACTGTCCGGGCAAAGAGATTGGACCAACAAGCCATGGAGGAAGGAGACTGGGGCATAAAGAGCTAGGGAGATGGTGTGGAAAAGAGACTGAAAGTGGATGAGGATCCTGATTAGGGAGACTTGGACTTGCAGTCAGTAGTGGAAAGCGGAGAGGCAGATTGGATGAGGAGTCAGGAGAACTGACTGGGCAAGGAGACTGGGGACAAGATTCTTGTACTACACAATCTGGATTGGTCCCCAGAGTGGGTTTTTCCTGTGTGCTGAATGAGGCAGGGGTCCTGTGGAAAAAATAGTACTGTAGAACCTCAGCGTTACGAACACCAGAATTACGAATTGACTGGTCAACCACAAACCTCATTTGGAACCGGAAGTACACAATCAGGCAGCAGCAGGGACAAAAACAAAAAACAAATACAGTATTGTACTGTGTTAAATGTAAACTACTAAAAAACTAATAAAAAAAAGATTTGACTAGGTAAGGAAGCTGTTTCTGTGCTTGTTTCATTTAAATTAAGATGGTTAAAAGCAGCGTTTTTTTTTTCTGCGTAGTAAAGTTTCAAAGTTGTATTAAGTCAATGTTCAGTTGTAAACTTTTGAAAGAACAACTATAATGTTGTTTTTCTTTTAGATTTACAAACATTTCAGAATTACAAACAACGTCCATTCACGGGGTGTTCGTAACTCTGAGATTCCACTGTATGTGATCATCTGATTATAGACTGGACCATAATGGATATGCACAAGGGGGACCAAATTCAGGTTGCTCAGGCAACCTTAATTCTGGCATTTCATAACTTTTGAGTGCTTGACTTTGCAACTTTAGTAGTGTTCTTTTAACACCGGGGTTTATATATGTGTGTGTGTGTGTGTGTGATATAGACTGTGGTTGATCTGCAGTGCTTTTTACTGTTTTGCTGAGATCTAACTCATTCTATTTCCAGCTCTCATCCCCCTTGCTGGGATGGCACTGAGCACTTTAGGCCACAGAATAATAACCCCTGTTCAAAGAGAACAGTGCCTTCCAGTCTTTGCCAGAAGGTTGGGAACTATGATGTGGAGTTTCAGGGAGTAGGGAAGGAATTCAGAAAATTTTTGGTAGAGACGGGAGATGTGTGAACCAGGCACGTGTGGGGGGTTGTTTTTTTTAATTTTGCGCTCTCGCTCTCTCTCTCTGTCTGACAGGTCAGGAGCCATCCTTGAAATCTGTGCTCTGTAAAATAGGGCATGAGATGTTTCTTCTCAATGGTCTCCTGAATAAAATGGAAATAGAAGTTGAGCATCAAGAAAAACTAAAGAATTCGCTCAAGGTAATCTTATTTTGTTCTGCTTGTAGCATCCTAATATAAAAATGGGAAGCTTTAAAGGAATCTCTCAGACCTGTCCAGAATGGTTCTTTCCTACGTCGTTAGGTGGTATGTCTTTGAGTTATGAGAATGTTAGAGTAAGTGAGTTGAGCAGAGAAGTATAATGCATTCATTGCAACAACAAAATATTGATCATTGTTGTTTTTGCATTTTGGGCCTGAGCCAATGGGCTTTGGATCAGGCCTTTATCCCCTCATCATATTGGAAATATTGCCTGTGAAATGGACTCTTCTTTCTTCCTGGCACAGCTAGCCCCATGTAGTCTTATTCTCCTGCAGAAGAAATCTGCACCTGAGCTGAAATGTGTTTCCATAATTGTCCATCTTATCTGCTCAAACCGTTACTGAAGCCAGGATTTCTGAAGCCAACAGGGCAAGTTGTGTGCTCATTTGTATGTCATTGCCCAGAATATTCTTTCATTTAACAACTATTTTCTAGCACTGTTATCTGGGCTCTGACAATGAAATGATTTGTATACACTTTGTGTCCTACAATTCATACATGAGTATTCACTAGTATGTGATTACTCCTGTGACCTTTTTAATGTATTGCTCTTATTACATATCTCCTCTAATGAGTATAGTTCTATTATGAAAATACTGTCACATTCTGTTTTTCTTAAATTTCAGTGATAGTCAAACTTAATTACAGGAGAATTACAAGGAAATGGTGAAATCATGTAAGGAAAAAAACTTTAGGATGTGAAGAGACAATGGCAGCCTGACATCAAATCAGAGCCAGATAGTAATGTAAAATAGATCCATTGTGTAAAACTTCTGTACCTTCCTGTCATTCTTCCCCATGCCCTGAGATTGGTTTAGTAAGTCTGGCAACCCTTGGGTATCCAGTCTTGTCAATCACGTTATTGAAACTGAAATCTTATTTACAAGAGAGTTGCTGGCAGTGTTGGTAGGAATATGATTCTGTAAAAGCAATTAGTTGCTGTGGAAATAATCATGTCACACAAAATTATAACTTCAGGTTGAGGGATAAAGAGCAGGAAGAGACAAAGCTTCAGAAACAAAGCTCCTGTTTGCATAAAACTGCCCTTAGTAATAAAAGGTCAGGAACAACAATGAAATTATGACAAACAAGCAGAATTGATTCTAAATGTTCAGAGCTGTCAATCTTGGGGTGTGACCTCATTGGTGCCCTCACCTCAGAAGTTTGGCTTCTTTTGCATGCTAAAGAGAAGTCCTTGGAGCTCCTTCCTTGACTCTTAATTGCAGCCAGCTTTATTCTTCCTGTCTTCTCCCTCTGGCTAGTGGCAAGCAGAGTTTTATTCACTACAGTGGCCACCTTCTTTTTAGGATTTCCCCCCCTCTGTAGCTGGATCACGCTTAGCTTCTCTGGCTCAAGTTATTCAGAATGAAAAGCAGTTGAATTTCTAGGCTTCACTGATTGCTTCTGGGGAGTTAGGAGTGAGGGTCTATAGTGGAGAAACAGCAAAGTTCATTAATCACATTAAGGCATATTCATTAAGGGTCATTCTCGCATCATCTAGGTAGTAAACGGAACCATTTCCATTGCACCATTTTTGGTAACTTCAAACTACTGAAAGAGTCCAATATTCTTCATTTCAGGAGATGCAGGAGTCTATTGAGAGGGACTATAATGAAGCACAGCACCTCCGTGAAAATATTCCTCCCCATCTGCCCAAAGCAATCCCAAAGTGGTACGTATTACTCGCATAGGCAGATTTCCTGGTGACACTGGCAGTGTAAAAATCTGTATATCTCTGCTCCTAGTACTAGATATTAACTGCAAATCTTTGGGACTCAGTCAAGTTCTATATATTAGTAGCATTCCTGTTAGAACTAGAATGCTAACGCTTCTTACCACATACTGTATTTGTGCAGTTCTCAGAGCAGCAGAGTTGTGGGGGTGGTCAAAGCAAAGGGCATGATGGAGGGAATGTTGCAAGAGGTGGAACAGCGTCCAAACAATGGTGGGGAAGTCTGAGCAGTTGGGAGTGGGGAATATAGGGGATTGTTGTCACAGTGCAAGGAAAAGTGGATTTGTAAGGAAGGGGTCAGAGACCCTCCCTTCTAAAAATGTCTGCAGTGACTTGATTTAGGTTTTATCACTGTTCCTGCATCCTCTCTCCAATTCCTCAGCCTGTGGGTCCTATGCTGACATCTGTCTCTCCATGGAGAGGAAGTCTGAGAAGGGAGAACTGGGCTGTGAGGGGCAGGCATAGACACGGGAGACAGGATGATACAGGAACAGTGGAGGTGTTCACATTCTGTCACAAGGGTAATCATTACCAAGGAGCCAGAGGCAGTGGTGGGGAAAAGCTGGGCTTTGGTACATGGGGATGCTGATAAATTATTTAAAAAAACAAAAAAACTACAAGGAAATGAAATACCCCAAAACTTTGTTACCACAGAGTTAAGGTTGCCCAGTACTGCCTCATGCCCTTTCAGAACATGGAGAGTGGCTAAATTTAAACCTCTGAAAACCAGGAAATGAAGAGTTTAAGGTGCACATCACCCCCGCAATGCAACCTTAACTCTGTCCTTTTTAAGAGATGCCCCAACACACCAGTAGCACAAATACTAGCACTCTACCCTAATAGATGCTACAGAACATTTTGGGGACAGAGCATATGAGTAGTGCCCTGCAAATCTGTGGATATCCACAGACCATGTTTGCGGATAGCGGATCAGATATGGATACAAATTTTGTATCCGCGCAGGGCTCTACATATGAGCACTGTAGGGCAAAGTCTAACATCTTCTCTTTTACAACCCCTGAAGCTGCTCCACATAAACTACCCCAGACTTGTTAAATGTTTCTACCCCTTCAGCCTTGCCTAGCGGATTCCATCTGAGACATTGCCTTCACTTACCTCTCACTAAGCTTCAAAGACCACTATCATATATGCCACCAGACTGCTAACAATCCCCATGACAAAAACATATTCTTGTGCACTCCTACTGACACAACCTACAAAATCCAGCACTGAAATGGGGCATACTTGATTCCACAAGTTGTACATGCATATCTCATCATATCATAGTCACAGCTCTGCAAAGCTGCTCCAGCCAATCACTCCACCACTCAATATTAAGTGACAAATGAAGCTGGAGTCCATGCAGACAAATGTTGCAGTTCAAATCTGATGAACACAGTGCACACAATGGCATGTTCGTTTAGTCCATCATGTCTACTTATTAAGTTGTTACAGATTTTAAGGCCAGAAGGCACCATTAGCTCACCTGTCTGACCTTTGGTATAACACAGTCCATAGAATTTCATTCAATTACTCTTGTACTGAGCCTGTGTTTGATTAAAGCGTATCTTCCAGAAAAGTATCCAGTCTTGATTTGAAGACCTCAAGAGGTGGCGAATCCATCAGTTCACTTGGTCGTCTAACGTTTGCACCATCCTTATTGAACATTCCCAGTGGCTATTGCCAGCTCCATGAGGCAAAATTAAGATTGTGTTGCCTTAACTTTGTGTTTCCTGCTTTCCAGAAGTTTAAGTTTAGCCATTGTCTACATTCTGGAAGGGCAAAAGGCAGAACTAGGCAAACTTAACTCTGTGTAAACAAAGTTTTTGAGCATTTAATTGCTAATTCAGCAGGTGACACTAATCCTCCTCAGTCAGTCTGAACTAATACTCCAGCAGGTTATCTTTGTGGTGGGGCACTGCATTGGTGGAGGTGCCTTCTTTTAAATGAGACATCAAACCCAGATCATTAGCTGCACTGATATTACACTCCTATGCTACCGTCAGGACATAATTATAGAGTGCTGTGGCTTGCCCACTGTCTCATACTGTTAGCCCCTGGGACCAAAATTGCAAGTCAGTCTTTCATTATGTAACACTTCAACTTAATTTTAATGATTTTTTTACATTTACATGGCAACTTTCATCCCACAGAATACCATAGCACTTAGCAAAGAATACATATATCAGTGGAATACATCCTTCTCTTCATATTGCTGCCCAGAATGTATAGAACAGAGGCAGCCAAGTGACTGGCATACAGTACAACACTGGGGAGAAGGGAAACAGATTTTATCTAAGGATATTGATCTGAGGAGCTTGGCGGGGCAGATTTAAAAAAAAGTACCATGGGTTTGGTAAAGTTCACTCAGAGTAGAAAAGACTGTGGCTTTTCCAATCCCATCTAGGAGAACTACGCAGCAGGCTACATGAGGTTCAGTTTATTTGCATCACAGGATAAACAGGTGAGTCAGTCTTACCAAGTTTTGAACCTGTGTTTCAAAGGGATCTGATGATGAGACCAATAAGTGCATAACCTGGCTCATGTTTTTGAGCCACAAGCAAATGGTGAAAAGTAAGGCCTCTCACGTTCTGTGGAATACAGTGGTATGTTGAACTTGTAACTGAGCCTGGTAACAGCCTCTCTCTAACTGAAAAATGAAGAGGTATAATGAACAGTCAATTAAAGTACATATTATTGCAAATGCAGTAATTTTGTCCTGTCAATCAGTGGGAGAAAAGGAATTGTAGATTTGTGAGAGTAGAGATCTTGTAACTTGTTGGTATGTTCATAACTACTGATTATCAGCTATTTTTATACTTAATTTTCATTCATTTTACAGCACTGTGGGACTAATTGTGAAGTCTGAAGAACAAAGTAAAGTTGCAGAACCTGAATGTGTAAAGAAACCCACAAAAGAGCCAAAATTTATTAAAGAAGCCCCTTTAATAATGGCACAGGAATTTGAAGGTGTTCCTGCGTAAGTAAGCAAGAGTTTTCCTAGATGATGTCAGGTACAAATGGGAGCCAAATTTAGGTTTTGGAAAAATTAGCTTTTACAAAACCAATGACTGACAGGAATGCTTTATGAAATGTTTAAGATTCCAGCGGAAATGGTGTTTACCCCAATCAGCACAATGCTGCAGTATTTGAGAATCATAAATTATATTGATTAGTAAGTAGAATTGGTCAAAATTTTTCACACAGTTTTTTTTTTTTGCTTAAAAAAGGCTTTTTTTCCCAAAAATTAGACTTACAGTAATGTCAACACTATTTCATAAAAAATTCTGTTTTTGTGAAATATTCCATCACACTTTTAATCTAAAATTGTATCAAAATTGTGTTTAAATTCATTATAGAAACTCTTTGGGCTTGTTTAGTCAAGCAGTTAGTGCACTGCAGGCTGGGACGTAAATCTACAGTGCATTAGCATGCTATGTATTAGCTGTCCATGTGAACCGTGCACTAAAAGTTTCTTAGTGTGCTTTGATCCGCTCTGCTTTGAAACGGGAGTAGGTCAATGAGCACTAGGGAACTGTTAGTGCACAGTAGCAGGGTCCACTTGGACAGCTAGTATGTGGCATGATAATGCACTGTAGATTTACAACCCAGCTTGCTGTACACTAACTGTTTGACTAGACAAGCCCTTTGTTTCTTAAAAACCACGGTTTCAGTAAGAAAACTCAGTTCACATTTGAGTGTCTTCTGCATACTCCTACTTGTGGTTTCAAGGAGCTTGCACTATGAGCTTTCAAAATCTTCTGGTGAGCAGCATCAATTGGGGCCACTCACTCCTCCTTTACAGATCGTTCCAAAGGTATAAAATGGGGAGTAGCCCCAAATGCCTTTCAGTTCCTTCTAGGCATCAATGGTGTAGATCACACTAGGTATCCTCAACTCTTACATGGTTGTTTTTCCTTCAGTCCATTGGAGGCTATTTTTGTTTTATTGTTAGATTATCTTCAGAGAAGCTGATTGACAGAGACAAGAGAGAGGCCCATACAGCATGGAATAATCTGATGCTGTGAAAGCAGAAAGGTCATTTCACACCCCTGCTCTCCAGGGAAGCTCTTTAGACCTAGTCAAGTGAGTCTAGCACTGTAAATTCAGATTCTGCTTGGCATAGGTGGCAAGGATGTCCCTGCATCTGTCCTGGTTGAGTAAGTTTGTGCCAGAAAGGCACTTCTTGACTCCAGAGAACCACTGGCCAAAGTAGTCCTAGCGACCAGATCCATTTGGGTTGATGGGAGTCCAATATTGAGGCCCTAGCACCAAGGACTCTGTAGAACTGCTTGCCCAAAGTGATTCTGTGTCCACCTTGTGCTGTATAGAGGTCCCTGGATCCATCTGGGTCAACTGAATTTGGTAGCAAGGATCCAGCACTGTCATCTCTGGAGAACCAACTTGGTTTTGTGAGCAACATGAGCAGATGAACGTTCCTGGATCTGCCAATTCAACCAAGACAAGTGCTGAGGGTCAGATCAGTCAAAGTGGCATTGAGGTCTCCAGATCCATCTGAGCTGACCAAGTCCAATGCTGAGGACTTGGCACCATTGATTGTGCTTAATATAAGCATCACTGCAGTTCCTGGATTCCTCTGTGTCAGGTAGGGTTCTGTAGAGTTACTTTTTAAGAACCATCTGCTAAAGTGGTTCTATGGCGCTGATATAAGTAGTACCAAATGTTTTTGGTAAATAATTTTTAAATAATGATCAAGAAAATGAAAAAATTCTATTTAAAAGCTCCATGACAGTTTGGCAGAAAAGGGTCCATTTCAAACCATGCAAAACAGAAACAACTCTGAAATTTTTTGTGAAACAGTTTTTCTGATTTTCCACCCTTTTCTACTGGTAATTTATTATAAAATAAAAGGGAAACTGACTATTTGGGTTTTGGTGTACCAGAGGAAAAAAATAAAAAACCCTCCAGATAGAGAAATTAATTTGATGAAAATTCAGTTATGATACCATGTTTTAATATGCATATAGAAGGTTTTCTGTAGTAGTACGTTGTTGTTTTTACCTGACTGTCACTATTAATCCTTTCTTTGGCAAATTAAAATTGGTTTTGGTCATGAGGCTCGGTTCCAGTGACTGCAAAGCTTCCCGGAGTTCCACATGATTTTGCTAAAGCGTTTTTCAAAATAACACAACTATGCATGGTGCTTTACTGTCATGGAGGGATACTGCTGGGGAGCTGCAGGGTTATTTTCACATCTGAACTCTGGAATGTAGCCCAATCCACATACTGAACAGTCTGTGGAAGGCTTTTTCCACTCATCTGCATCCAAAAGACCTAGTGTCCTGAACTTGGAACCATTGTTCTTCTGTTAAGTGCAAGAAAGGCTATTCATGCAGTGTTATTGCTGAGATTTCCCCCCATTAACTGTCTGTGCAATAGCACCCTCTGGTGTTCTGAGAACTGGCTGCTGTTTTTCCTAATCTTCAAATATTACTCTTGATTACCCATGTAGCTTCTGCTTAAGATGCATCGTTCTCTTGTTTCTGGTTTTTGGTCTTGGTAATGAAATACCTGGTTACTAGACATGTAGGCTGAGCATAGGACCGGGAATCAGAACCTCCTAAATTACAAACCCATCTCTGACACACAAACACTTTTGGTGGCCTAAGGCAAAAGATCTAAAGGTAATGAGTCTGCAGAGAGGGAAAATACTGTGTTTGTGCCTTTTTCCCTCCCACTACATTGATGCATAAGCCAGAAAGTTTATTCATTTGTTCTTATGTTTAAATTTCGGGTATGTTAAGTCTGGTGTTCCTGTCCTTTGCTGCAAGATTTTTGGGGAGCCTCAGATTTATGGGTTGTGAGTTGTCTCAACCTAAATTGAAGAAGTGGGGGTGCTAAATTATTAAGAAAGGTCTTTTTTCTATACTTTTTTTTTTTTTTAAAGGCACAGACCCAATAATTTTCCTTGGCAGCTCACCACTAACCTTTGAGGTTATAAAATGGGGTTAATAAATCTGCACCTAATTGGGGCAGGGTGAAGATTAATTAGGTGAAGATGATTATAAAGTGTTTTGAAGAGGGAAAGAGCTGAATAAATGCAGTTCTTTTCACCATTGATCAGGGCAGAGAGTGTTTATGTATGTTTCTAAAATACTGTATGCATTTATAGTCCAATACAAATGTTTGATAATATTAATAGAAATATTTTTATTGAGAGGCTTGGTAGAATTTCCATTCAATTTGATGGAAAATATCAATGTTTGTTTTTAAACTTTTTTCTATTTTTATCAATTAAAATTTTCAGTTGTGCAAAATTATGGGTTTTAAGAATTTTTTAATTTTTTTTTGTTGATTTCAATTTTCAAAGTTGCGAGAAATTATGGAGGGGGGCAGATAATTATTTAATGACTAGACACAGATTCAAAAACTTAAAGCTTATAACAATTAAAACAGATTTTCAACATCATGTCAAAATATATAAAGTAAATATCTTTAAATCAAACTGTAGTAAGTTCTGAAGCAGCATTTTTCTTTCTTTGCCTGTCTGTAAATTTCAATTATTATTGATGGAAATATTTTTAGGTCAGTTTGTGTGTGTATGGTGAAATCGATGTTTACTGACATTTACCAATACAAATCTAAACCTTCCAAGCCTATTTATATAGCACCAGGGATGTGTGACAGTTCATGGGGGGTGATTTGGGTCACTGTGAACAGTTCCTATTAATACAAAAACATTCTTCTCTGTTTGATGGTTTTGTAATGTGAAGCTGGGGAAACCACCAAAACTCACTATTTCACTTGGTACCTAATGATTTGGACTGGAATCTCAGATGAGACCTATATACAATGAGCACTCCCCTTCCCATGTGACTTTAAAAACACCTGGTCACCTTTGAATTGGAGGTTCCTAGTTTGTCTTAACACTTTGAAATATCAATGTGCATATCAGGCTTTCCTGTGTCCAGCCCTATTGTGCTCAAACAGTACTTCAAAGGGTAATAGACCAAATTAAATGTCTCAGATGAATTTAAGCAGTTAAGTCTGCCCATGTGGTGATGGTAAGAAATTTATAGAAGCTAATCTGATACTGCAGCTTTATAGAATTTTAATGAATAACGTCTCTGTTAAATAGTAGTAGATATCAAAGTGATTTAGGGTTCAAAGTCATATC
Source organism: Platysternon megacephalum (assembly GCA_003942145.1). Classification (NCBI taxonomy): domain Eukaryota; kingdom Metazoa; phylum Chordata; order Testudines; family Platysternidae; genus Platysternon; species Platysternon megacephalum. Next base: position 5,745,682 of record QXTE01000073.1, read on the forward strand.
ACATCTTTCACTTGGGATAAAGTTTCCATCATCTCTATAGAAAATTAGTGATCTGGAAAGAATACGATGGTGTTATGGTAATAATGCAGTAGTTACGGCTGAGATAGTATTTTCATTTCAAATGTGTATTTGATCATTGTAACTTTCTCAGACTATTAAGCTCTTGGTCTGAAATGTATTATGCTTGGCCTCAGCTCAGAGGGGTGCATATGTGGATATGTGTTTATTGGTGGCAGATGTGTTAGGATGAGACACTTAAATGTAGGTATGTATTTCATTTCCAGATAAAAATACACAGTGACCTCTCAATAAAGAATACTTTTGGGGCAGGGACTGGAGAGAGAGGAGGCATGACTTTAATGCTGTATAACCCAGTGTCAATATCTATTATAGCTAAACCAGACCATTCATTTATCAGTGAGAGGACACGTTTCTGACTGTTGTGTAGTGGCCAGGAATGACCACATGACATATATAAAATACCAACCCCTTGAATAAGGAATATCTTTAACTGTGCCAGAGGTTTACGAGCACCAGGACTCCCAAGAGGCCAGCTGTCATGGAGTTTAGTATGACTTCTGCCATACTTATAAAATAAATTTTGTGGGAGAACAAAATATGTATTGAATCTTGTTGACATCAGCATACTTGCTGTCACTCTACACTGCCCTGAAGCCCTATAGTCTTCTCTTTGTCTTAGAGGAAGATAGGATGTTTCAAGGGTTATATGCTAAGGTCAGTACATTTGAAATTAGGCCACTTATTCGGGTGCTCAATGTGGATGTAGGCTCAGCACTTAGCATACAACATTTTTGTCAATTTACTTTAAGTATATATATACACGTGTGTATATATGTATGTGTGTATATATACATATACATACACACACACATGATTCAGGATATTCAAATGTAAGGGAGGCTTAACCAGCCTTTGCTCTTCTCTGTGTGCGTATTACAGCATGCATTCACAACATGGGAAGTAAATAATAAAATACTGTGAAACCTGTTTGAAGCGACCACTCAAAGGATTGCCTGTTGTAGATGGGCCTTGGTACAAGTTTCACCTGTAATGGAAAGAAGCTGACTTTTTACTGTACCACTTCTCCAGCAAGACAGCATAACTAAATAGAATGTTTTGAAATTGCACATTTCCTGTACAGCCTTAAATAAACCTGCAAAATTCTGCATGTTGTGGGATCATGGAATGAAAGATCCAGTTGTACATACAGGGGGCAGACTTCAGGTTTATGATTCCTCTGCAGTTAAAATTTCAACCTTTATATTGCAGTTAATATAAAACGAATATATGTCTGTATATTGCTTTCCTCTAAAGCTGTTTCTGTTTTTAATTTAGGCCTCTCAGAAGAAAACCATCATTATTAAAAAACATGTGACAGACACCTTAGCCAGAATGCCATTTAAACTGGACTCTCAAATTGTTACAGTGAAATTCTGTGAATTAGTTTTGGGACACTGTATATCCTAACATTATAGGTTTAGAAATATATTCTAATAAATAAATTAAAGCCCGAATGCTTTCTTGCACTGAGATACCCTCAGCACAGAAGTGAGGGGCTGTGGCATATTTACACAAACACTTAGTTTGGAGCAAGCTGGGGTGAAAATCTACCTTGCATTAGCATGCCGTGTTCTATGTGTCTGTGTGGGCCCTGCTGCTGCATGCTAAAAGTTACCTAGTGTGCACTGATCTACTTCCATTTCAAAGCAAGGTAGATCAAACCACACTAGCGAACTTTCAATGCACATTAGCAGGGCCCATACAGACACTTCAGGCTCGTCTATGCTGCCTTGCAGTTCAGACTATGGGGATGTGAATAAATAGTGAGCATTAAAGTGCTGCACTGTAGCTCCGCTGTGTGGACACTGCAGGTGCAAATTAAAAGTTCCTAGTTCATGTTAACATAGTTCTTGTCAAACTGGTCTACATTAATGCGAACTAGAAACCCTTTAAAAGCAGCAAAGAATCCTGTGGCACCTTATAAGGTGCCACAGGATTCTTTGCTGCTTTTACAGATCCAGACTAACACGGCTACCCCTCTGATACTAGAAACCCTTTAGTTTGCTCCCACAGCATCCACATAGGGGAGTTATAGTGCAGCACTGTTTGCATTGCTATTCGTATCCTCATCGTCCGAACTGAGGGCCAGTTGGACATAGCCCTAGTGTTTGGGTAGTGCAAGGTAGGTTTACACCTACAGTTGCCGCAAACTAAGTGTTCCTAGAGGCTAGCAATCAGAGGGCTAGTTAGAGGCCCCTGATTCTCTGAGCCAATCTGCCCTAGTTCCATTGTATGATAGAGTAGCTTAGTATCTGCTCTAATATACACCAACTGGAATGGTCCCCAGGGATTATGCCAGTAGAGGATTGCTGGTTCTGTGACAGCTGAGAGCTCCCACAGGCTGTGGGAATTATCAGCTGACAAGATCCAGCTGCTTTTCCAGCCCTGTTATGCATTGTTATGCAGGAGATATTTTTAGGGCGCTAATTGTCATAGTATAATCTGCACCACCTTGATATTTTTAGAACAGCAGATATCGAAGATATGGGATGCATTTGGGCACAGATTTAAAAGTAATCTGGATCATTTAGAATATCTTCTTTCAATGAGAAATGTACGTGTAACGTTAAAACTTCTGGAATAGACTTCAAAGCTAGGTCAGGACACTTTTTCAGTGAAAGTAAAATGTCTCAATATCCTTTAAATTCAAGACAGATTTAAGTGGTTCCTTGACTTCTTTCTCAAGCTTCTTAGGGTTTGTGACATTTTTAGGTTCTTGGTATACATTATAAGTCCCCATTTTCAGAGCTTGGTAACCAAAGAAAAAATATTTTCCGCTCTCAAACTTTGTTTTTGGTGACTGGCTGTTGGAAGAATTTGTTCCTCTGATATAAATGGTAGATTAATTGCTTTTCTTTTAAGAAAGTAGTGTTGTGGGTTTTTTTTTGCTGTTCATGATAAATTTTGGATTAAAGGAAAAATGCAGTTGTAATAAATAAATGGCTTTTTTTGTTTTTAAATGAGACTGTTAAGCCTGATGTTAAAAGGGAACTAATTAGGTATAATGTAATACTGTATACATAACCACTTTTGTTGGATTCTAGTAGGTCTGAGGTTTAACTTTATTAAAGTCAATGGAAGAATTTCAATTAATCTGATTTTAAAAATATAATAGTTACCTTGATTCATTTAGGTTCCTGCTGTGTCTGGATTTTAGCAAGGGTCAGATGGGAACATGAGAGGATTAGGGGATAGCTTGTTCCTACCTACAGTTGGGAGGATCAGGCAGAGAAAAACACCACAGAGTTACTCTTGTAACTTGAGAAATTCTCCCTCACATGTAAAGAAAAAAGCAAATAGGATGTATAGTAATAAAGATAGTCAATGAATATAAGCAAGGTATTGTTTACAATCACATAACAGAAAAAGTCCATCTAAATATAGAGTACATAATCCTCCCACAACTGCTCTGTGCTATCTGTTATTTGCACACCTCCACACCAAATGTGGTTGCATTTCAGTGGTGTGTATGTATATATAGTTCAAAGTGTTGTGATATGTTTTTTCAATGAAAAATAATTGTATGAATGTAAAATAGGTAGTTTTAGTTATACAATCTATGTGTAGTTTTTATAGAGCACAATTTATCTTTACTTACGTATTTCCTTATTTATTCGCATATTATCTCATCACCATAGGCTTGTGATTTGCTTCTGGTTTTTGTTTTTCTATAAACAGAATGCCATTGATTGATACATAACTGGCTACAAGTAATTAGGGACAAGGTAATTTGGAATTAGAATATCTGTCCTGATTCTGGAAACATGGCACCTAATATAGATCAGTCCCATTAACAGAATAATTCTGACTTGTTTTCTGTTTTCTTTAATGTTGGCTGTCACTTACTTTTAAGGTGTGATATATGGTAATACTGTTTCACACTTTTGTGCCATTAATTTCAAAATGCTGATTGATTTGCCTTTACTCTATTTAAGAATGTTCTACTTTTTTAATCTTCTAAAGATTTAATTTCTGTAGTCAGATTAAATTGATGGAGTACAGCTTCTTTTCCAGCATTTGTTTCATATTTAATCTGCTACAGCCTTCACTGTGCTGATGCACTAATAGTAATAAAAGCTCTTCAAAACTAGATTGTAACTCAGACACTTCTCACAAATACATATTTTTCTACATCCTCCTAAAACTGGTACTGAACAGAATTAAAAATTAAATCCAGTCAAGTTTCAGGGTTCTCTGGGTGGGGAACATTGTGGTAGGAAATATGACTCATAAGGACATCATAATTAATGAAGTGGAGTTAATGGTGGCTACTGCTAAAACAGCATGTCTGTTGCTTCCCATCTCATTTTTTATTTAGCTGTGCATGCCTTACTACCTTCTGATTAGTCTAGAGTGTTCTGCAGCCAAAAATCTTGGCTATTAAAGTGTTTAAAATAGTAAGCTTGTCAATGTGTCAACTGCCTAAAACAGAAGGGTGGGGACTCATTCTATATTTCCCTAATTTTTTTTCCTCCAGGCTTCTTGCTTTCAGGGCCTTGGATGTTACCTACTGGTAGTTCTGCTTGAAAGCTCACATAATGCAGATGAAAAGAACATGCTCATTCAGTACTCTTCATCTGCCTGGAAAACTGGATGAGAATCTCACTCCCATTTCAGCCCCTTTTACACAGGGTAAAGGGGCCAGAGCAGCATAAAGAAACTCTAAAAGCTGCAGACCTGGCCTGGGGAGAATTCCTTGGTTCAGAAATTGAAGCAGACAGCCACACGCTGTTCTCTGGAGACTCCTTTTGCAAGGACAGCCTCCGAGGGTGCAACTGAGGGTTGGAAGGGTGTGTTGGGGTTGGGATCACAGCAGATAGTACTGTAGAGATCCTGGGGAGGCTGCCATAACTTAGACACTCTAAATCAGGGTTTCTCAAACTGGGGGTCATGACCCCTCAAGGGGTTGTGAGGTATTACGTGGGAGGTTGTGAGCCATCAGTCTCCAGCCCCAAGCCCCGCTTTCCCTCCAACATTTATAATAGAATTAAATATAAAAAATGTGTTTTTAATTTATAAGGGGGGGTGGGGTCGCACTCAGAAGCTTGCTGTGTGAAAGGGGTCACCAATGCAAAAGTTTGAGAACCACTGCGCTAAATGATGCTGGGGGATGCTCCACAGCTGCTCTGGATAGCCCCAAACCAGTAGGGTGTAAGATTGGTTTAAAGCCACCTTAACCTCTACCTCTGGGTTGTAAGTTCTGTGTTGTGCCTCTAAGATGCATAGTTCACTATCTCACTTCTTTTCTTTAATGTCTGTCTAGACCATAAGGCAATCAAGATGTTAAGAACAAGTTTCACTTGGTCCTGTGCACGGATATGCAAAACTTTGCTATTTCAGTAACAATTTTAGAACCTTCCTTTTGGTACTAGCTTTGAATCATCTGTTAGCATCTTAATAGTATGTTGACGTCAAGCATTTTAAATTATAAACATAGATTTACATCAGCCATTAGTGAAAATTATAACTTCGGGTTTGGATACTTTTGTATTCAGTGTCCCTGAATCTATTGGCAGGGAACATATGCACAGTAGTTGAAATAGTGTTTGGGAGGGTTGGGGGTGAGAATGCAGGTATTGCATAGTTGTGTTATGACATTTCAACTTGTGAGATTGATTACTCAGCATTTTACAACTTGTGAATGGTTTATGGTGGATCATACTTATTTGGTGAAATATAGCATATATCATGCTGTCCACTACAAAGGATAGTGAATGTGGAATAATGTGTTACCAGCTTTTAAAATGTAAAACAAGCAGGACACAATACTTAGTGTTTGGGCTGTGTTGATTGACTGGAAATGGAATTGCACTTTTTTGTTTTTATGGTTAATGGGTTAAAATAGTGTTTGTTAGGTTGCTTGAGAAGGAGTTATCTTTGAGATATGAGTTTTGAAATGATTTCCACTTCAGCTGATGGATGGCATAGTGGAACCACATACCCAATAGCAGAAAAGTTAAGGGCTCAATCCTCCTTTCGTTGAAGTTAATAGTAACAGGATTGGACCTTTAGTGCATAGTTTAGGTCTAGTTGAACGGGGCTGAATCAATTTGCAAAGTTTTGGATAATTAATTTTTAATTACAAAGAGGGCAGAGATGAGTGTTGCTGTTAAATTGTAGCTTTATTTTTCTGAACTTGCAAAACAGCAGGTAAATATGACAATATTTAATGTTTGAGCGGTAAGTTACATTGATGGCCAGCATTTTTCTGGGCTTGTGCTTTATTTTCACAATTGATTTATTTATAACTGTAAAGACCTGAAGGAGAGTGAACGACAGTTTTCCAAAATAGCCTTATGAAAAAGTTATGGCAGGGCAGTTTCAGAACACACATCATTTCAAAATATGCAATAACAGCTGAAAAATCACCCACATAAATTCTATATATATATTTTTCCTGAGTTTAGCATGGGCTTTTATTGCAATGTTTTTCAAGTTTACCTTTTATTAAGTTGGCTGTCAGTCAGCCCAGATCTGTCTTGGATTCGCTGTTTTTTATATAAATGTCTCCCAATTTATATCAGAGCTGTTTATTTCCTCTCCCTGGATGTATGACTTTATGAATACTGAATAGCCCCTGGTTGCAAGCAATTCATTGTTCTAATATCTCAATATTATTTTGTTTCTGTCTTCCTGTGTTACCTATATCTCTAGCCTGTTGTCAGCAAATCTGATCATGGTTGATAGCAGTTTAACAAAATATTTTAAAATCTGGGAAGGGAGAACTCTATATCCAACTTTAAAGCTAGGTAGCCAGCACGATTAAAAACAACCATGACTTACAAGTACAAGTAAAGTAACTAACCCTAGAAGATTAGAGGAAGAGACCCTTTGGTCTCCAAATTGCAAACCATTATCTTTTAAAGTAAATGAAATATTCTAGTTTAATTATTGCTTGCCTTGTTCTTAAGAAGCTGTGCTTGATTTTGCTTCTGTAGTTGCATGAGCTGGATGTGCAATAATCACAATCTTTTCATTTTATTTTTAAAATGTTTCTGGCAGTCTTTAGGCGCTGGATATTTTTCACTCCTTAATGTAACAATTGTTTCATCTTGTTTGGACTTTCTCTTTCAACATAGCTATTAAAGGGATCAAAGAAATTGATCAAAATGAACTACTGTCTGCTTTTGTATTTATAAATGCATGAGGAAATTCTTAATTGGGTGTGACTTAGGAATTAGGGCTCATTGGAGAGAAAGAAAGGGAAATAGACTTTTGGCGCTCCAAGTCTGTGATTTCCTTGTTACCAGTTTTTAATTATTTTTTTTCAGGTACATGCGGGGTCGTTTAACATATGATCAAATTAATGGAGTTGTTCAAGATTTGAATAAAGCAGTGGTTAGCAAATATAAGATCTTACATCAGCCGATGAAATCTATGAGCTCTGCTGTCAGAAATCTCTACCACAGATTCCTGGAAGAAGAAACCAAAGATACTAAAGGTATTCTTTTTTAATTTATGAATGAATGTATAAAACTTTCATTCTTCTTTGAGTGCTTGCTCATATCCATTGCATGTGCATGCCACGTGCACGGTTGCCAGAGATTTTTCCCTTAGTGGTATCTATAGTACTGGCTCAGCGGTATGAGGGGTGCCGCTGGCTCCACACCCTCTCAGTTCCTTCTTACTGCCTGTAACGGTTGCTGGCGATCACCTCAGCCAGAAGGGTCTCTGAGATCAAAGTCCTGAAATCAGAACCCCCTTATATGGTGTTCTTGAAGGACTAGGTCCAGCTGTGCCCTCATCCGGCCTTCCTACCAAAGGTGGTGGTGCAATTCCCCAAAAACCAGGACATTTTTCTGCCTGTATTCTTTCCAAAACCTCACAAGACCGCTGAGGAACATCAGCTCCATACGTTAGATGTTAGGTGGGCCCTGGCCTTCTATATCGAAAGGACTACACCCTTCAACAAGTCTACGCAACTCTTTGTGGCAGTGGCGGAAAGGATGAGAGGGCTGCTGGTGTCATCCCAAAGAATCTTGTCCTGGATAACCGCATGTATCCGGGCTTGCTACGAGCAGGTGAAGGTTCTGCTTCCAGCCATTGTGACTGCTCATTCCACGAGAGCTCAGGCTTCATCAGCAGCGTTCCTCGCGCAAATACCAATCCAGGACATCTGCAGCGCTGCAACATGGTCATAGGTTCATACCTTTGCATCCCACTACGCCATCACCCAGCAAGCCCATGACGATGCCAGTTTCAGAAGAGCGGTGTTGCAGTCAGCACGTCCATAAATTCTAAGCCTGCCTTCGATGGTACTGCTTGTGAGTCACCTAGCATGGAATGGACATGAGCAAGCACTCGAAGAAGAAAAAATGGTTACTAATTTTTTGTAACTGTTGTTCTTTGAGATGTGTTGCTCCTGCTCATTCCTTGACCCACCCTCCTATTCCTCTATCGGAGTTATCGGCAAGAAGGAACCGAGAGGGTGCAGAGCTGGCAGGACCCCTTATATCAGCGCATACGTGTATGGCTCCAGGGGATGCTAGACCCGGTCCTACGGATACCACTAAGAGAAAAATATCCAGCAGCTGTGCACACGGTGCGCACACACCTAACATGGAATGGACACGAGCAACACATCTCAAAGAACAACCGTTATGAAAGATTAGTAACTGTTTTTTATCAGAGCACCTGGATGTTGTAGCAGAAATGTACAAGAAAAGGGGAAAGGTTTTCTTAAGTGACTAGTGATTTTTGGGTGCCTTCATTTTTTGGTTGTCCAACTTGAAACACCTTAAAGGGGCCTTATTTTCAGAAGGTAGATGCTCATAGGTTCTGATAATTAGGCCCTTCTAAGAATTTTCAGTTTGGGTGCTCCAAAATTGAAGCATTCAAAATCTCTAGTCACTTTTGAGACTCTTGGACATGCTATAAAGCAGTCTCAGATGGTGAGTGTCTAAATTAATAAATTGCAGATATGCCAAGATGGTTAATATTCTGTGCACAGTCACCATACTTGGACTTAGGGGTACTCAGCTGACAATGTCCTGTTGGCACCCTCAGGCACTATCCACAGCAGAAGACCAGCAAATCTTACCTGCCACAATGGGACATGGGTAGAAAGGGGATTTCTCAAATAACTGGGTCCCAGACCATTAAGGACTCTCAATTTGTAATCAGCATATATTACACCCTCCTTATGAGAGGAGACTCCAAGAGCTTGGCTTGTTTAGCCTAATCAAAAGAAGGCTGAGGGGAGATACGATTGCTTTCTATAAATACATCAGAGGGATAGATACCAGGGAGGGAGAGGAGTTATTTAAGTTAAGCGCCAATGTGGACACAATAACAAATGGATATAAACTGGCCATCAACAAGTTTAAGCTCAAAATTAGGCGAAGGTTTCTAACGATCAGAGGAGTGAAGTTCTGGAACAGCCTTCTAGGCCGGGGGAGCAATGAGGACAAAAACCTAACTGGCTTCAAGACTGAGCTTGATAAGTTTATGGAGGGGATGGTATGATGGGACTGCCTACAATGGGATGAGGCCCATCAGCGACTGCCAGTAACAAAAATCCCCAGTGGCCGGAGATAGGATAGTAGATGGGGAGTGCTCTGAGTTACCACAGAATTCTTTCCCAGGTATCTGCCTGCTGGGTCTTGCCCATATGATCGGGGTCTAACTGATCGCCATATTTGGGGTCGGGAAGGAATTTCCTCCCAGGTCAGATTGGCAGAGACCCGGGGCATGGGTCACTTGCAAGTTTAAACTAGTGTAAATGGTGAATTCTTTGTAACTTGAAGTCTTTAAACCATGATTTGAGGACTTAAGTAACTCAGCCAGAGGTTAGGGCTCTATTACAGGAGTGGGAGGGTCAGATTCTGTGTGCTGCAATGTGCAGGAAGTCAGACTAGATGATCACGATGGTTCCTTCTGACCTTAAAGTCCATGAGTCTATGAGAATAGGCAGCCAGCATAGAACCAAGTTATCATGATGTGACCAAGGGACCCCTGGGTGTCAATGGGCTGAGGGCACGGTGGATGCATAGAGTTTTACAGGGATCCCCAGCGTCGGATATATGCATAATAATTTACTGAAGGGTGCCATGTAAAGGCCCTACTGAGAGTCCGTAGTCACAAGTTGTCATCATCGTTGTAAAGTGTATGTATAGATAATATTAAGGAGTTATGTATCTATACTAAACATTATGTTCTTAAGCTCTTGGAGTTAAGGCAGATCACCAGGAAGTGACATACCTTGGAAATGTTCCTTTCAGGCAGGAGGTAACAGACACCTATCTCTTTGTCTGGCCATTTGAGTATTGTGTATTATATGACTCGCACTGTATGCCTATCTGCATACCGAGGCACAGGCAAAATAAGAGATTGTGAAAGCTACAAGAAAGGAAATCTACAAGATGAAACAAACAACAGTTGTGTCCAGTTTATGAGTAAAGACTAGTATATCTTGGGGGGGAAAGAAACATACTGAATTGTTCACCTAGGAGACAAGCTGACAACATGTCTGCCTCATGAAAGGAGAGTCACAGCGAACCTGACTATAAAGCGCTGCTAGGATTTTGGGTGAGCGTTACTCTACAAGATATGAGAGTATCTAGTTCAGTGATACTCAGACTGAGGCTCGCTTGCTGCAAGTGGCTCTTTAATGTATCTCCTGCGGCTCTTTGCAGCACATGATATTAAAACACTGTGATTTTAATTATTAACCAATCTAAGTTATTAACCAGTCAGGATGCTTTTACTATGTTATTAACCATTTAAGTTACCAACTTGCACTAAGTTATTAATTTATTTGCTGTGAGAATAATATATATATATATAAATTCACAGTACTGTGGCTCTTTTGGGTAATGTTGATCGCTGATTTCGCTCCTGTACCAGTGAGGTCTGAGTATCACTGATTTAGTTAATAAAGTCTGGGCTCTAGAATGCATGTTATGATTTTATTTTATATGTAAACAAATGGTTGTTTCCAATACTTCTACTTGCTATTAGAATCATAAAAATGTAGGACTGGAAGGGATCTTGATAGGTCATCTAGTCCAGTCCCCTGCACTGAGACAGGACTAAGTATTATCTAGACCATCCCTGACAGGTGTTTGTCAAAATCTCCAATGACGGAGATTCTACAGTCTCCCTAGATAATTTGTTCCAGTGCTCATATATCCTTACAGTTAGGAAGTTTTTTCCTGATGTCTAACCTAAATCTCCCTTGCTGCAATTTAAGCCCGTTGCTTCTTGTTCTGTCTTCTACTTATACCTGATTTCACTATAAACCTATCTAAGTTCTGTGGGTTAAGTGAAGTGGTGATCTGAGGTGTAACTGGCAAACTAGGGTCTTTGGAAGCAGCAAATCTGTGTCGAGAGACGGGCTGGATGCTCCAGGGAGATGCTCGGAGGGCTTGGTGGTTGGAATGTGCCTATCACTAACCTGTAGAGTGACAGCAGGGCCTGTGAGGCCTAGAGGGGAGTGCTTGTGTTGTCTGTAGCCAGTGACGTTGAGGAGCTGACCCCCTGGCAGTCACAGAAAAGGGCTTTCTCCTGCTAAGGGCAGGTGGTAGTGAGGTGCGTCTCAGCCCTGGGTACTCCTGGGAAGTGTCACACGTCGTCCTAGCAGCCCCTCCAGTCTTTACCAGCAGAATCTCCAGAGTCCTCAATAATCTACCTGGAGGTGACAAAGGTATAGATGGCAGTAGTGAGGTCTGCTTCTGAGGAAACAGAGCATCATTCACTGGATAATCTTAAATGAAAACAGGCCCTACTAGTCACTGCAGATACAGTATCTGGGCATCCAGAAATGGACAAGGATCGAACGTTTGCTGCAGTGCCTATCAGCAGTGACTCAGACACATGTATTGTTTGGTTGTTTTGTTTTTTAAAAATACCTAATCAAACAATTGGCCTTCAGTCCCAACATGCTGTGCAGTAGACTTTGCTGAGTAACCATGTAATCTCTTTGCTTTAACCCTTGACCTGTCTTACTCCTTTGTTGCATCATGACATAAATGTAGACCAATCTGGCAAATACATTCAGCACCCGTGTGGATGTGGTTGGAGAATTGTGGCCTTAGACTGTAAACTCTTCTGGATTGGGGCCACATAATCCTATTTGTACACCTCTACCTCGATATAACGCTGTCCTCGGGAGCCGAAAAATCTTACCGTGTTATAGGTGAAACCGCGTTATATCGAACTTGCTTTGATCCACTGGAGTGCGCAGCCCCGCCCCCTCCCCCGGAGCACTGCTTTACTGCGTTATATCAAAATTCGTGTTATATCGGGTCGCGTTATATCAGGGTAGAGGTGTATTTGCACTGTCTGGTGGACTTCTTTATCTAGCATCTAGAAGTATTATTTAGGATAAAGGATTTGTGGTCTGGCTGGATAGATTCACATTTCAGTTTCCCCATAAAAACAGGTATAGCAACAGATATTCTTCATCTTCATGTTGTGCTAAAGAAATAAACTGTCTTGCTGGATACTGCAGTTTAATTTAGAATTTGATGTATAAACTGAATTTGAATTTGTGACTATAAATAACTTTTATGACTAAAGTAACATTTAAATTCTGTCCTCAATCTGTAAAAAAGCTGTTTTAAGACAGAAGTGAGCTTGAACCACAAAACAGATCTGGGTCTGCAGTTGGGAAAAGTCAGTGGCTAGAATGCAATGGCTTTATGGAAGAGGTTGGGCTGTCATGTGAACCTTATAAAATACACCTTTCTGTTCTATTGAGTTCAGTATAGGACTAAAATGAAGCAAAATGTCTGCATGGTTTACAATATGGTCTTAATTGTAGCCACAGATTTTTTAAGATATATAGCATTGTGCATCTCTAGTTCAGTGTTTTACAAATCATTTCAAACAGCAGCAGCTGTACAGTTTCAGTGGCAGAAAATCATGTTTACCTCCAGCATTTAATTTTAGAAAATGGTCAGGAACAGAACTCTTGTGACAAAGTGTGATGCCAGTGCACCACTTGGGAGCTGCCTGAATGTATATTTCATCACCAAGGTGAAGTGATGGTGGAAAAAGATTGGGGTGTTACATTTTGAAATGTTAAATTAATCCTATAAAATATTTGTTTCCATCTCAATGTGGTATGTTTGTTCTCCAGGTGAATTTTTTATCGTGGAGGCTGATATAAAAGAGTTCACACAACTGAAGGTGGATAAGCGCTTTCACAGCATTCTGAACATCCTCCGGCATTGCCAGAGAGTGCGGGAAGTCCGTGGTGCACGACTCGTCCGTTACGTTATCTGCTAATATGGTTTTGGACTTGATTTTGCCCAGGATGAAGGACATAAATATTTTGTTAGGCATAAGGATTTGTTTGCCTTCAGAAAGTCGGAAGACACTATACATAGAAATTCCCTACTCAGCTAATTTATTTTCTAAATGACAGTAATGATGAACAAATATCTAGCTCATTGATCAGGCATCCACTTTGAATTATTAAAAGTCTGCTTTCATGTGCATTCATTCTCCAGGATTAGAAACATCTGAAGGTCTTGAAATGTTTAAAGTTGTTTTGATTTGAATTGTTGAGTTAGGCTACTGTCGTTTGATTCTGGTGTCTTGTACTGGCCTTTACTCCCATTATAAATAACCAATCCAAGGTAGAAATGAATGTAATTGACACCCCAGTGGTTCCAGTGGTTTCATGAGGTTGTCGGGTAGATATCTTAGTCATCCTACAAGTGGTGGCCTGAAAAGCTGCATTCTCAGCAGTGTAATACTGCTTTTTTGTTTATAAAATGGAGATTGTCCTTAACAATGGGTAATTGTTTGCGGGTATGCATTTCATTTTGTTAATGCATCAAACTGATTTCCATTCTTCCACTTTTTGTACAATCTTTTTCTTCTAACCCTAATATTGTTTTTGGGGTTTCCAAAATGAGCCAGGCATGCATCTCTGAGGTGGATAAATGCTTCCAAACTTGATGATGATGGTTCCATAATCTATTGGTTTTTCACATTTCATCAGTCAGATTTCTTCTTCAGTCCAACCCATTTAATCAAAGCAAATACTAGAACCATGATAATGTAACTGAAAATTTTGGCTTCCATTTTGAAAATATTTAACACTGACAGCTCTTATTCTAGAACATTGCTTACCCACTAGCTTCTGTATAACCAATCTTAGAATAGATTATTTGTTTTTGCAATAAATTCAAATGTTGCAGGCAGTTAAAGATGTTTTTGTTTGACAAAAGTTTTGACAAAGGTTATTTTCCTTCCTTGGGCCTGTACCTGTTGTTATACTAACCAAGTAGTCTAAAATAGCTTTTTTTGTATGTTGCCAGTAATAATGAGATAGTTTAATGAGCGAAAGACCCTGACTGAACCTTGAACTATTGAAAGGTCAATAAAGAAGGCTGGGAAAGTGCTCAGTAGGGCTGGATTTGTTTTAGTCTTTTACTGTCTGAGACTCTGATACTGACGTGATGAGATCCAAGCTGTAGTCTCCATTCTGCGTAATATTTGAATGAATGTTGTGTGTTGTTCAACACAAATGCCACAAGTGGAAAGAGTGCACAATCTGAATTTCAGTTTGAGTAGCTGTCAAATGGGTCCGTCTGTCGTCTTCTTAAAAGTTTAGTGTACATGAAGTGAACCAGGGAGATCTGGCTTCATGGATCATTGGCTTAATTCTTACTGGTTTTCAAAAGCTTTAATGATTTTCTCTCTGAATTTCTAGTGTCTTCTGAATTGGTAAACTTTAGTCTCTGCACTTGAGAATTTGTAGTGATTGTGACATTATTTGGCTAGCACAGGTGCAGCTCCTTGGGTGCTAGCAATGGTGGAAACGTTAGTGTAGGCTCGACCTGTTTAGAGTAAAACAGGGTCTGTTTCTTTCTTCTGTATAGTACTATGTCCACTGGGCCCCAGCACAGGCTATGCTCTCATCTGCTTTACACTAGTGTTCTATGAGCACAAAGCAACCCTAAACCCAACAGCCAGTATAGGGGGTAGTTCTCTAGGTCAGGGGTCCCCAATGCGGTGCCCGCGGGCACCATGGTGCCCGCGGGGGCATCTAAGTGCGCCCGCATACTGGCCGGCGGACGAGCATCTGCCGAAATGCCACCGAGAAGCAGTGTCACCAAGAGGCGTCGCCGCCGCCAAAATGCCGCCGATTTTTGGCGGCATTTCGGCGGGGACACCTGGATGACGCTGCTTGTCGGCGGCATTTCGGCGGCGATGCCTATTGACGTTGCTGCTTGTCGACGGCATTTTGGCGGGTGTTCGTCTGCCGCCACGGTCCTCCGTGGCTCGTCATCTGGCGCCCGCCAGACAAAAAAGGTTGGGGACCACTGCTCTAGGTTATCAGAGAGTCACCATAGTGGCTTCTACTTCACCCTGACTTTTGGCTGCTGGTGTAGGTGGTGTGGCTAAAGAAGGGCGCATGGGCAGGCTATTTTGTGCCCTAGATCTATTGGCAGCTGGTACAGCTTAGAATGGCCTAAAGAAGTCACTTTAGTCCATGCCAGCGGACCCGATAGTGTAATCCTACAAACAGATAGGGTAGTGCCTTAGAAGTAAGCCTATAATCAAAAGGATTTTTTAAAATTGAATTAATGTTTAACATGTAGTTCCCAGCCCTTAGAAGTCCACCTGCTCTTTAGTTGTTGACCAGAAGCAATGTGCACAGCACTATGCACAACACAGAGTCTCTATCCTGGGCCCTACCCTAAGGAGCTTACAGTCTAAAACACATCTATACCAGAGTTACCCTCACAAAGATGGAGGACCACATAGTGGGCACACAGAGGGTTCATAGCTCTGAGTACTGTTCAGAGGGAAGGGAGAAGCGGGGGGACCCACAGTCCTACTATAGACTTAGGAATTGAAAGTTGAAGGTTGGGGAGGGACTCATAATGAAGTGAGCTGACAGGCCAGCTACGTCTGAAGAGCAGTGCAGGAGAGGGAGGACGAGCCCTTCATTGCTCTTAGCTTTCGGTAGCACTTTGTCTAGGATTGCTAACTCCTTCCTCCCAGGAGTCATTGTGTGCTCTCTTCAGCCTCTTCTACCCTACATCCTGCATGTACCTCTGAGGGGTAGCAGAGGAATGGGTGAGTGGAAGAGCATTCAGTATACCCTTTGTATTCTCAGTAGTGTTTCAGAGGATAGATGAAAAGCTTAATATCCTGAATCTATCGTAAAAATAAATCACCTCCATCATACAAGTCCACTGGCTCCCCATTCATTCATGTCTTCTATTTTCAAAATCCCCCTCCATAAACTCACTTCAGCCTATCTGGCAGACTTATTTTCTGCCTTCTCCCTCTGCTTGTCTTGGATTGACTTCTCTTCTGTCTTCTTCCCACCAGTCCACAAATTCTGAGAATGTGTGTGTTTGCAGTTGAACACTGGTGTGATGGATTTGGAGCTGCTCTGTAATAATTTATGAATACTGTATGTTGACCTGGTTAGTGGGATGTTTACTGTATGAATAGGTTGGTTTAGTTTACAGGGGGCTGTAGAGGAAAACAAGGAAGAAAGAAAAAGAATGGCTCAAGATAAGCCGCTTCCCAACAAATACTTGAGTTGTTAAGAGACAACACCAGGGCAGGAAAAATCCCCAGGAACACAGGAGATCAAAAGAACAGGGGCAGGCTTAAAAAGGAATACTTTTTCTCCAGGGGAGGGTTGTTCGAGGAATTTAGGGTCCCGCTTACCATCAGAGAAAGGCAAGATAGAGATGCATGTAGATTGTTTTAAAATCCTTTTTCTCTAAATGCTTTGTTCCTACTGTTAAAGTAAACAGTAATTTGGTTTTAAAAGGTTGTCTGGTCATTCTATTCTCCACTGGTCACGGGCTTTCAAAAGGAAGAACCATTGGTGCTCAAACTCAGGCAGACCTGCTTGTTAAGCGTGGTTTGATCCACAGGATGCTGTCGCCCAGGGCCTCATCTAGGAACAGGTAAATTATGGAATTCCATCCTCAGAGAGATGAAGGCACAAGGCGAAAAACCTGCGGGGTGCACTTAGAGACCAGAAAGGGGACAGCGGTGCAGCTAGTCCTGTAACCAAGAAAACTGGTTTAGCTGGGAGCATATACAAAGATTAACCTCTGTTTCTAAAATAGGGCTGAGCACAGTTTTTTGTCTGCTTGCAGCTTGACCAGGTTCACCATTGATTCAGCTGCACCTGCTGCTGACAACAATAGGTTATTTTTCTTGTCTAGACCAGGTCTGTGACCTATAGCTAGTCTTCTGTTGGTCTCACAAAAAAAGTCTTTTGGGGGGCAGATCTAATGGAGACAATATACAAAATAAAGTTGCATTATCTTTGCCTATTCACATTTCTTAACCTCTTAATATTCCTGCCAAAGTTTGTTCTGAGAGACAAGGTAAGGTGAGATAATATGTTTTATTGGACCAGCTTCTGCTAGTGAGAGAGACAAGATTTTGAGCTTGCACAGAGCTCTTCCGGTCAGAAAGCTCGAAATCTTGTCTCTCTCACCAACAGAAGTTGGTCCAATAAAAGATATTTCTTCACCCATCTGGTCACTAATATCCTGACCAGCATGGCTACAACAATACTGCATACAAAGTTTGTTCTGTTCAATCATTATCGCTTTGGCTGCATTAGTATTTGTTTTGAACTGAGTAAGCTTGGTTACCTTGCCATACTAGCTTTTTTCCTATCTCTAATCCTTTTAACACTCTTGTTCTGGGGAATGCACGCCTTCTGTAATTAACAGGATATTAGTGAGCAGCCTTCATTCTGTTACTATGGGCTTTTAATTTCCTAAATTATTTTCCCTGAGGCTGATTCTAACAAATTTCCTCATTATTTTGAAATCCCTTTTCTTGAAGTTGGGTGCTTCAGTGCTACTGCTTTAGATTACTTTTCTGTTACTCTCTTAAGGAAATATAACCGCTATTTCAGAGTCACTTTACTCAATGGCAAAACCATAGTAATGTTCTTCTGTAGGCAGTTTACACTGAATTGCAGGCTGGATCAGGGACACCAATGCATTACACCAATCTTGTCTCTTCACCTTCTCACGATTTCTTGTTTCTACACTCAAATCACTCTTCTTACTGTGTTACAGGGGTAAGTTATCTGGAGGCACTCTTGAAGTACAAACACCCAGCTTTTCTCAGTTTACGT
This sequence comes from Platysternon megacephalum, assembly GCA_003942145.1. Taxonomy (NCBI): domain Eukaryota; kingdom Metazoa; phylum Chordata; order Testudines; family Platysternidae; genus Platysternon; species Platysternon megacephalum. The sequence continues at coordinate 5,763,848 of QXTE01000073.1, forward strand.
GTATTTACCCCTTTCTTGATTGGTCAGCACTCACCAAATCTTTCCTCTTATTTCCATCCATTTGGCAGCAACATTAAATGTTACAGTGAGAACCTTTGTATAGCTATCCTAGCAGATGGGTGAGATGGCATAGTATAATTCAGTGCCCAAAAACTTCATTAATGCAGACTTAAGGTTGCCTAGTGCTAACTTGTGTTTTTCCAGAATGTCAAGTTCACTGACACTTAGACATCTGAAAAACAGGAAATAATACAGTTGAGGTAACACAAACTTAAACCCCTGTACTGGGAAACAGAGTTACAATACACACTAGCCCAACCCCACAACCTTACCTCTGTCCTTTTTGAGTGACATCCAACCCACCCTGACTTACTTAATAGCACTTTACCCTTTCAAAGGACATGGAGCACTGTGGGGAGAGAACAAAGGGTTAAAACACCCTATACTCTATCTGTTAGAGGAATGTTGCTTTCTTGTGGCTGAGCCATACAGAATAAGGTACCTAATTAATGTTCGAGGTTCTCAGATACTGCAATCAATACCTTTGAAAAGCCCGTAAATAAACTATTCCTGCTGTTAAGAAAGGATTCTTTCAGAAAGCAAAAGACCTAATCCCACTCCTGTGTGAGATTTATGATTCTCTGTCTGCCTCAGATGGTTTCTTTACAGTAGGATTTCATAAATGGGCATCAAGACAAATTCAGGATCAGAATCTTGCAAAAGCTGAAGAGTGACTTCTCCCAAATGTGGTGCATAAATGGCTCTCTAATGATCTACCCAGCTTCTTGCTACTATTGGTTTAAAAGAGCACAGACACCCACACTCATGTTTCCGGTGGGCTTTAGTGTTTGTTTTGTTAATAACACAAGCAAACGTCTTAGAACTTGAGAGACAAAGTGAACCAGTCAAACAAGAGAAGAAAAATCCTATTCAGTTTGCCATTCTGTTGCTGGTAAAAATGCCTTTGGTTAAACAGAAGGATTTGATGGCAGGTGAATGTTGGAAGTTTTCATGTAAGTATTTCATTCAATATGCAACCTCCTGTTACTTTGGGAGCTTGTGGGGATGTAGCAACTTGCACAGTAGACAGCACCTGTTTCTTTTTGTGCGGACAGTGGGAGGGAATAAAGCGAGTATTTAATTTACATTAATACTGGCTATCAAAAAGCCCATATCATTAATACCAATAAATAAATACAGAAACCTATGATAGACTGTACATGAGAGACCCTGAGAAATGGAAATCCCCACCTTTTCTGGGTTAGGGGTAAAGATTTTTGCTCTCACTTTTAACAAGCAAGTGAACCCTTGAAGTAGCATCTTCAATGATGCAGAGGGCTTCATGCTATGCAGCTGACTGCAGTATTGGCCCTGAGATAACACCTCACATGGGACTACTTACACCGGGTAGTAAGTGTAAGTGTTTGCAGGATCAAGCCTTCAGTTAGCTGGATAAAGGGGCGAAACTACAGTTTTTCCCCTTTATCCCCTCTCCCAGAAGAGGTGTGCATGCTTTTATTTATTTTTTTAAACCAAATTACAAAACTGTTCAGCCATAAAAAGATAAATCCTGCCTTGAGGGCCACTTCCAGTTGGCAGCACTCACCCTAACTTTCAAGAATCCCCAGGTTTCCCCAACTATTGATCTTTTTGCTCGGTTTACACGAATTTTTCCTAAATTCCCATCACCTATGTAACTTCAGAGGGGATAGCAATGCTGGAAGCTTGGATTATTCATCGGGCTCTTACTGTTTAGAAATACCTTGCTCCATCAGTAGGGGATAGCATGGCTTTTCGACTGGTAATGGTATGTAGAGCCTTTTAGCTCTAGCTCACCAGTTCAAATCCAGCTCAGGTCAGTGGTGACAAAAATGTGTTACTGTTTGGTGGACTATGTGAAACGAGTTTGATAATCTCAGCTCAGCACCCAGAGGACAAGTATCCACATCACAAAATGTGCTTCTAAAATTGACACTCTCTGACAATCTTGCTGATGTTCTTGCGAGACTAAGTGTCGGGAATTGGCCTGCAGCAAAGCCAGTCTGGAAGCAGGGCCTGCACCAGAGCCAGTCTCTGGGCTACCTAATGAGTGTAGCTGGCCTGTAGTAGTCTGCTTGATTGGCTACACTGCCTGATTGGCTGGAAGAGTCAGCAGCTAAGTTCCCTTTAAGCTGCGCGGCCACGCAGCTGTCTATTAAGCCCTGCTCAGGGCTGTGGCGGGGAGAGATGCCTTTCCCCCAGCACGGACCTGCCACGACTGGGGGAGAGGCGCCCCAGCACGGACCTGCTGTGGCTGGGGGAGAAGAGCCCCTCCCTCAGCCCAGCCCCACCAAAGCTGCCGCAGCTAGGGAGAGGCATCTCTCCCCTGGCCCCGAGCTGCTGCAGCAAGAGAGGGCTGGGGGGAGTCCTTTGTCCCCACCGCAGCCCCTGGGCAACCTGCAGCCCAAACCTCTCATCACTGGCCCCACCCCAGAGTCTGCACCCCAACCCACTGCCCCAGCCCTGAACCCCATCCCACACCCTGAATCCCTCGGCACCACCCCCACCACATGAATTTTATGTGCACCAATATGAAGGTGACATGTCACACATCACTTCCATATTGGTGCACATAAAAAAATTCATTCTGCACATGGATGTAAAAAATTAGAGGGAACACTGGTCAGCAGACCAGTTCTTAAGCTCTGCAGCAGTTCAGTGGTTCCTCAAAGCGTTCACCCACCGTTGTGATAGCTCCTGTGTCTACTTGTTCCTAGCCCTGCTCCTCCCTTGGCTCCAACCTTACCCCTGCCTTGCCTCATTCCAGGTAACCCAGTCCTGACCCTTGGCTCCAATTCCTGGCTACATACTCCTGCTCCAACCACTGGGCTAGATCGCTCATGTCCTGGTCACTGACACTGAGGACTGAATAGCAGAGACTGGAACTTCTATTAATCTTAATAACCAAAACAAAATTAAAAAGCCTTCCTATTTTTCCTCTTCTGTTTTCCAGTGTGTCCTATCTTGCCCATGCCTACTTTTTCCACTCTAAGCAATTTTGGAGCTAAGGCTGCCTGTGCTTTATTTTGCTTCTGCAGTGCTGAGCCTGTTAGTGCTGCATAACAAATAGCCTTAATGGCTTCATCGAAAACCTTCCAGATTTAAACTGATGTCATGATTTCTTCCTCAGTCTGCTGACAGCATCAGTGATTCACAAGGATACTGAACATATACGGGAATAAGTAATAACTAAAAGTTCAGTAACTACATAAAAGCCAGATTCTACCCTGGATCTTTATGCAAATCCCCCCCTTGACATCAGTGGGAGTTGTACTATGGATCGAGGGGGATACGGAGTCCTAAATTTGTACTGCAGCCCACGGAACATCATAAAAATAGAATTTGGCCCTTTCCATTGAGTGCGTTAGCAGCCCCTGCTTTAGTCACTCCTATGACTCACTCAGTATGTAATTCTGATAGTTGAGATAATTGTCTTCTGGGTTATGGAGAAGAGGGAAGACCTAAAACAATGACTTTGGGGGGAAGGATAGCTCAGTGGTTTGAGCATTGCCCTGCTAAACCCAGGGTTGTGAGTTCAATCCTTGAGGGGGCCATTTAGGGATCTGGGGAAAAAAATCTGTCTGGGGCTTGGTCCTGCTTTGAGCAGGGGGTTAGACTAGATGACCTAAGGTCCCTTCCAACCCTGATAATCTATGACTTTTGAGTAAGGGTTGGGAGACTGTGGCCTATTTTGTCTCTTAAAGCTGGAATGGGTTTAGGTCACTGAGACTATCCTGCTAATACCTGAAGAAACCTATTATGTGTTCAGTAGAACTCCTTGTGAGTTGATCAATGTTAGAGTTGAATTTTGTTTTGTAATGAACAAAATCCTCTAACAACCCAAAAGTGAAGGCAACATCATGATTACTGTACATCTGTTTACAGTGGCTGTCTCAGTCTGATTCCTCATTGCTGGTGAAGTGTCTCTCACTGTGTTGAACAGCTGCATTACAATTACAGACTAATATTTTATATTTGATATCTGTGCAGCAACTGAGAGACCTAAATAATTAAATTTCCCTGTGGTCTAAACAGAACAAGTAGGTGTCAGATGGGATGCTTTGTAAACATGAGCTGTTCCAGTTTAAAAGATTTGTTGGCATAGCGGTTGCTAGCTGTGCATTTCCATAATAGAAACCACAGTGCTAATCATTAATAGTTCAGCTGAGGCTCAGCAAATCAGATTAACCTTTGGAAATGCACTGACTTTTTTATCCTACAAAGCCTTTAGTTTCAAAGGAGTGAAATGACACTAAGATGCTGGTACTAGTGAAACAGACCTATGTATTTCATGTTAGGTGGCACTTTAAAGGGACACTGTCATGTTTAAGCATGATTTTAAAACCAATTTCCTTACCCGATCAGTAAAACAAAATTTTAAAAATCTGATTTACTTTTCAGTACCAATGCTGAAAGGAAAGCAGAGAGTTAACACTCATTTCTGGACAATGAAAATAAATGAGTTTCATTTTCTGGCTCTCCTGCACCAGCACAATGCTGCAATGTTTGGGTTCCAAACACTTAAGAGGGAGTGTTCAAATCCAGACAGGCTGCCTGCAATTCAGCCAAGGGACCTTGAGACCTGGAGAGATTACTGCTAGGCATGAAAGGAGAGTTTTATTTCTGTGTCTGTGACCCAGAGACCCCTTGGTGCCCACAGGTAGAGGGCATAAGGAGTGCATAGGGGTTTAGAGGGATCCCTTGGGTCTGATGTCTATGTAAGAGTGCACCAAAGGGTGACGTGAGGTCTCTACCAACAGTCAGTAATGCACTGGCTGTCCTAATCAGTGCAAGATGCATGTACGGATGATATTTAAGGATGAATTTATACTAAAGCTATGTTCTTAAGGTATTTAAGTTAAGACAGGTCACCAGAAGGTGATAAACAGATTTTGTTCAGGCTGGGGTAGGAGATGCTTGCCTCCCTGGTTGACTGTTGTGTACTGTGTGTCTTACTATAAGTCTCTTTTGATACAGAGCTACCAAATAGGGAAGATTGTGAAGTTGACGAGATCACAAAATTTACAGGAGGAAACACACAGTGCGGGGCGGGGAGGGTGCATGCACGTCCCCGCAGGGATGTGCTGGCCGCTGCTTCCTGCAGCTCCCATTGGCTGGGAACACGAGCCGCGGCCACTGGGAGCTGCGGGGGGCCCTGCCTGCGGACGGTCAATATAAACAAAATATCTCGCGGCCAGCCAGCAAATTACCCTGATGGGCCGCGTGCCGAAGGTTGCCGACCCCTGCTCTAGAAGACATATTATGATTTTGTTTCAGATGTAACCAACTGTTTCCAATACTTCTACTTACTTGCTACTATTTGAATCTCTGTTCTTTGTTACGGTTTTCACTATAAACAAATCACAGTGCTGTGAGCTGAGTGGAGCGGTCACCTGATGGGAAACGGATAAGCTGAGATGTACTGTTCACAGATCTGCTATTCTCAAAGGAATGTCCAATGGACCAGGGACTGGACATGCCAGGGGGACATTCAGGTGTCTTGGGAGTTGGAGAGTGCCTATTGCTTACCTGCAGAGGGACAACGGAGCCTGTGTAGGGGAGCGCTTGTGTTGCCTGTGCCTGGTGCAATCAGGGAGCTGGCCCCCGGCAGGCACAGATAAGGGCAGTGGTAGTGAGGTGCCTCCCAACCCTGGGTACGCCCAGGAAGCGTCACAGCATCCTACAGCACTTTGCAGCTATGCTGAGACTCCCAGTAAGGATGCCTGGTGGGGTGGTTTTGTGGTGTGTCCCCTAGACAATGGATTTAGAACACCAACTCATTTCATCCAGGCTACTGAGCAGCCATCAAGCTTTTGGTAAACGACAACCAGGAGCCCTGTTCTCCATATGCCCAGGATACAATTGGCTCCCTTTGACTACAAAAGCAGGGAGTTACTCTTATGTTGTGGTGGGAGCAGGAGAATTAGGCTCCCTCTGCTAGATTTGATTGATTTTATATTTTAAGTTGCATCCAAATTCCTGCCACATAGATCAGTGGCTATATGTCTCCCTTACTCTCAGAATAGACAGAGCATCTGATTTGTATTCCTGATCTGCTTTTCTTTTCAATTATGGCTGGGCGAAGTGTACTACCTAAACCTCCTCAGTGCTCAGACTGAGAATGTTTTTGTTACAGTTAGAACCTAAGGAGCTCCTGCTTTTCTCGACCTAGTCTCTAATCAATAGATAGTGCTTCCTTACGTCAGCTCAGTCTGACTATTTGGCATGTGGACGTCCAGTTTCTAGTGCTGTTATATTAACTTTCAAATGTTGTCGTCCACTTCACCTCGAGCACTCCCAAAATGACAGCAAAGAAGATATCCCTTTAGCCTTTACCATCTGCCTCTCCTTCTCTAGGATCCTGTTGGTGAGTGTCTTGGCTGTGATAAATACCATTATTCAGAAGTTTATACAGTTGTAAAACATATAGTGAATTAAGAGCCATTAGTTGGTAACTAATCTGCTTCCTGCAGGAAAAAATGTGATTGACTTTGTAGTTCCAGAAACCTGGCAGAATATAGATTGAAGGTTTGTTTCCCTGATTCTATAACCATTTGAAAAAGTATCATAATACAAGAACAAAAGAAATATGATTTTCCATTCCCAAACTGCTCCTGTAGCTCCTCCATTGAGTCAGCATCCAGTATAAAAGGCTATGGCTATATAGTATTATTTTTTCCCCTCCTAACTCTTTGAATAGAGACAGAACTGAGACTTGGAATAGAAGTCCTCAACTATGTCCTTTTCATTTCAGTCATTTTCCCCAGATGCCTATCAAATCCAGCTCAGTGCGGTCATGATAGTGCTGGCTGGCTGGTGGTCTCTGTATGTTGTCTGGTAGCCTCAGCAGCCTGTGGCTGAGATTGTGAGCTCAGTTCAGTTTCTAATGAACAGGATTTTAAGATCACCACCTTTAACTGGAATACTTGCTGGCAGCCTCAGTGACCAGGGCTGAAGGCAGGATAGCTTCAAAAATATCCTCTACCCCCTACTGGAGGTCCCTCCAGGTCAGTGTTGGGGTAGGCTGGGGGCTAGCCTGGAGAAAGACTAGGTAAATGCAGTGCAAGCTATCTACAACACACTGTATCGGCACCTGCATCCTGGGTATTTATTGGGAGGAAAACTCTTCCAGTTCTCCTCCATCAGAATTTTATATCACAGGATAATAGCAAAAACGGAGGGTAGACTTATTGTTCATGAATGTCATTCAAAATTCCTTTGAAATTCATCCCAAAGTTATGTGCTATTCATCCCAAAGCTAAGAAGTGACTTGTCGCAGTCTCTGAGTATCTAAATAGGGAACAAATATTTAATAATGGACTCTTCAGCCTAGCAGAGAAAGCTATAACATGATCCAATGCCTGGAAGATTAAGCTAGATAAAATCAGACTGGAAATAAGGCGTACATTTTTAACAGTGAGAGTAATTAACCATTGGAACAATTTACCAAGGGCCACCATGGTGGATTCTCCATCACTGGCATGATTTAAATCAAGACTGGATATTTTTCTAAAAGATCTACTCTCGGAATAAGTTCTATGGCTTGTGCTATATAGGAGGTCAGACTAGATTATCACAATGGCCCCTTCTGGACTTGGAATCTATGAATCTCAAAGCAAACTGAAGGTGTGGATCACTTCTAAGTACCACCTTTTGGCAATGATCGATAATAATTTGCACTTATATGGAGCCTTCATCCATAGACCTCAAAGTGCAAGACAAAGTTGATATGCATTGTCTCCATTGTAGAGGGAGGGAGTAAGGTATAGTGAGGCTAAATGGCTTTTCCGTGGCACAGCGAATCACTGGCAGAGTTGTGAAAAGACAGGTCTACTGACTCCAAGATCAGTCCACTAGACTATCTGTTCCAATCACAGGTAAGCACACATCTCTCCAGGCAGCATCAACCCAAGACAACCTGAGCCACAGATATCTGTGCTATGTAATAGATGGCTTTTCCTTTCCTTATAATGAGGTAAGAAATGCAGGTTATGAAACCAAGAGAAGAGGAAAGTAATGGAGTTTTTAATTCAAACTTGAGTAGTTACCTTGTCTTCATAGCTTTTATAAACTCATTCCTTTGTGTCTCATGCATCTTTGAGAAATAGAATGAATAAGGATAGATATTAAATTTAACCACATATATGAAATCACAATGCATATTTTCATTCTAGCATTACATAACGTCAGACATAATTAAAATCAAATTGTTTTTATAATTTTGCCAACTCAATTTTCTAGATTTACAATATGCAATACTTCATTTTCTCTCTCTCTTCCACCACCTCCCCCGTAAATGTATTGCTGGGGCTAGTTATTTAAACATTTCTGAGTAAATAGGCTATAGACTGTGAAATTGTTCAGCCTGCTAGGATAATTAAATGCCGTGAATGTGATCTAGATTGCTTGGTGACCCCGTAAGCTGGCTTCATGGGAGGAGTATCATAAAGAAATATTAATCCTATCATTACTCTCAATTGATCTCGGTGCCTGGGACAGAACTTGTTTGTTGGATTATAGTAGCTGCTGCAAAGTGTAAGCTGCTTAACCAATTTAAATATTTCCCCCCCCTGGGAAACTGCAGCGATCTTAATAGGTTTTTTTTAATTAAATAATATGCTGAGTCTATTACAAGTTGGAAATATATTTATTGTCGTATGTTTAGTCTCTCTCGCTGTAGCATGGTTTTCTTCCACTTGCCCCACTCCCTTTTTCCCTTTGAGTAATTGTGGGGTAATGGGTTTAAGGAGTAAACTTCCCACCACTCCCATTATTGAATAGCATGGACACTGTGACTCGACTTTAAAGTTGTGTTATCACATGCCAGGATAGTTGCTATGTATCTGCTTTGTAGAATGCATTAACCCTTAAGAAACTTTGTACAGCTGGACTTATGTTAATGAAATATAACAACAACTGTTTTTTCAGATGGAGGGATGTAAAATTAGTCCCAGTAAAAAATATTTTCAAACTCTCTTAAATAATTCTAAAATAGAATCTCTGTACAATATGTGGCATGTACCGACTATAATGTGAGGCAGCGTGGCATGGTTTTATTGGTGCTCTGGGATGGCGGTGGTGAGCGATGGGGGCATCTCAGCACTCTTGGGGAGCATTCAGGACTGATCTGGCCATCAAATAAAATAACAGTTAACTATACATCACTCTTATAGCACTTTTTAGCAGTAGGGGTCAAAGTGCTTTACAAAGGAGGTCAGCGTCATTAGCTCCATTTAACACACTGGGAAACTAAGGCAAATAACGGTGAAATGACTCGCCCAGGGTCACCCATTGGCCAAGCTGGAAATAGAACCTAGAACTCCTGAGTCCCAGTTCAGTGTTCTATCCAGTAGGCTGCACTGCCTCAACCTTTTGCCTCTGTGCCACACCACCTCATCCACACAAGCCCTACAGGCAGCACCAATTGGATTTTAAAGTTCCTATTAATTGGAAAATATTGGAGTACAGAATTTGTGTGTGTTGCATGACAGCATCATTATTGCAATGACGCAAATCCTCATGCACCTAATGAGAACACATGGCTTCAGGCAGCTTAGATTGCAGCATGTGTGCTAAGCCTCCAGAGCAGGTGGGGGAAGTGCAAAATATCCAGTACACGTGGCACAGATGTTTGTAACAATGTATGTGGGTTCCCTACATCTTTCAACAATTCAACGTTCCTCCATGTTTGCTTTTCCCTACTCGGGTAAAACTCAGGAATCGCTAGACACTTTCCAGGATTTCCTTTCCCAACTTGATAAATGGATAATAAATTAGAAGAATAGCAATGTCACTGAGTCATTAAAATCCTATGAATGAAAAAATATGCCCATTTTTCCCTTTGATGACTTTGGACTATTAACTGGTGCTTTTGTTCAGTAATGTGGAGTGTGAATAATATGGTAGTTAAATGCTGGTGCTTTGGGGCTGACATTTAAGCAGACCTGCTGGTGGCAGCGGAACTGCTGATAGAACAATTACCTTCAGAGTGAGTCTTTCTTATTGCTGAAAAAAGGCCATGGCAACACGTCAGCTAGGAGCTTTGTGTGTATGAATGTGTATATAGACACTCTCATTAAAATTTAAACAGGCTCCTGAGCTAAGAGAAAGCAGCAGCGGCGGCGAGCTGGGGCATCCAGGCTGATGCTGGGGGCTGCAGAGGGGCCTGCAGTAGATTAACCAAGTATAAGAAAGAGCTGTTCATGGTTCAGGGAGTGCGAGCCCTAGGCTAACCTTATGGTGTGTCGTGGGAGCAGAAGTGACAGCTGCTACTTTAATAAGCAGGGGCAACTCCTGGAAACTGTCTCAAATGTGTTTATGGATGACATGAATGAAAAGATCCCACTCAGAGATGGGTAGAGCCAAAGTGAAGGCAGCTCCTGCGTGTGCTATTCGACACCAAAAGGATGGGTGGGGTTTGCATTCCTTTGGCTTAAACTATATAACAGTCTGGCATCTCCCATCTTCCTTTCACTACCCAAGTCCCCACCATAGTTCAACTGATGCTGGCCCTCACCCAGGGCACATCATTCTGTTGTTTTTTCTTTGGAGGCGAGAGGGCTGATGGTTCAGCCCAAAAACTTGAGGCTCTCCCAGGGGTCAGAACCATCTGCATAGGGGCCTTATGCCTCTGCACTGCCTCAGTGACTCCCTAGCTCTGTCCAGTGCCATGGAGCCGGGGCCTCCTGCTAGACCAGGGGTCTCAAACTCAAATGACCTCGAGGGCCACATGAGGACTAGTACATTGGGCCGAGGGCCGCATTTACTGACCACCCCCCCCCGCCGCCCTCGGCCCCGCCCCCACTCCACCCCTTCCACGAGGCCCCGCCCCTGCCCCGCCTCTTTCCACCCCTTCCCTGCCCCCATTCCAACCCCTTCCCCGAAATCCCCACCCCAACTCTGCCCCCTCCCTGCCAGGGGGCACAGGAGGGGGTGTGGGGTGCAGGGTGCAGCAGGGGGCTCAGGGCAGGGTGTCGGGATGTGGGGTGTGGCGGGGGCTCAGGGTGTCAGGGTGCGGCAGGGGACTCAGCGCAGGGGGTCGGGGTACAGCAGGGGGCTCAGGGTAAGGGGTTGGGGTGCAGCAGGGGGCTCAGGGCAGGGTGTCGGGATGTGGGGTGTGGCGGGGGCTCAGGGCAGGGGGTCGGGGTGCGGCAGGGGACTCAGCGCAGGGGGTCGGGGTGCAGGAGGAGTGCGGGGGGCGGGCTCCGGCCCGACCCGCACCGGGGGCAGGGCAGGCTCCCTGCCTGCCTGCCTGCCTTGCCTGCCGCCGCGTCGCACCAGGAAGCAGCTGGAACCCGGGGGAGGAGGGGCGCAGGGGGGTGTGTGGCTGTTGCTTCAGGCACCGCCCCCAGCAGTTCCCATTGGCCGGGAATGGGGAACTGTGGCCAATGGGAGCTGCTGGGGGCGGTGCCTGAAGCAACAGCCACACACCCCCCTGCGCCCCTCCTCCCCCGGGTTCCAGCTGCTTCCTGGTGCGGCGCCGGCGGCAGGGCAAGCAAGCAGGGAGCCTGCCCTGCCCCCGGTGCTGGTCGGCCAGGTAAACAGGGGGGGGCGGGGGGGCCGGGAGGAGCTCGCGGGCCGCATGCGATAGCCCTGCGGGCCGCATGCGGCCCGCAGGCCGTGTGTTTGAGACCCCTGTGCTAGACTCTGCACTTAGTCTTGGAAACCTCCCTAGAGGGCAGAGGCACTATGGAGGTGGTGAGCAGAAAAGTCAGTTGTGATACTCATGGGGGACGATGTGTATCACCCACGTCTGTATTGCCTTGTGCCTGGGCCATGTGTTGCATACCCTGCATTTTCACATAGTAACTTACATCCTGGTGACTTGGTCCATCCACAGCGAACACTGTTAATTATAAGGCTACTTTACGTTTCTCCAGCACCTTCCCTTCAAAGATCTCAAAGTACTTTGCAATCATTAATTAAGACTCACAATATCCTTTTGGAAGTGTAAGCAGAGTCTGAATGAGTTCTCCCCTGACATCTAGTGATGAGGTGTGGAAGAGGACTTCAGGAGCTGATCTCGTTTGCATGGGCACACCCACCATGTCTAGGTGCTCAGCAGGATGGGATTGCTTGCCCAAATGGTCACTTTTGGCTGGTGTGGATCCCCAGTCACCTTGTTATTGGGGCAGGAGAAATAAAGGGTTGTTATCCTTGTGTAAATCAAGGGCAGCAGAACTGTACTTGGCATTTCCTGATTGAGGGACTCACCCGCAACTGAACAGCACTCGCTAGGCAGAGGACATGGGTTCCAAAGCCCAGTGAGTTAAGAGATGGGCTCTTAGGCAGGGCCCACACCACCAGGTACAGGCGCCTGAGCTAAGAGAAAGCAGCAGCAGCGGCGGCGAGCTGGGGCATCGAGGCTGACGCTGGAGACTGCAGAGGGGCCTGCCGTAGATTAATCAAGTATAAGAATAAGCTGTTCACAGTTCAGGGAGTGCGAGCTTGTACCTGGTACTTGTACCTGGTGGTGTGGGCCCTGCCTAAGGGCCCCAGACACCATTTGACTCTTCCTCTCTCCACTGTGTAATAACAGAGCTAATTTAGACTCAATTGAGAGTCTTGTTACACGCTGTAGAGCTGAAATCACTGATACCTAGGTTTAAGTATTAGACCTGCTTTGGGACGGTGTCTCTGATGCAAGAGACTGCCCAGTGTGCACCAGCAGTGAGGCTCCCCCACTAACAGCTGAAATGACTGAGGGCTGTGTTAAGTGGTGGGCACGGAAGGCGTGGTGAGTGGCCAGCAGGGCGGCTGGTGGAGAGGCGCGGCCAGCAGGGTGGCTGGTGGAGAGAGCCAGAGAGGGGGGCGGCGAGTGAATGCCCGAGCAGTGGAGCGAGTAAGGTGCCTCCTTACCTCTCCCACCCCACCCAGGGTGGGAGGTGAACTCTGCAGGTGCACCTCTGAACTCTGGGTCTGCACTGTCCAAGGATAGCAAATGTGAGTGGGGTGCAGAGAAGGGACGGGCACGTTAAAGGGACTTTTGGGTTGCTGGACTTAAGAATCTGAGGGGAAAAGGACATTGCCCAACTTACTTGGGGTGGATCTTTTGCTCATGGTTTATGTTTGAGCCCTGTTTGCAGTGTTTCCCCAAATTAATGCTGAGTTACTTCCCTCTTTTTATTAAAAGTTTTTTTGCTACACTCAGACTCTGTGCTTGCGAGAGGGGAAGTATTGCCTCTTTGAGGTGCCCAGGGGGTGGTGTGTAATTGTCCCAGGTCACTGTGGGGGCTCGAGCCGGTTTTGTGTTGTATTGTTGAAAAGGAACCCCTAGATACTGAACCCGGCCCTGCTTGCTGCCAACTCTGACTGGCAGAAGGGTTACAAAAGCTTAAATTGATTATATGGCAAAAGGAAGATGGCAGCCACCCAGAGTGGTGAAAGAGTAGTCCATTGGTTATGGCACTCGCCTCAGTCTTGGGAGACCAGGGTTCAAGCCCTTCTCTGCCTTAGACTTCCTGTGTGACCTTCAGTAAGTCACTTAGCCTCTCCATGCCTCAATTCCTCATCTGTAAATGGGGATAAAAGCAGCGCCCTCCTTCGCAGAGGTGTGTTGAAGCTAAATACAATGAATATTTGGAGGTGCTCAGATAGTGTGGTAATGGGGCCACATGCATATCTCAAACTGTAAGCTCCTTGCGGAAAGGGTGATGCTATGCTTTGTACAATCTGAGCACAGCCCAGAAATATCAAACATTATCACAAGTGACCTTGGAATTATTAATAATACTTCACACTCCTGCAGCAGCCACCTAGTCTACCGAGGGCCTTAGAAGGAGTCTCTCATTGTGCTATTTTATGTGAAGATTTCAAACTGTTATATAAAGGTGGATAATTGTTATTATCTCTGCTTTACAGATGGGAAACTGAATCACAGGGAGGTTAAATTACTTGCCTAACGCCACCCAGGGAGTTAGTGGCCAAGCTGGCAATAGAAACCATGTATCCTGACTGCCAGTCATGTGCTCTAACCATTAGACATATTGCTTCCAAATATATGTTCATGCTGACAAAGCTGCATTTGCTCATATGAGCCATTGCCTCCGAATGAATGTTTCTGCCCAGGCTTCGAGGCTGCTTTGATATTTTGGCCCTGCATTTCCCATCACAGCTCTCCTTTTCCTCACTAAGCCACTCACCAGCAGGTACTCACGTTCCGAATCCACCCAGCTCTGCCCCCCGATGAAATCACTGGACAGTGATGAAAAGCAGCAGCCCCAAGCCCGCCTGACATCATGGATTGAATTTCCTTTCATATTGCCGCGTAACAGGAATAGTGCATGCTTCATAACGTTGGCTTTCTCTGTATAGTTAACAAACCTCACCACTTTCCTTTCCAAATGCAAGGAGAGCATATCTTTGACCTGCCTTTTCTAACATAAAGGAGCATATACATTTAAAATAAAAAGCTCCCCCAAAAAACCCCTACCAAAACACTCCATTGGGGAGAGGATGAACTACGTGATAGGTATCAGTCTCTTCCCTTAATGCTCTGCAGGAAGGCACTCAGATACCATGGTGATAAGGTTGTGATTAAAAACCTGTATAGAATAGAACTATTGCACTTGGGAACTTTCCTTCTAAAATAAATTGTAACGTCTAGCTTTAGCCAGAAACAGGTCTAAAAATGACACTTTCCAACACCTCAACTCTCCTACTTTTCCTGCAAAAGCTTTCTCCTCTGCAGCTCATCTAATCTTGAACAGCAACAAACATTTTATCTTCCTTGCCTGCCCCTCTTAATTTCTCCCCACTGGTCTATCATTTCTTATTTCAGCCATGTAACCACATTATTTATTAGCTTTATAAAGCACATTCTGGAATACTATTCACATGAAAGTGCTCTGCAAAATGAAGCTATTTTTACTGGGGGAACTATAAAAGCGTATGACTGTTAGCACTGGAGGGTAAATACAGCTACAGAATCATAGAACTGGAAGGGACCTCGAGAGCTCATCTAGTCCAGTCCCCTGCACTCAAGACAAGTATTATCTAGACCATCCCTGACAGGTGTTTGTCTAACCTGATCTTAAAAATCCCCAATGATGGAGATTCCACAACCTCCCTAGGCAATTTATTACAGTGCTTAACCACCTTGACAGGAAGTTTTTCCTAATATCCAACCTAAACTGACCTTGCTGCAATTTAAGCCCATTGCTTCTTGTTCTATCCTCAAAGGTTAAGAAGAACAATTTTTCTCCCTCCTTCTTGTAACAACCTTTTATGTACTTGAAAACTGTTATCATGTCCCCTCTCAGTCTTCTCTTCTCCTGACTAAACAAACCTATTTTTTTAAATCTTCCCTCATAGGTCATGTTTTGTAGACCTTTAATCATTGTTGTTGCTCTTCTCCGGACTTTCTCCAATTTGTCCACATCTTTCCTGAAATGTGATGCCCAGAACTGGACACAATACTCCAGTTGAGGCCTAATCAGTGTGGAGTTGAGTGGAAGAATTACTTCTTGTGTCTTGCTTACAATACTCCTGCTAATACATCCTAGAATGATGTTTGCTCATTTTGCAACAGCGTTACACTGTTGATCATATTTAGCTTGTGATCCACTATGACCCCCAGATCCCTTTCCGCAGTACTCCTTCCTAGGCAGTCGTTTCCCATTTTGTATGTGTGCAACTGATTGTTCCTTCCTTAGTGGAGTACTTTGCATTTGTCCTTATTGAATTTCATACTATTTACTTCAGACCATTTCTCCAGTTTGTCCAGATCATATTGAATTTTAATCCTATCCTCCAAAGCACTTGCAACCCCTCCCAGCTTGGTATCGTCTGCAAACTTTATAAGTGTACTCTCTATGCCATTATCTAAATCATTGATGAAGATATTGAACAGAACCTTAGACTTGGTTCCCATGGAATTTTACCTACCAACCCCCTGAGTTTGTTAAAGTCTGCCTTCTTGAAATCCATTGTCTTTATTGTGCTCTTCTCCCTTCTACCATTCCTTAGAATCATGAACTCTACCATTTCATGATCACTTTCACGCAAGTTGCCTTCCACTTTCAAATTCTCAACCAGTTTTTCCCTATTTGTCAAAATCAAATCTAGAACAGCCTCCCCCCTAGTAAGTTTCTCCACCTTCTGAAATAAAAAATTGTCTCCAATACATTCGAAGAACTTGTTGGATAATCTGTGCCCTGCTGTGTTATTTTCCCAACAGATGTCTGGGTAGTTGAAGTCCCCCATCACCACCAAGTCCTGTGCTTTGGATGATTTTGTTAGTTGTTTCAAAAAAGTCTCATCCACCTCATCTTCCTGGTTTGGTGATCTGTAGTAGACCCCTTTCATGACATCACCCTTGTTTTTTACCTTTTAGCCTTACCCAGAGACTTTCAACAAGTCTGTCTCTTATTTCTATCTCAACCTCAGTCCAAGTGTAAACATTTTTAATAAATAAGGCAACACGTCCTCCCTTTTTTCCTTGCCTGTCCTTCCTGAGCAAGCTGTATCCTTCTATACCAATATTCCAGTCATGTGTATTATCGCCAAGTCTCCGTGATGCCAACTATGTCATAGTTGTGTTTATTTACTAGTATTTCAAATTCTTCCTGCTTATTCCCCATCTAAGATACTGATTTGATTCCCCTCCCCAGTTCTGTCTTTGCTCTCCTTTATCCATGCTATAACAGCCCATGCTCCCCCCAGATTCCAGTCCTTCTCCCAGGTCTCCATGTTTTTGACTTACTTGTGGGCTTTGGTCTCCTGTCCCAATTGAACCTAGTTTAAAGCCCTCCTCAGTAGGTTAGCCCGTCTGTAGCCAAATATGCTCTTCCCCTTCCTCGATAGGTGGACCCCATCTCTGTTTAGCA
Source organism: Platysternon megacephalum (assembly GCA_003942145.1). Taxonomy (NCBI): domain Eukaryota; kingdom Metazoa; phylum Chordata; order Testudines; family Platysternidae; genus Platysternon; species Platysternon megacephalum. The sequence continues at coordinate 5,780,713 of QXTE01000073.1, forward strand.
GCCCTTTTTCCTGGAACAGCATCCTGTGGTCAAGGAAGCCAAAGCCCTGCTGGCGACACCATCCTCGCAGCCAGGCATTCACTTCCAGGATGCATCTGTCTCTGCCGAGGCCCCTACCCTTGACTGGAAGGACTGAAGAGAACACTGGATTCAACTCTGCCTTGTGCATCATCAACAAAACATGCCAGCCAAAATCTGGATTGCAGGATCTTTGCTACCAGTGATGGGGTAAAAGGCAGAAAGAACTCCTCTAGATTGTTCAGATCCTAGGTGGAGTTTGGAGCCCTGAAAGTTAGGGGGAAAAAAATCACCTTTTGGCTTATAAACTGAGCAAATTTGATCTGGAATCATTGAAAGAATGCAAATATGTGATGTCCAGAGAGCCACTTTTCAGAATACTTCAAAGTAAAATGAATGTAGTACTTGCAGGTTGGACAGCCAGAGAAGTGAAAGGGCTTTGTTTGTTCCTAAGACAAGTACAGTAAAGGCAGCAGAAGCTGTATCTATTTCTACACGTTGCCCTCCCCTTGTCATCCGTCTCTAGTTGTGAGGGTTTTGTTTGTTTCCAAAGTGGAGATCTCTGGCTTTCTGATGCATAGAGGAACTGATTTCCTTTCAAGAGAAGATTTAGGTTGGTTTGGGTCAAAAAGAAGAGTTAAAATGGTTGGAGTGGACAACTGCCCCTGTATTTCTTTGATGGTTTGTGAAGACAATTTTGGGGGGGTATTTTGCAAATACCACTCAAAAGCAATGGGGCAGGGGGGGGAGGGGGGAGGAGAGAGAGGTGACCAAGTGAGGGAGGGCAGCATCGCTGATCAGGCTTGTGTGTGCTTCATCCTTTTCTTGCCAGTGGCTTTATCTTTGGGAGTTTCTTTACATCAGTGGTTCTCAACCAGGGGTACATGTACCCTTGGTGGGACGCAGAGGTCTTCCAGGGGGTACATCAACTCATCTAGATATTGGCCTAGTTTTACAACAGGCTACATAAAAAGCACTAGCGAAGTCAGTACCAACTACAATTTCATAAGGACAAAATGAGAAAGTAAACAATTTTTCAGCAATAGTGTGCTGTGACATTTTTATATTTTTAGGTCTGATTTTGTCAACAAGTAGTTTTTAAGTGAGGTGAAACTTGGGGGTATACAAGACAAATCAGACTCCTGAAAGGTGTACAGGAGTCTGGAAAGGTTGAGAACCACTGCTTTTACATAATTCAAAAACATTTTAAAAAAATCTATCAACTGTTCATTTTAATCCCACCAGCCGGGGAAAGAAGACAAGCAGATTCTTTTGAACTTTCGTTCCTTCTTTTTTAACACTTTAGATGAGACCCTGGTGGTAAATACCTCAGTAGATATAGTGGACAGATCACTTATTTTGAACAATAGAGGTATTGACCACCCATCCCAATCAAGTGATGTTATGATCACTGAACTGTCATTATTACAGGAGCTAGTGATGAAATTCCCTCCCCCCGCCTTCCCGCTTGCTCTAGCCCCTTTACACCAGGTAAAGGGGTCAGAGCAGCAGAAAGAGGCCCTGCAAATCACAGTTCTGGCTGCGGGAGGATACCCATAAGTCTGAAGATACCCATAAGTCTGGCTTCCAAGGAGCCCCTTGCAAGCCCTGATGTAGGGGATGTGCAAGGGTGGGTGTGTTATGGGCAGGGCTGTAGCAGGCAGCACTGGAGATTTGGAACCATGCTGCAGCACAGGGCAGCCCAGGCAGGCTGTTGTGATATATACAGGCCTCTCAGGTCTGTCTAAATCGTGCCAGGGGCTTCTCCACCCCACAGACCAGACCAGGATTGGGAGGGCACAAAGGTAGTGTAAAGGCACCTGAGCCCTCCCTCCCTCCCCTTGGGCTGTGAGTTCTCAGCGGCACAGCACAGAATCTTACCCTAGTGCCATACTAATTTCAAAGGAGCGACCCCAGTTTACACCATTTGAAGATCTGGCCCACAGGCTTTACATCAGCGAGAATGCACCTGAGATTAAGGGCTGCGGGATCAGGCTCTTTAAGTCTGGCTGAGGCCAGGGCTTTTTATTCCATACATTGACAAGCGCTGAATTCATTTAGGTGTGAGGGGAAAAGGAAATGTCACTAACAAAAGCTGAACTAATTAGGAAGTCTCCCTTCTCCCACTCTATCTATTTTTAAACATTAATATCATCAGACTAACCCGTTAACCTGAAATAAAAGCAGTCTGGTTTTGAAAGAGAGACGCTATTACATGTACCGACAAAGCACTCATAGCCCTAAAGGGGAATTAGGATTGCTGGGTTGATGCTACCACTCCAGTGACAATGCAGACTGTGACTGCGTAGCACAAAGGAGCTTCTGACAAAAGAACTTCTTAGCTGGTGAGTCATAACTTATTCATGTTTACTGAACTCAGACACAGCCATGGAAGGCCCAAAAGGCCAGAGCGCGGGTACTTAAAAGTCTCTCCTTCAATTTGCAAGAAAGCATTTTTAGTTGCAGCAGCCTGATTCTGAAAACCGCTGTCAGCAGGGAAGCTCTGGGACTTTGGCATTTCTTCAGCAACACACTGAAGTTTGTTTAGAAATTCATAGGTTAGGCTTGTTGGTAGCAAGTTGACTTAATGCAACAAACTGCCACCAACAGAGCACTGGTTTAAGTCACAAGTGAAAGTGCTTTTGTCTCAGTCTAATGTACAAATATCCATATCACAATGCCGTCTTGCAGTGGTGGTGCCTGGCCTAATGGGGAAGAGCAATCGACTGGGACTGGGTTGTTCCTAGCTCAGCCACTGACCTGCTCTCTGAACTTGGGCAAGTCAATTTGCCTCTGTTTCGCCTCCCACCCTTGTCTGTCTTCTCTATTTACACTGTCAGCTCTTTGGGACAGAGATTGTCTCAATATGTGAGTGTACAATACCCGGCACAAGAGTGCTCTTTCTTGGATGAGGTTTATAATATATATAGTGACCATAATGCTCCTTCCCCTAGAGCTTAAAGACAGGGCGGAATAGACTCAGCTGAGAGACTTTTCTCTCTCCCCAGTGATCACTGCAGTAGAAGTCACTAATAGCTGGTCTAGGGCAGGGCCTTAGACCTGGGGTGAAGACGGTGTTGTGGTGAGAGACAAAGCAGAGGAGGTGGCAGCAGTGAATTAGAGTTGTAATCCCTAAGAGCAGGGCTAGATGGTCATGAAACTGCATGACTGGACCAGACAGGCTGAGCTGTGAATGACACAGCAACACGGTACCTCCTACCCAGCAGTCCTAGAGGTATGACTTGAGCTATGCTGGGCCAGGCAGTCTTGGCTCTATGTGACTGGAGTGGTGAGATGAGAGATGCCAAAGAGGCAACAGCACGATCAGAGGCATTGAGTAGCAGCAGCAAGAGGTGGCACCACATCTGGAGGTGGTGGCACAGTGAGAGCAGGGGCAATGCTAGAATAATTAGATCAGGGAAACGAAGGGGTGATGAAGACCTTATTGAAGCTGGCTACGCCTGTCGTGGTGAGCAGCCGCAAATTATCTGTTGACAACTCTCTTCAGATCAAGAGACTTAAACAACTTTTGTTTCAATAGCCATGACAGCCAAGTCCCTTAACCGGTCACTTGTCATGCAGTTCCTTGGGTGCTCTTTCACCTGTGGAAGGCATATGAATGTTCTTTTACATGCAGCACTTGACAGAGGAATACTCACACCAGCCACACACAATGTATGCAGTTTATAGAAGGCAAGTTAGTATGTCTCCAAAAAAATTAGCAGCTGCAGCAAACTGTCAGTCTTGGATTTCTTCTGTTCTTCATAGTGTTCAATTACTTTTGGCAAGAGTTTTATCTCGGTCTCCATACTGTCTATATTGCAGCCATAGTGTTCTGTGAGTGGCTTTAATTTTAGAAAGTCAAGAAAGTTCTCATACTTTGGGTTGAGGCAGTTGAGACTAATAAAAATAGATTTATTTTCAGAAAATCTTTGAAGTTCTCCAGTTATCTGATTAAGCATTAGCAAAAAGGCATGTTTCCTGAAGTCTCCTTTGTCTAAAAGGGGATGTGTGACGGTGCCTCACATAAGGCTTTGTAGGAATATGACATAACTGGAATATGTGTTGTGCTGCCTGTGCCAGGTACATATCTCTGTAAAGGTTATGGTCTACTATATCTATTCATCCCTTTTGTACACATATATCATTTTGTACTTGAGGTTAAGAATATGGATTGTATACTTGCCTGATCTCTAGGTAAGGTTTGTGAGGCATTTGGTCAGCCTCTTTAGGAAGGAATTCACTAGGTTAAGTACCCGATCGGGGAACAATGCATCTTGGAATGCTCCAATCCACATAAGAAGTCTTCTTGGAGACATGCAAGATACCATGTGGGTAATGGCTGCTACCTGCAAGTCCTGTGTCATGCATGGGCATGTGACTTGCCCATGTGATTCCGAATCTCCCTTCTGTGACTGGATTCTACAGAGGGTGAGGAGGGGGTCTCCACCCACAAGAGACAGTCTATTTAAACCCGTGGGAGACCCCTCCATTTTGTCTTCAGCTGGCTAAAGAAGAAGCCTCTCCACCCCCCCCTCCACCCCCCAGGATACTTGAAAGAAAGGACAGTAACTACAGGGGGTGGGAGTGATTGCTGGACCCAGGCTAAAAGAAGATTAGCCTGTAAAAGGGAACATTTTGGAACTGGTGAGGATCTTATCTATATTTAGTGTAATTAGACATAGATTTGCGTATTTTATTTTATTTTGCTGGGTAACTTACTTGATTCTGTCTGTTACTACTTGGAATCACTTAAATCCTACTATCTGTATTTAATAAAATCACTTTCTACTTATTAATTAACTCAGAGTATGTATTAATACCTGGGGGAGCAAACAGCTGTGCATATCTCTCTATCAGTATTATAGAGGGCGAACGATTTATGAGTTTACCCTGTATAAGCTTTATACAGGGTAAAACGGATTTATTTGGGTTTAGACCCCATTGGGAATTGGGCATCTGAGTGCTAAGGGCAAGCAGACTTCTGTGAGCTGTTCTCAGGTAAACCTGCAGCTTTGGGACAGGTTATTCAGACTCTGGGTCTGTGCTGGAGCAGATGGGTGTGTCTGGCTTCAGCAAGACAGGGTACTGAAACCACTGAGCTGGCAGGGAGAATAGAAACAGAAGTAGTCTTTGCACATCAGCTGGCAACTCCCAAGTGGGTTTCTGTGATCCAACCCGTCACAGGATGTTCTTCACTTGACACTTCTTCAGTCAAAATGCTTTCCTGAAGTTTTTTAGGCAAATTTTGTACACGACTGTGAACTCCCCAAACTTCAGGCAACTTCAAATCATTTTCTGAAGCTATGGTAATGACTTCACTTCATATTTCATCAAACACCTCTTCTGAAGATCTCATGTTCAGAAATTCACTGATTAGTGTCCACAGATAAGCCTGCCTGAGACAAGTCATACTCAACTGCTTGCAAGTAATCAGATACAACTTTAAGAAGTTGAATTTTTGTGAACATGCAAAGGAGGACAATAAAAACAAGTCTAATCCTGAACTAAGAGTAAGACCTCATGCACCCACTGCCCTGTCACTGCTTGGCATATCTTGAGATAGCACAACAAGTGTTACAAGAATGGATGAAATTGTCTTTTTCACAGCATTACAAGCAGAAACTTGGCATGCCCATCAAGAGTCACAGAGCTTCTTCAATTCCAAGACTTTATTTCTGGGTTGTACTTTTAGCATGTATAGCTGATCCAGAGAGAAAACTGTACGGTTTCTCTAGGATAGTGGAAAAAATTCAGTGCATGTTTTTTTCCTTTGCATACATCAATAATAACTAAATTGAGCCTGTGGTTGAAACAGCAAACGTACAATGCTTGAGATACTTCTTCCCGTAAGAGAGCTTGAACACCATTAACATTTCCACTCATAATGCTGGCACCATCATTGTCTGGGCAATACAGTTCTGTATATCAATACCACACCGTGACACTGTGTTCGTCATGTACTTAAAGGAAGACTTTGCGTTAAGTGACTCAGCAGGGTGGAAACCAAGAAATCTTTCAAATACTAATTTCATGCTAATAATGTCTCAACATAACTGACACTTGTTCTACTTTGCTAATGTCTTCAGTTTCATCAACCATTATAGAGAAAATATTCGCCTCTTTCACATCTTGGCTTATGCATTCAAGTACCATTTCTGACATCATGTGAATGATTTCATTTTGTATTGACAAATGGGTGTATTTTGCATTGTGTGGTCCACTTTGAATTGTATTTCGTACCTCATCGTTGTATTTTGCTATTACAGTCAGGAGCTCCCAGAAGTTCCCCTTGTTGCTGCTTTCACTCTTTTCTTTTCCTCTTTGAGCAAACCCCTGGACTACAGTGAGTTGCAGGACATGGGCCACCACTTCGATATTCATGAGGTTCTCATGCACTAAAGCAAAATATGCATCAGTAATTTGCGACTGAACTGACCGTTGCCTTTTGACTGAATCTCTTTGACTAAAGCCTATAACACTTGACAATTCTTGTGATTCTGACTATTTTCATGCGGTCAGAATCCTGAATTCTTTGCCATCACTTTCATTTTGCAATATTTGACCCATGGATATAAATCAAACCACTCTCTTTTCAAACTTTTCCACTCACTCTTGTATTTTGTTCAAGGATAAGATCTTACCTGTGGTTGTTTTGGGCCATGCGATACAATTTGGTCCTGGTGGACTCTTACTTCCTGGGCTTACTTTATTATCAGGTGGGTTCTCTTCCAGTTTCCATTCATGGTATCATATCACCCAGTCATATCCTTCCATCTTTTCTTCATCTGATGAAGAATCTGATGCCGAATGTGCCACTTCTATGATACAATCTTCTTTGTCATTGTCTAAGGTACAGAGTTTGGCGGTAATACTGGTAGAGCACTCTGACTGATTTTTCCAAAAGTAAGCCTATTTCTGAAGTTGAGGGTAAGTCTTGGAAATTTTCAGAGTACTTGTTTTTCTTTGATGCACGTTTGCTGAAAAGATCTGAAATTGTTATTGATCATTTGCTTGACTTTTTTTTTACAAAAAATGTAGCTACTTGTATTCAGAAACGGGGGGGGGGGGCTCACAGGTAGGGGCCCAGGCCAACCCCCTTTTGCAGGCTACTGCATTGGACTAGTCTAGGCCAGACCTCCTAGGCCAGCTTCCTCTTCCTGACCAAGTCCATGCAGCAGGAAGGAGTTGCGGGAGGAGGCAGTGCCAGCCAACAGCCCAAGCCTGCAGGGGGCAGATCACCTGAAAAAGAAAAGGATCCATGCATTGCACACACACCCCCGCCATGGGCGGCGGGTGGACCCCCCTTTGGAGAGGCGAGCCCCACCCCTTCTGCATGAGGCCCCGCCCCCTGCAACCGGAGCCCTGAGCCCCCTCCCTGGCCCTGCTACCAGAGAAGCCCTGGGCCAGCCCCAGCCAACTGACCGACCCGAGCCCTGGCCCGAGCAGCCCTGGCCGTGCCTGCAGGCCCAGGGCCAGCTCCAGCTCAGCATCCCGCAGCAGCGAGCGGCTGCAGCCAGGGAAGGCAGAGTCTTTCCTGGTCTATTATACCCGCTGCCCATGCCCGCTGCTTATGGACTTGCTGGGTATTGGCCCTGGCCAGGCAGCTAGGGGGTCTGGCTGGGCCAGAAGCAGCCTCCCTCCCAGCTACCTTCTCTGGCTCCTGCTTGCTGGGTTGAGGAGAAGAAGACAGAGAGCGTGGGTGGGTGTGTCTGTGAAGTGCAGCCACATAGTCTTTGGGGATATTCCCCACGCAAGCAGGGACACAGGATGGTCATCAGTCTGCATCTCGCTTCTGCTGGTGTGTGTCCTATAGGCTGCGCGTTTCAGCAGCAACCTCCCTGCTCTCTGAGGTAAGGAACTACCTGTTTGTATTTCACTGATCACTCCCACAGTCACAGTATTGCCAGCTTCAAGAGACCAAAAATCATGAGATTTTAATACAAGATTATATTATGTTTTGTAGGTCAGTCTCTTGATTTTGTGAATCCTCCTGCCCATCTGCAGGATGTGTGCATGCCACAGCATTGCCCACTCTCCCGTGCGAACTGGATAAGGTGATTTTTGGCCCCTGCTCACCCTCTCCCATCTCCTGCCCTGCAATTAATCCTTTCCTGCAGCCCCCATCAGTTCTGTCCCCACTCAACCCCCCTCAACTCAGCCCCGCCTCAGTTCAGTTCCCCAGCCCCCATCATCACCACCATCCCATCAGTTCAGCTCCCCTACCCCATTGACCCCCACCACCCTCCCAGCGCTCACCCCACTTGCTCATAACCCACCATCAATATAGCCCGCTCACCCCATCAGCCCTCACCCTACTCATTTCAGCCCCCCTGAATCCCTCAGGCCATAGTTCAACCCTCCCAGCCTGACCTCTGCTCCTCTTAGGGTTCTTCACCCTCTCCAGGCTATGGGGGCTGCAGTGGGGTCCCCTCTCCCACTTCCCAGGCTGGCAGGGAAGGCCTGGCTGCCCAGGACAGACAGCAGGAGCCCCGGGGCTGGGGCTGACAGTGGAAGTCCTGGCCACCATGAGGAGAGGCTCCTGCTGTCAGTCCCAGGGCAGGTTGCCAATGGGAGCCCCGGGGGCGGTCTGACAGCAGGAGCCCCGCCCGCCACAGCGATTTCTAAGTAAAATTAATCCTGACTCATGATCTGGGGCTAGAACTCTCAAATGTCTGAGAGTTCTATCATGAGTCAGGCTTCATTTTAGTTAGAAATCGTATCTCTTGTGAATAATTCATGAGAGTTGGCATGTCTGCAGTCACAGCTCACGCACTATAGTAAGGGAAAAACCGCCAGTGCTGCTATTCTACTTCTCCAATTGGCTGGAATAGCTGGAGCAGCAGCAGGAAGTGGTGGTGGGGGGGAACCCGCTTTCCCTTGTCATCCCTGAGTGAGAGGCAGCAAAGCGTCAGAGGTGAAACGAGAGACTAGGAACAAGGCATCTCTTCCGAGCAGCCAGGGAGCACCGTGAACTGGGTGCAGTGAAGGGAAGTGGGAAGTGGCATGTTTAAGGGATATTTGTCCATTAGACTTTCACACCACAACACAGGGAAACTGAGGCAATGAACTACTGCTCAAGATAGTATGGAGCAGGAGCGACGGAAGCTCCCTAAAAGTGGGGGGACCACTGGTGCCCAAACTGTGGCCCCGCCCCCCGAGTCCCCTCCCACACTGCCCCTTCCCTCCTCACCCCCACCCTGCCACCACGCCTTTTCCCCGAGCCTCCCCCTCGCACCGCCCATTCCCCCAGGGCCCCACCCCCACACTGCCTCTTCCCCGGAGGCCCTGCTCCCGCGCTGCCTCTTCCCCCCCAAGACCCTGCTCGCTCCTCTCCGCCCCTAACATAACATAAGAATGGCCATACTGGGTCAGACCAAAGGTCCATCTAGCCCAGTATCCTGTCTACCGACAGTGGCCAATGCCAGGTGCCCCAGAGGGAGTGAACCTAACAGGTAATGATCAAGTGATCTCTCTCCTGCCATCCATCTCCACCCTCTGACAAACACCCTCTGACAAAGTCCTACTCCCCCCATTCTAGTGCCCCTGGTACGCGGTCAGTGTTTTACTTATTGTTTGTACACATTTGAGTCATTACTGCATTTCCGCAAATTAGTGCTGTGTTCCCTCTCCCCTTAATAAAAGTTTTCTTTGTGTTTACAAGTGGGGAAGTATTGCCTAATGCCCAGGGGAGGTATTTCGTTGTCCCAGGTTTCTGGGTGGAGTCTCTAGCTGGTTTTGTCTTGTAATTTTAAGAGGAACCCCTGGATATTGAACCTAGCCTTTCTTGCTGCCAACAACAGCTGGCAGACGGGCTGCATTTCCTAAATCTGCTCTAGTGCCTGGCTACCACTTAGGCAACACCATTTTTTAAGCTCAAGCGCAGAATTTTAGTACAAAAAAATCTTGCGGTGCATGCTGCTGTGTTTTATTAGATGCCAGGGGGGAACAGAAACTGACTTATAAAACTGACTCTCTTTATGATAAGTAAGGATAAGATTATGTCGTCGATTCCGTGACTTTCAAAGACCTCTGTGACGTTTTCTGCTACAGCCCTGGGGCTTCAGTTGTCCCCCCATCAGCACCCCCTCCCCATTATTTTTAGTAAAAATCACAGACATGTCACAGGCTTCCGTGAACTTTTGGTTATTGACTTCGACCTGTCTGTGACTTTTACTAAAAATAACTGTGACAAACTCTTAACCTTAATGAATAAGTAGTGTCGTTGTTTTTTAGCCCTGCCCTAATAGAGATGGATGTTGATTTTGCTCTACCAAGCCGTCTGTTCAGGAATTGATCTACAGTGGAGCAAGATGATTTAGATGAACAGATTTCCAGCAGCAGCAAGTAGCCAGGACTGTAATTTGGTCAGCATATTCATCTTCCCTCAGAAGTGCCATTGTTGTTAGACTTAAGTGGCTCACACCTCAAAATGCAGAGCAGGGTGTGGAATTAATATTTTGCCCATTAGCAAATCTATGCAGACTAAGAGGCATCTTTCTTTGAAAACCAATTACTGTAGTAAGATTTTATTTTGTTTTTATACCTGCCCAAATTAAGTTGACCAGCATGTATATGAGTCACGAGTTGATGAAGTCTGGATTCTCCAGCACTATGGCTGTGCATGAAATGATTCTTTTTATGTTATGGGTATTTTATGTCATCCTCTCAACTGTTACTGATTTATCTCTAGTTCTCCTCTTAAAGATTTTCCTCAGGACCTCGGGCAATGAAGAAATAGTTTAATTACTCCTTGCCAGCTCTGCAGGCTGCTTATAAAACAGAGCATAGTACTGCAAGCTTGTAAATATTGAGGTCCTGGCAGTCAGAACTCAGGGCCATGTGCACAAATCAGCCTGCTTCCAGCTTAGTTTTGCAAACTCAAGAGGCTTGAATAGCTCAGATAAGATGTGGATAAGCTCAGAACACTATAGTGTTAGGCCATGTCTACCCTGGCACTTATGTTGGCAAAACTTTTGTCACTCGGGCTAGGGGGTAAAAAACACCCCCTCAGTGACATAAGTTTTGCCAGCATAAGTGGTAGTGTACACAGCACTATGCTGGCGGGAGAGATTCGCCACCGCCGCTCATTGAGGTGGTTTTATTATGTTGACAGGAGAGCTCTCTCCTGTTGGCACAGCGCAACTACAGCTGTGCACTGTAAGCTCGCTAGTGCAGACGAGGCCTTCATTGGAGATGGGTGAACCAGTTGCGATAAGAGACACTGCTCAAGACTCCCTTGAACAGTGCAAGCTCGTTAATTCACTTCTTCAAAGGAAAGTGGACATGCACCAGCCTTTGTAATCTGAGGTGAGATTCCGCAAGCACTTCAACCAAACCCACACTGTTTTAGGTAAAATATAAAACAGAAATATTAACTGCAGAAAGATGGATTTTAGGTGATTATCAGTAGCTGGCATAGAGATCAAAATTGGCTACCTAAGAAATAAAAATAGAAACGCAGTCTAAACTCTAACTTTAACAGACTAAGCAAGATTTAAATCAAGCGGTCTCTCACCCTAACAGGCAGCTCACAGTTCCTCAATACACAGACTGAACGCCCTTCCTGCCTGGGACCAATTTCCAGGCAATCTTCCAGGTGCTGAGATGGCAGGGGAGGTGGGGGAGAGGTCAGGTGATGATGTCACTGTCTCTATTTTATACTTTCTTCCAACTGCTAGAAACATCCTTGCTGTGACATGAGGGTTAGGCCGCCCTAAGGTGCCTCTCGGAGAGTGGATTCTTCTTGATGCGCCATTAACGCCTGTCTGGCCAGTGATAGTTGCTCCTTTGTCCCTACCGAAAAGCCAGCTGTGGGCGTCTCCCAACCTCAGAACATATTTCAGTGACGCATACAGCAATACTTCATAACTTCACATACAATGATAGTACATACAACCCATCAGGATATTAAGGTTCAATAGATCAAGACTTTTAAAATGATACCTCACAAGGTGTACTTTGTACAAAACATATAATATGTCGGTGGTGAATATGGGAGTTCCAGGGTGCTACTTTGAGTACAGAATGTCACAGCCACTCAGACCCTTGCCCTCTTTCAAGAAACATACTTGAACCAAACATGTTGCTGAGGCTCTGAGTGGCTTGGGTAAGTGTGTTTCTCAGATGCAGACGGAATCCTCAAGTCTGGAGAAGCCAGAGTGTGACCATTTTAAATGGTCTGTTTCACTTCTGTTCTCCAGCTGGGCTCAAAACAGGAAATGCCAGAAACTTCATCCCTGTTTTGCAGACTCAGGAGGATCAGATAGTTCAAACCAGCTTTGGAAAGGCATCCAGACTCCTGAATATCCCTCGGAACTTGGGTCATTGTTTTCGTTTTGATGCATATGGAAGCGCCTGCAGGGCATGTGAGTGACGTAAGTTACACCAACATAAGCCCTTGTGTGCACATCACTATGTCAGCGGGAGAGCTTCTCCTGCCGACATAGCTTCTGCCATTCACGGCGGTGGTTTTATTATGCCAACGGGAAAGCTCTCTCCCATCAGCATAGAGCGTCTTCGCCAGATGTGTTGCAGTGGCGCTGCATCAGTACAGCTGCAGCACTGTACGTGTAGACATGCCCGGGCATGTGAACTACGGTACAGTGCAAAGGGCAATCTGCAGTGGGGACAAAAAAAGCTAGCAGATAAAAAGCATTGTTATCAAATAGCCCTTCCCTTTAATCAAGGGGCAAAGGAAATGCCCTGTGCTCTCCACGGCTTAGGAAATGCTCCCCCCATAGCTCCCTCTCCTATTGGCTGCTGCAGTGAAAACTCTGTCTCCTATTTCAATCTACTTTAGCCATTGCCTTCAACCCACCCAACCCAGAAACTTGGGGTAGAGGAAGATGGAGGGCTTTGCATTATGTCTAAATCCTAGGCTGAGGCAGAGTCAAGGGATATTAATGGGAAATGTCCTGCTAGCTGCTCCCTCCCATTTCAGCCCAGGGAGTCCTAGCATCTCCTCTGCACTTGTGGGACTGTCTCGGGGAGAGAGAGAGATCTCTTTTCACTAGCTCAAAGGCAGTGTTCTTGCTGGTTGCTTTGGCAATGTTCGTGCTGCAACAGTTCAGGGGAACTGCACCTTATTCCCTCTCCGTAGTCCAGCAAGGGCACCCACTCTAGACTCCTGGCTCCTCAGCTGTCACCTCTAATGGGGGATATTTGCATCTCTCTCCTGCCTGACTAGGGTTTTTCCAGGCTGCACAGTTCCTTGCCGGCATTGTGAGTTCCCTAGAAGTCAGACTGCCTAAACAAGCCAGCATTTGCACTTTGCTTTCTCCTCAGATGCCATAAACAGCGTAATTGCCCACCTGTTATGTTATTTCACTGCCCTTTCTCAGCAAGCACACGTATTCTTAAGGTGAAAGCATTATAGAGAAAATGTATTCAAATTAACTGTCGATTAATCGCAGTTAACTCACGCGATTAAAAAAAAATTGCGATTAAAAAAATTATTGTCAATTAATTGCACTGTTAAACAATAGACTACCAATTGAAATGTATTAAATATTTTTGGATGTTTTTCTACATTTTCAAATATATTGATTTCTATTACAACACAGAATACAAAGTGTACAGTGCTCACTTTATATTATTATTTTTGATTACAAATATTTGCACTGTAAAATGATAAAAGAAATAGTATTTTTCAATTCACCTCATACAAGTATTGTAGAAGGTAGGGCTCTTCTGGCTACACCACCCACACCTCCTTTGGAAACAATGTTGGATTGGTGGGTAATAGCCCACGGACACTGCACTGGGGGGTACCAGGCCTGTGCCAAAGCTGCTGCAGGGAGGTGGTACAACAGCTATTCTCTCTGTTTTGTGAGGAAGTCAGCTTCAGGTAGGGGGCGATGCTGGGTGGTACTGGGGGTGGTGAAGGCATGTTGGCAGAGGGGGATTGTGAAGGTAACAGGAGCCAGGGAGCTGGATGGAGAGGCCTGTGTTCCATGCAGTGTATGCTTGCATGTCAGACTCAGTGATAGTCTGGCTATGTGGTTATAGCAGTAGGATCCTGGTTGATATGGAGGCCAGAGGATCTTTACTTGTGCTTATATGTGTCACATCTGCCTGGCCCCTAAATTCCATTGTACATACCCCCAATGCCCTGTTGTTTAATAGAATGCTAGTAAAAACGATTGGCTCTCCCTTTAGTGCCAGTATCACTGGGGAGAGCAGGGTGGGTGAGACACATCCATCAGGACGGTACCTGTCACCTAAATCCTGCAAGGAATTAGGAAAGAGGTACCATGTGCACTCATCTTTTGTGAGAAAGAAGAGTGTATTGCGGCATCCTCTGTTTCACAGTCACTCTGGGGTCAGGAAAAGCAGCATGCGGTACTGAGCTCATTTTTTCTTCCTCTTGTTTATTACCTGAGCAATAAAACAAGGAGGCTGTATTTCACCTTTGCGTCCTGCCACAAAACCCCTTCATTTCCTTCAAATCTATTTGTTAAAGCCCTGGTTAGGTGAGCCAGTGTTTTCACAGTAACACGAGGCAGCGTGAGTGTATTCAATCCCTCCCTTGGTGGGAGACACTACAGGGCAATGCGCAGACATGTGCCGGCAGAATTGAGCATCTTCATCTATTATTGACACCACGATGAGGGGAAGCTGGGAATAAATTCAAGCCTCGCCTTGCCTGTCTTTAGGGCTCTTTGCTAAATGAAGATGGACTGGCTTTCCTTTTATTCCTTAAATAAAAGGCTCTGTTCATGATTGAGGCATGTGTGAGTGTGGTATTGATCTCATGCGAAGGGTGAAAGACTGTAATTGCCACACATTTTCCAGATACTTGCATGGCTTTTTATTTCTTTTCATCAGTTATCTTGTGTCCTGTGCTTGAAACTGAGATTTCTGGTACACAGCAGAAGCCGATAGCAGTGAATTCCATGCAGGCATACTTGAGGCACTAGTGTAGGATGAAAAAAGGTGGTAGACAGCTGGTGAAAGACAAGAACATTATGAAAAATGCATGAAATGAACGGATTGCTAGAGTCTGAGCTATGCAGGACCCTCCTTCCCAAACAGATTTTTTGATCTTTCCATCCCAGAACTGGACTAACAGAAATCATCTGCAATGTACAGCGCACGCAACCCCTCTTTTCTCAAGGGCTCCTTCCTCTTTCTCATTCCCAAGAAGTGTAAATATTAATGGCTGTATTTCTTTTTCTCTGATTTCTGTCATTTGCAGTCAGCTAGCGGAGACAGGATTCTGAGACTAAGGCAGCTCAATGTACATTTGAATCTTTGTGGAGGAGGGGAAGAAATATCACAAGTGTCCTAGCCCGCGTAATAGCACCGTGCATGGATTTCAAACCACAATACACGGTTCCCAGGTACCCAAGATTTTGCTTGGAGTTCCAGGTTTGCATGAACCCATAAACTCAAATGAATTCTAGTGAAACTCACTGGCTTCATGTGGCAGGGCTGACTTGTTCCTGTCTAGTTCCTAGCCCACAAACGGCTCAGAGACCTCCTTGTAAAACACCTCGTGTTCTTAGTGTTCTTTCCTACCACCTATACAGACTATGCCACAGCATATTGTACCATGGAGCCCTCAGCTCCTGAGTCAAGGAGGGGAGAGATCTCACTTACTCTACCCATCCCCTGTGCCTTTTGTACCCTCTGGGCTACTGAGTTAGCTGGCTCTTTAACTTGCTCCATCCCATCCCAATCTATCAATTGGGCACAGTTCCCATACTCAGATATGCTCTGGGGCAACTCATTGGAGGTGCAGTGGTCAGAGTGCTGGCTCCGCTGCTGTTGCCCAGCACTCTGTCACACTTCATGATGATATTGGAAAAGGGAGAAACTTGCCCACATCGCCAGCAGCCATGAATGTGTCCCTTCTTGTATTAGTTGTCTCTGGGACAGAGGTGGGGCAGTGACCTTCTACCCCTCCAGACAGTAGCCTCTCTCCCCTTCGCTTTCCTGCTTCTGCTTGTGGCTCCCCCAGAAATCCCAACGTAGGGGGCCTGCCTGCTCCTACACTGATAGCTCTGCTGCTGTTGCTGTTTCACTAGCTCTTGCCTCCCTTGGGTTCTGAGGGAAGCCCCAGGATGCACCATGGCATTAATGAATACCTGATTTCTTTAGCCACTTGCTAGCTGGCTTGCTCCCTGCTTCTGTCTCTTCAGGGAGCAGCTGGTAGGCTGGCACCCCCAGGTATTATTGTAAATGTCTTTGAAGGAGCCTGAGGAATTAAGGGTAAGGCACTCATTCCCTCAAGTACCCTTAACAGTAGGCTTTTGGGCGCTACGGGCCCACCCAATGATACCTTGAAAAGCCATGTAGGGAGAGTAGATCAACTGGACACTCCTACCTGCACTCCCCATTCCAGACTTCTGGAATGAAGAGTGCAGATAGGAGGCCACCAGATTCTGGATTTAAGAGGGGTGCTGTTTGTGTGGGTTAGGGTCTTAAGCTGTCCTGCCCTAACTTAATCATAGAATCATAGAATCATAGAATCTCAGGGTTGGAAGGGACCTCAGAAGGTCATCTAGTCCAACCCCCTGCTCAAAGCAGGACCAAACCCAACTAAATCAGCCCAGCCAGGGCTTTGTCAAGCCTGACCTTAAAAACCTCTAAGGAAGGAGATTCCACTACCTCCCTAGGTAACCCATTCCAGTTCTTCACCACCCTACTAGTGAAAAAGTTTTTCCTAATGTCCAACCTAAACCTCCCCCTCTGCAACTTGAGACCATTACTCCTTGTTCTGTCATCTTCTATCACTGAGAACAGTCTAGATCCATCCTCTTTGGAACCCCCTTTCAGGTAGTTGAAAGCAGCTATCAAATCGCCCCTCATTCTTCTCTTCTGCAGACTAAACAATCCCAGTTCCCTCAGCCTCTCCTCGTAAGTCATGTGCTCCAGCCCCCTAATCATTTTTGTTGCCCTCCGCTGGACTCTCTCCAATTTATCCACATCCTTCTTGTAGTGTGGGGCCCAAAACTGGACACAGTACTCCAAATGAGGCCTCACCAGTGCTGAGTAGAGGGGAATGATCACATCCCTCGATCTGCTGGAAATGCCCCTACTTATACAACCCAAAATGCCATTAGCCTTCTTGGCAACAAGGGCACACTGTTGACTCATATTCAGCTTTTCGTCCACCGTAACCCCTAGGTCCTTTTCTGCAGAACTGCTGCCCAGCCATTCGGTCCCTAGTCTATAGCAGTGCATGGGATTCTTTCGTCCTAAATGCAGGACTCTGCACTTGTCCTTGTTGAACCTCATCATATTTCTTTTGGCCCAATCCTCTAATTTGTCTAGGTCCCTCTGTATCCTATCCCTACCCTCCAGCGTATCAACCACTCCTCCCAGTTTAGTGTCATCTGCAAACTTGCTAAGGGTGCAGTCCACACCATCTTCCAGATCGTTAATGAAGATATTGAATAAAACCGGCCCCAGCACCGACCCTTGGGGCACTCCACTTGATACCGGCTGCCAACTAGACAAGGAACCATTGATCACTACCCGTTGAGCCCGACCATCTAGCCAGTTTTCTATCCACCTTACCGTCCATTCATCCAGCCCATACTTCTTTAACTTGCTGGCAAGAATACTGTGGGAGACTGTATCAAAAGCTTTGCTAAAGTCCAGAAATAGCACATCCACTGCTTTCCCCTCATCCACAGAGCCGGTTATCTTATCATAGAAGGCAATTAGGTTAGTCAGGCATGACTTGCCCTTGGTGAATCCATGCTGACTGTTCCTGATCACTTTCCCCTCCTTTAAGTGGTTCAGGATTGATTCCTTGAGGACCTGTTCCATGATTTTTCCAGGGACTGAGGTGAGACTAACTGGCCTGTAGTTCCCTGGATCTTCCTTCTTCCCTTTTTTAAAGATGGGCACTACATTAGCTTTTTTCCAGTCGTCCGGGACCTCCCCAGATCGCCATGATTTTTCAAAGATAATGGCCAATGGCTCCGCAATCTCATCGGCCAACTCCTTAAATTCTGTTCCAGGTTTGGATTTGGAGGCAAAAGGCTCATTCACAAATCTCTAGCGACAGTCCATGACACAAATTACATGGCATTTGTACAGTGCCATATGGTAGCGGGCAGCCTATCTGGCTTGTCAGAGCAAACCCATGTTCCTTGTATCATTATTGCTATGTCAGCCGCAAATTGTTTTGTGTTGCTAGTGACCCGGAACGTATTCCCATGTGCATAACGGAGTGCAGAGTGCACTGCATTACCGGTGAGCTGAATGACATACTGTTAAGAAAGGGAAGGTACAAGTCAAAGCACACGGCAGACCCAGCGGCAGTTCAAGGGTAGCCAGCTGAGCAGAGGAGCTGGATGCCTACCTTTAGAAGAATTTAGGATGGCTGGCATTTAGGATGGCTGAATGCAGAGCCAGCTACCCAGTATTAGCTGCAAATGGAGCAGAGCCGTGATTTCTATGACATGAAAAATAACCAAATACACTCAGACCCTTGTTCTGCCAGATCATACAAAACAAACATGTTAAATCAATAATTACACGGGCAACCTGCAAGGAACTTCTAGATGCTGCAGGAAGTGGTGTTGATGACTCACCAGGGGGCTTGTTTCCTCTGGCTCAGGACTGAACTACATACCTTACCATGGTGTTAGCAAGCTCTGTGCTGCGGGAAGCACCTCTGGGTGATGTTATCTCTGGTAATTACGTAAGGCTAAATCTGTTCTTGGTCACACCAATGTAACAATACTACTCGAGAGAAACACCACTGCTTTCAGTTACACATGGAGCAGAATTTCCTAACTAAGTCAGTATTGTCAATCTCAAATGATCAAAAATCACAAAATCACGTGATTTAAAATAATAATACAAGTTGGGTTCTTTTTATTTGCCTTCTGTTCTCAGAGCCATTAGGGAATACCATGCCAAATCCAAGTTCCCCTCACTTCCTTTGCTGGATGGAAAGTCTTCTCCTAAAGCAGAACCACCATCTAGTGAAAGGCAACTGACTCTACTACCAGTGGTGGCTGAGAAAGCAATTACGCTTCATTTCCTCTAGCTGCCCAATGCTGAAGACAGGAACGTTGTCGAGTTTGTATGAAAACTTGTTTGTCATGTGGTGTGGGTTCCAGGGAACTTTGCATCAATGGCTTCATTGTAAGGTCTGAGGCCTTCTTCTGCAGTAAAAACAGCAGCCGGAGTGAGAGACAGCGGCCATGAGCTAAGTTGCAGAGAGTCACATCCTCAGGTTCCATCTCAATTGCACGAAAACAATGTAATATTGGGCTGTTAAGAAGGCACTCCTGTCCTAATAGTACCCACCATCACCAGATAAAGAAACAGATCTTAAGATATTTAAAGAAAGCGTTGTTTGATAGCATTCCATCTGGCAAGAAACCCACTTATCAACATTTGTGGTTGTGAAATCTATACTTCTCTATTGTTTTGCCATTATGGCCCCTACTTCCCTATTGTTTATCTGTGGTCTCTGTCTGATTCTTTAATTGTTTCTGTCTGTTGCATAACTAATTTTGCAAGATTTAAATCAACTAAGGAGGTGGGGTCTGATTGGGTAAAGAATTGTTTCATAATGGGCCAGGATTGGTGGAAAATACCATTTTGTAGCACGTTAGTGTAAAATGATTGGTTAAGGTAGAGCTAAGTAGGACCCCTTTTTAAAGATGGGCAGTTTGTTAGCCCATCTCCAGTCTTCTGGGACCTTTTCTGTCATCCATGAGTTTGTAAATATTATTACCAGTGGCTCTGAGATTTCTTCAGCTAATTCCTTCAATACTCTCGGGTGAATAACATCCGGCCCCACTGATCTGAATTCATTCACATTGGTCAGAAGATTTCTGACCTGTTCTTTATTTATCCCCGATCTGCATCCTTTCCCCTTTGTCTACGGTAACTTTTCTAGTCATCCGGTCACGTTATTTTTTGTGAGAAGACTGAAGCAAAGTAGGCACTGAGCAGCTCTGCTTTCCTATCATCTTCCGTTACCAGCTCACCTTCTCCATTGAGCAGCGGACCCATCCTGTCCTTGATCTTTCTTTTTTGTCTGACATATTTGAAGAACCTATTCTTGTTGTCTCTAACATTTCTTGCCAGCTGTAACTCATTCTTTGCCTAGGGAAAGCTTAAAGGAGACAAGTAATCCCACTCTATGGGCATGGGGAAACCACAAACAGCTGTCTCTGGAATGTAAGGAAAGTTCACAGTCCGTTGCTCACATTAGGGTTGCCAGGCGTCCGGTTTTCGACTGGAACGCCTGGTCAAAAAGGGACTCTGGGGGCTCTAGTCAGCACAGCTGGGGGCTAAGGCTCCCTGGCTCCGCACGGCTCCTGGAAGCAGCGGCATGTCCCCCCTCCAGCTCCTAGGCTCAGGGAGAGCCAGGGAGCTCTGTGCGCTGCCCCTGCCCCAAGTGCTGGCTCCCCAGCTCCCATTGGCCGGGAACCGCAGCCAATGGGAGCTGTGAGGGTGGCGCTTGCGGATGGGGCAGCGTGCGGAACCACCTGGCTGCACCTCCGCCTAGGAGCTAGAGGGGAATGCCAGCTGCTTCTGGAAGCTACCTGAGGGCCGCGCCGCCTGGAGCCTGCACTCCGCACCCTCTCTTGTGCCCCAACCCTCGACCCCAGCCCTGAGCTCCCTCCTGCACCCAAATTCTCTCCCGGAGCCCACACCCTGCACTCCCTCCCATACCCCAACTCCCTGCCTCAGCCCTGAGTCCCCTCCTGCACCTAGACTCCCTCCCAGAGCCCGCACCCCACACCCATTGCTGCACCTGAGCCCCCTGCCCTAGACCTGAGCCCCCTCCCACACTCCAAACCCCTCATTCCCAGTCCCACACCAGAACCTGCACCCCCAGCCGGAGCCCTCACCCCCTCCCATACCCCCACCCCTTGCCCCAGCCCGGTGAAAATGAGCAAGTGGGGGAGAGCGAGCGATGGAGGCAGGGGGGAATGTAGTGAGTGGGGGCGGGGCCTTGGAGAAGGGGCAGGGGATAAGGGAAGGGGTGGGACCGGGGGCGGGGCAAGGGTGTTCAGTTTTCTTCAGTCAGAATGTTGGCAACCCTACTCAGATGTGCCAGGTCTCCTGCCCAGGCCCAGGCCCAGGCTGTGCTGCAGGGATGCCGTGGGTCAGACACTTGCTCTAGCGGTGGCCACATGCTTTTCTCTGGATCTGGCTGCGGCTCTGCTGCCAACTCAGCGCAGGCTGCTGCTCTCTCCTTAGCACGGCCCTGCTCTGCTCAGGCAGCTCCAGCTCACCCAGAGGATGGGACCCCGAAGCTCCTGACTCCCTCATTGGCCTGCCTGCCCTGTCAATCGGGCTGACCTGGAGTGTTGGCCTCTTCCCATCGGCTCTGGGGACTGTCAGTCTCAGGGTCTTGATTTCTCATCGGCCCTTCCCCTTTCTTTTGGTACTGGGAGAGGGCCAACCAAAACCCCCACTAAGTGTCAGTAAGGGGCCAGAAGTCCCTTTACACTGTGACAAAGGGACAGAGATGGCCTCTGTAGCAACATGGCTTGGTGGAGTCATGGCTTTGCCTGCCACTATGAACTCTGTCTGTACCGTTGCTGCTCTGTGCTCACCTGAGGACTTCCTGAGGCTGTGTTCCAGTTGACTAATAAACCCTAGTCGGTGTTGAAAGGCTGGCTGGTATGACTGCCAATACTGACTGAGAGTGTTGATCCCAGAAGAGGGTAAAAGTCTCTGAACAGGAGTTGACCTCAGTCGGACTTGCTGGTTGGAGTTGGCAGTGAGAATCAGGAGTGCTGGAGCCTTAAGGCTGTCTCAGATGCAATGAGGCTGCATGGCCTATGCTTGAGGAAAAGAGTGATCCCTTGGGGGGCTGGCACACTAAAGGAGTACTGCCAGGAGACTGTCTAAAGACTGGGTGTCACAGGGTGGCTGGCCCCTGTAAATGAAGTAGGTCCAGCTCGCATGTGCCAGAAGAAGTGCTTCCAGTTTGGCCAAATAAGAGGTTGGGGCAGCACCTGGGGCTGTAAATGATCAGAGACCTGAGAGTCAGGAGACTGGAGGAAGTCTCTGGGGAAAGCGCCTCCAGGCCTTCTGGAATTATCAGGAGGGACTAGCCTGCTGACCTTCCTGAGCCAGAGCGCCATGGCTGGAGAAGGTAGTTCTTGAGGGAAGACTGAAGGCAAGAAAGCCTATTCTGGCTAGTCCAGATTTTGAGAAGATATTTGAACTGTGCAATGATGCATCTGACACAGGCCTCGGAGCAGTATGGATGCAAGCAGCGGAAAATAACAAGAAGCATTCCATTGCTTTCTGAAGTAAAAAACTAACACCCACTGAACAGAATTGCTCTGACATCGAAAGAGAATGTTATGCAATTAAGTGGGCAGTCAAGCAGTTAAGGCCTTACCAGTTTAACAGGACCTGTTCAGGGTCCTAACAGACCATTCTCCATTGGTATGACTACACAGAACAAAAGGTATGAGCTCCAGACTCCGACGCTGGAGTATAGATTGCCAAGAGTATGATATGGAAATTGTACATATTCAGGGAAAATAAAATGTGGTAGCAGATGACCTGTCCAGACAAGAAGGCCCTGAGCTGATGTCTACAGATCAGCCAGTGGCTGACCCTAAGTTAGAGGACAGGTGTGATCCAGGGACCCCTTGGTGCCAACTAGCAGAGAGCATAAGGGGTACATAGGGGTTTATAGAGAGCCCCTGGGCCACGTATACTCATTATAATTCATCAAAAGGTGGCATATAAGCTCTCTATCGCTAGCCAGTAGCTTACATCATAGTCATTGCGAAATGTATGTATGGGTAATATTTAAGAAGTTATGTATCTATATGGGAAATTATGTTCTTAAAGCCTTGAGGTTAAAAGCAGGTCATGAGGGAGTGACAGGCCTTGGACAGGTTCTGTTCAGGCAGCGGGTAGGAGACCTGCTTATGAGTAAAGACAATGGATTTTGGGGTAGAACTGGGGCTGCTGAAGTACACCTGGGATCCTTCACTGAGGAGACAAACTGAGAGCATGGCTTGTTCCATGAAAAAGGGCTCACAGTCTATCTGGCTGAAAAACACTGGTGAGCAATAGTACAAGCCATGCCAGTAACTAGTTAAGGAAGTCTAGGCTCTAGAATGCCCATTATTTCATTTTACACGTAACCATTTGTGTCCAATATTTCTACTTGCTGTCATTTAAATCTCTTCTCTTTGTTAAATAGACTTTTACTTGTTTTCACTACAACCATATCTAAGTGCTGTGTGTTAAGTGGAGTGGTGATCTGAAGGGAAACCGGTAAGCTGGTGTGTACGGCTTCTTTGGGAGCAGCAGAGCTGTGAGCCAGGGGCTGGAGGACTCCAGGGTTGGAGTATGCCTCTTGCGAACCTGGAGAGAGAGAGCGAGGCCTGCATAGGCCTGGAAGGGAGGGCTTGTGTTGCCCTTGGCCGGTGGAGTTGGGGAGGTGACCCCTGGTAGGCATGGACAAGGCTTCTTCATGCTAAGGACAGGTGGTAGTGAGGTGCCCCACAACCCTGGGAAACTCTGGGAAGCATCACACTGGCTGATGTCCTGAAGCTAGGGCCAGAAGGCTGGAGAGGGCTGGAGGCCAGGGAGCAGGAGAAGGAGTTGCCTGCCCGCTCTAAGCCAGAGAGCCAGAGCTGCAGCCGAGGGCCGGAGAGGGCTGAAGGTGGGAGAGCAGTGGAGGGCCTCACCTGCTGACATCTCCACACTGGAGAGCTGGACCTAGGGGAACAGTGAAAGGACCAAGGGGAGCGAGGGCTGCTCCCTTGGTGAGGATGATCTCCCAGCAGAGAGGCCATGGGGCTTCCTGCTGGGAAAAGTGGGATTCCACTCCATCTGGAAAGACTGGGGTGGCTGTCCTGGAAGAGGGACAGAGGAAGACTGACAGAGTCCAGGTGTTGCAGAAGAGGCTGGAATGTGGTATGTGTTAACATCACTGGCCCAGAGGATGTATGATTTTAAGGACTACTTGCACCAGTGTGATAAATGGACTGTGCTTTGGGACTTATGTTTTGGACTATTTGAACTATGTTTGTAGAATACACCAGCCTAAGAGGGGTGTTACTGGGGCAAGAGAGTCTGGTGTAGACTTACTGGGGACCCAGAAAAGGGAAACCGAGGCAGTTGTGCCTGTTGCGTTGTGGCCTGCTGCAGGAGGGTGCTCACAGCACAGATCTCGTCCATCCATCCTCACCCCTCTGTTGGAGCACTGGTTAAACTATGATGGAGGAGTCACCTAGTGAACCACCAACACCACATTTTGCAAAATCTACAACTTCCTTGGTGGTCTCCTGTCCAAGTTCTGCTCGCCTCCACCCTGCTTAGCTTGCAAAGGCTGAAAGCTCCTCAGCTCAAGGTGGCAAGGAAACAACATAAAGCTGGGTGCCCAAACAACTTTCTCATTACTACTCACAAATCACCCTGTCCTCATCTACTCCTTCAAATATACATTAAGGCTGGTACAAAGTCATCCTACTTAGTTGGGGCCTAAGGGAAACCGCACCTATTCTGAAGCAGCCTAGGGTATGTTATGCTTTAACTAATGAATAAAATCTATTAAAAAGGAGAGATTTATGTATTTCTTCCCCCTGGATTTTCCATACATCTCCCATGTGAGCAACATATCTAAATGGCCAGGAAAACAACACACTCCCCTGTTTTCTGTGCGGGGATTTGGGCTTCAGCCCGCTCTCCCTGATTAGCAAAGCACTTACGTACATGTGTAACTTTAAGCATGTGAGTATCCCCTTTTACTTCCCTGGAACTATTTGCATGCTTAAAGCTAAGCATGTGCTTAGTGCTTTGCTGGATCAGGGCCAGAATGCTCAGCACTTTGCAGGACTAAATCCATAATAATGAGCCCAGTTATTTTTTTAAACCAGATTGATGCAAGGCACAGTTGCAAAAGAAAGTATCTTTTTTCCAATATAACTTCAGCCTGGACTGTAAAATACCAGTTTTAAAAGAATCCTATTGATTTGTCTTCCGATGGCTGGATTTTTTATTATTGATGTGATTGCTTAGAGTAATCCATAATGTGTCTGACACAGGGGATTGGCTTCTAAAATCCTCTTCTTCCAACTATTCTCTCCCATATGCTTTCCCTTTCCTTCTCCCCTGTTCCTCCCTGTTCTTGTATTGCATACATATGATTAAATAAATAGGCCCCGTCAAGTGAGATTGTCGTGAAAACTGGCTTATGGAATAGAAGCAAAGGATCATTTAAAATTGTAATATTGTCTGACACAGAGGTAGGCAGCAATATCAGAGATTGGTGGTTAGCCTTGGTTCTATTTAACATCTTTTAATGGACAGGAAGCAAGGATAAGCAGCACATCTACTACAGTCACAACCGATGGTAAATTGGGAAGTGTGGTTGACAATGAGGGCAGTGAAATAATCTCAAAAGAACTAGAGAGGGTAGAAATGTCTTCAGGAAACCAAATGAGTTCTGACCTGGACAAATGGAACCTAATACATCTGTGGGAAGCAGAAACCTGCAGTGCAGAGAAAAGCCTAGGGATGAAAATGGGCAGCAAATTGGATATAATTTTGCAGAGCAATATGACAGCATTAAAATAATGCTGTTTGGGGAGCTACACTGAGGCATGGAGCAAGTCTGTGATAAGACCCTCTTAATAGGACTCTAGGGAGACCACACCTACAACACTGCAATCATTTCTGGGCACGTCAATGCCAGAAAATGGATGACAAATCAGAGAGAATTCAGCCAAAACTAAGAAAAATGATAAAAAGATTTGAGGGTGTCACGGAGTGTGGGGGAGTCCGGGCCCTGCACCCCCAGGTTCCTGTGATTCACCATAACTCTCAGCCAGCCAGTAAAACAGAAGGTTTATTGAGACGACAGGAACACAGTCCAAAACAGGTCTTGCCAGTACAGACAGCAGGATTCCCTTTAGTTAGGTCCATCTGGGGGGCCCAGGGAGGTCACTCTCCCCGCTGGGAAGCCCCAGCCCCGTCAGAGTCCCCTCTTCATTCCTAGCCAGCTTCCCAAAACTGAAAACCCCTTCCAGGCGTCTCCTTTCTTCCTTCCCCCCGGCTCCTCCCCCGGCCTTTTCCTTTGTCCGAATTCCCCGTCAAAGGTGTTACCTGGTCTCCAACTCCCCTCCTGGGTTCTCATGTTACATGCTCAGGTATCTCCCTTCCCCCATGCAGACAGTCCCAGCTCCGCTCCCCTGCAGCCTTCCCCCTCAGTATTCACATCACACAACAAAACATTCCCACTTCGTCACAGAGGGATTGATCCATGAGGAAAAGTCACTAGAGCTAACTCTGTATAATTTCCTAAACAACTAAAGCGAGGATATGGCAACGATCCACAGGTATTTGAAGGTACATCTCTACCTCGATATAACGCTGTCCTCGGGAGCCAAAAAATCTTACCGCGTTATAGGTGAAACCGCGTTATATTGAACTTGCTTTGATCTACCGGTGTGCGCAGCCCCGCCCCCCCGGAGCACTGCTTTACCGCGTTATATCTGAATTCGTGTTATATCGGGTGACGTTATATCGAGGTAGCGGTGTACCAATATTAGTCGCAACAATCTTGTGTCTGTTCGTAGGATACTTTAACCAATGGAAGCACAACTCCTCACGTTAATTCCAATTTGAGCCATCTGCATACACTATCAGAGAGCTAACCTTCTGTTACTGGATTAATATACTCTACAAAGCACATATATAACACTTTCACATCTCAAACTCCTATGGAAAAAGTAGTATATGCAGCATGGCTTTTCCTTTGCTTGGACTCTCTACTTTCTGGATCATGAAGGTATTTATTTGTATTGCAAAAATCCAATTGAAACCAATGTGAGTTTGAACAAGGCCCTGAATGATTTGCCCAAGGTCACACAGGAAGTCTGTGGACACAGAGCTGAGTGTCAACATGCTTTCTTCCTACCAGCTCTTCTCATGTGTCAGTTTATGTAGGCATAATGATAGATGTGAGTCTGGCAGAGGAATTTATGTGAGCCATGTCCTTCTTGTGTGTTTCCACTTGTTCAAAGCTGGAGGCATGAAAGGCTACCCAAAGCCTGCCTGTGGCTGGCAATTGCCGAATAACCCGATTCTGTAATGGCAGTTGAGAAAACAGACGCACCACAGTAAAAATTCCTGCATAATGAAACACTCCTTTTTGTATTTCTCCAACTTGCCTACAGAAGTGGCATAAAGCAGAGAACAGCTGCTCTGGTGGTGGTTTTCTCTTTCATAGAATATCAGGGTTGGAAGGGACCTCAGGAGGTCATCTAGTCCAACCCCCTGCTCAAAGCAGGACCAATCCCCAGACAAATTTTTGCCCCAGATCCCTAAACGGCCTCATCAAGGATTGAACTCACAACGCTGGGTTTAGCAGGCCAATGCTCAAACCACTGAGCGCACACACAGTAATTATGTGTAAGATTAATGATCTTAAAGGCCAGTTACAGAATATTTTTAAAAAATTAATATCAGCATCGGGAAAATGATTGTAATCTAATCATACAACAGTGATTGCTCCATGGTGGCAAACTCCCTCTGGACAAATTGTGGCAACCTGATTCTCATGGACTTGCAAAGATGCCTGTGTGAAGCGCAAGGTTTTTTGATGTCTGTGAAAATGGAGTCTCCTGAACTGTGGTAGACAGAAAGCTTTTTGCTTTGGCAGTTTTAGGTCAGGTTACTATGGGAAAGAAGTCTCATGAGGCAGTTGATGCAAAGGTGCTGACAGCTTTGGAAATCAAAGCCTTGCTAGAACCCTCTCCTTTCAAATGAATTTTTACTTTGAATTGAGAAAAAAATCTAAAAATCTCTAAATGCTGCTGAATCCTATAAATGTCACAGCGCTTCTGCAGCCACTTGGGTGGCTGCTCATGATTGTTAGTTAATTACTTCGGCATCAGCATTACATTGAAATGGGAGGCAAGAAGAAAAGAGAAAAATAAACAAGCCCACCTAAATATGCACACTGGTGACGGGGGGGTGAGGCTAGGCATATAATTATTTATTACTTGTATTGTTGGAGTGTCTGGGGCAGTTCATGGACCAGGTCCCCATTGTGCTTGGTGCTGTACAAACACAAAACAAAAAGACAGTCCCTGCCTCAAAGAGCTTAAAATCTACGTACAAGACAAGAGACAACAGGTAGCCACAGACAGATGGGGGAGCAAAGGAAGTATTGAGCCAATAATGGTCAGCATGATAGACAGCAATCTCAGCACACCAGCTTCCGAACCACTGTCAAGTTTGTAGCTATCATGGCAAAGGGATATTACCATTTCAGGCATACTTGCTGCTGCCTTTAATTGTTGTTTGGTGGATGGGAAGCAAAACTGAAAGGTAGCACTATTCTCCCCGGCATTACTGGGTTTTGGTTGAAATTGTCCTTCAGGTCTTGGATACATGCATCCTTGTCCCCGTGTGTTCCTTTGGGGTCACAGCTCCAGCACAGTCCAGCTCATACCCCCATGCTGCCATTCTCCTTTCTTTGTTATGGAATTTATACCTTCTGATCATTCTTATATAGAAATAGTGGGCTCGCTGGATTGAATTCCCTTCCCTCTCTTTTGTTTTCATGAGTAAAAAAGAAGGGGCGTAGGTGAATATTTATTAACTTCCAAGTTGTTCCATGGGCTGCACTGCTGCATGTCCCCACTGAAGGGTAGGGTCCACACAAGGTTCAGAACTTGCTGGTACTTCATAATGTTGGTCCTTTTCAATATTGCGGACTGAGTCGGTCACCTGGCTTCATTCTTGCATTGTTGTCCGCTCATGCGGATTTTGAGGAGCTTTGTTGTATTTGAGGTAAATCCCGTCCTCTTCAGCACTGAGGTGAAAAGTCTGAAAAGGAGTGTGCTGTCATTGTGATTCCCCTGCCTGGGCTGGGGATAGGAGACAGGTTGAGGACAGGTTGTGCAGGGAGGGGCTCTGTTTTCTCCTTGGCAGAGGAGGTGCATGGCCAATCGGCTTGCAACCTATAGGTGAGATCCTCACCTCCACTTCAGTCCCTTAATTCAAGTTAAAAGGCACTAAATGTAAGGCCCTGCAGGTCCAGAAGCCAGGCCTATAAAGCTGCTAGGCAGCTGATATAGCTACTGCCGGGTGGCAGCATGGAGCTAACTAGCTTGTGCACCACTGTGTTATACCATAACTTAGATTGGACCCGCTGTCTACGTTACACCGGGGTCCTCTCTAGCTCTTAGAGCGGCCCAGGACCAGGAGAGCACAAAGGTGGCTTAAAGCCACCATAGCCCCTTCACGCCCTGGTCTGCAAGTTCTGCATTTCAGGGACTTCGTTCATGAGTAACATGAAAGGATGCTCTGCTTCTATAACTAAACTGCCTCTTTGTTAAGAGAACTATTTACAGAGATGCTGCAACTGCAGCTAGCACTGTAACCACGTGCGCACAGACTTCCTGGTGCTTCCTCCAAACTCTTCTGTCCTGCCACCGTTGCTGCTCCCTCCACATTCCATTCACATTGCAATGGTACACGAAACTGCACCTCTGGGAAGCACAGGACAGCATCTCAGCCTGTGTTGTGTGTCCACTTGCTCCGTGCATAGGGGGGGTCACTGACCAATAACCATGGTGGAGTGGCTGCACAGTTGTTCCGAGCCCCCTCCATGTGGGCTGGGGAAGAAGGATTATTAGGCCGTCTGTGTAAAGCCCACATACTCAGGCTTTGTGTAGGGACTGAGTATGTGCCGCTTTATTTGCAATGGTAGCATATATAAAACAAATGAATTGGCTGCTGACACCAATTTCATTGCATTTAGTCATCCCCGTGAGCTTGATTTCCAGGTGCCACCTCTATTTAGAGCCTCAATTATTCTTTGAATCAATTGCACCTAGTTGTCCACTATCACATTATCTAGTCCTGGATTTACTATAGCTCCTAGATATCTCAGACCCTTCTTTATCCATTTAATTTTCCATTCTTTAAAGAGCACTGAGGGATATAGCATAGATGGTGGTAATAGATTTTATATCTTAACACTTTTCACCTTGCATCATTTAAATTCAGAAGAGACATGGTATGCTTTGGATCTGTAGGTAAGAACAGGAAATTATTTCCATATAGTTATATTTGGTCTTGCTCACCTATTCTTCTTCTGATGTCCTCCCTTACAGTATTGTAGTGCTATAGACAGAAGTTATACTACAATTGGGATGGATAAATGTGCTCGATGCACACTGGCAACTTCGTACAGATCTAATTACACTAATACCAGCATGTGAGTAAAGCTAGAAAGATTCTGAGAGTGGATCACATCATACAGGGGGACTGAATTCACTCAACCCTAAAACACAGCTATGCTTGCTTTTTTTCCCCAGCACCCCAAACTACAAAAGAAATAGACATGGTCCCTGCTCCAAGCAGTTTACATTGTAAATTTTAGACATGATACTATGAATGTAGTAGGAAGGGGCTAGGTTGGGAAGAACAAGGGTTACAGCAATGTGATCGTGTGGTTGTTTAAACAATTGTGTAGTCTGGGTGAAACAAGCATGTGCCTAAACTGAACAAAGACACAATTTGCACATGATGATGATGATGTAGAATCAGAGCAGTTTCTTCCATTCATGCTCAAAACCTTTGAAAAGTAACTATTCACTCGGCGGCCCTGGTAAACTAACAGGGCAGGACAATGAGTAGAAAGCCGGGAGGGATAGCTCAGTGGTTTGAGCATTGGCCTGCTAAATCCAGAGTTGTGAGCTCAATCCTT
This sequence comes from Platysternon megacephalum, assembly GCA_003942145.1. Lineage (NCBI taxonomy): Eukaryota > Metazoa > Chordata > Testudines > Platysternidae > Platysternon > Platysternon megacephalum. Next base: position 5,811,419 of record QXTE01000073.1, read on the forward strand.
GAGGGGGCCATTTAGAGATCTGGGACAAAAATCTGCCAGGGATGGTACTTGGTCCTGCTGTGAAGGCCGGGGACTGGACTCAATGACCTTTCAAGGTCCCTTCCAGCTCTATGAGATAGGTATATCTCCATATTACCTGATAAGATCACATCCTTTGAGAGACTTCTCTCTGGTAGATGCAGAGTTGCTGTTGATTATTTAGGGCCAAGAATGTGCTCAGCTCTGTAAAATAACAATCTCTGGCCAGATTAGCTTGCAATCTAAAACACAAATACATAGAACATAGGCTATTCTGGGAATCCTCCTACCCCTGTGAGTCTTTTCTTCCTAACACCAGTGCAAACTGAAAGTAACTCCAGTGACATCAGAGATTTAATACCAGTGTAAATGCAATTAGATTGAGGCCTTGAGTGGTGAGTTATATCATCATTTACGTCACTGCTGAATTTGATCCAGAGAATTGCCTGGGAGAAACACCCTCTTACATTTGGCTGGAGTTTGGCCTATATTATCTACAATAAACCTTAATTAATCAAACAAGAATTAAATGGATACCGTCTATTCTGTGTTACATACCATCACACAGAACCGTGCTTAGCTGAATCCCATTCAAAATCCATCTTAGTCTAGGGCACCCCAGTAACAGATGCGAAACATTTCAAGTGTTTCTACAGTTGTCTTGCTGAACTTTCATTCTTTGCAGAAAATATTGCATCTAATATTGCTTTGTTTCTCATTTCACTTCCCTTAGGTGAAAGTCTTTAATAAATGAGTCTCCTAGGTAGTGCACTTTTCAATAATAAAAAAGTATATGCTTTATTAAACAGCATGTTTTTGTTCCCCACGCCAAACCAATGTGTGCTATGCTGTGTCTAGAAATATAAATGAACCTTAACAGTGGCAAATTTAGTTAGAATAGGAAGCATGGACTTGGGGAATAGTCCTGGATGAAGAGCAATCAGTTTTATTGGTTTTAAAAAAGTATTTCTTTTCCTTTAATAAAGATTAGGAACTCAAGGTAATCTTTAAATATTTAATACTATTTCTTTCTTTCCAAGCCTTGATTTAGATAACCAGTTATTTGGCGAATTAAAAAGCAAATGGGAGACTTCTTTAAAGTAGAATAGTTAAGGCTAGTACAATACAGTGATCTCTGTGCAACTCTCTGTATGGGATGTCAGCAGGGTGTGAGCCTGGTTAGAGCACACGCCCTCCAGTGCTATGTGCCTGACTGCACCATGCCCCTTTACTCAGGTTTGGTGAGCGGTTCATGTGTGCAAACATCACCCTTGCAAAGCTGATCGAGAACGACTAAAATATCAAGAAGCTAGCCTATGGCCTCACTCTAGTTACCCTGTGGGGCTGGCACTGCTCCCCATTGAAGGAAATGGAAGTATTGTCACTCACTTCTATGGAACAGGAGCAAGACCTTGGCAAAGCTTAATTCTCAAAATCCTGAGACTGGCCCAGCAGCCTAACCCTGATCTCAAACACGGATCCACGGAAGGCAGCGTTTTCTCCTGGGACAGCTAGTCTATTTGAATGTAACTGCCATTAAATGTCAAGGAGGGGGAGGAATTGTGTAGGGTAGTGAAAGGGGTATATCTAGGAGTGACAGATGAAACTAACAAGGAAAACTGCAGGTATTATCAGGGCAATCGTCCTGATGGTTCCATCCATTGAGCACTAGAATAGTCTCCAAAGGGAAGCTCCATAGTTTGGAACATCCGAACCCAGACTTTATGACACACTCCGAAACATACGTTAGGGAACCAACCTTCACTGGCAGGCAAATGGAACCCTAGATCAAGGGTTCTCAGACTTCTGTGGGCTACAGCTTAATGAATGGTTGTGTGGGCCACTTCTCCTTCCACTTTTGATCACATGGACCAAATCCTTCCCACACCCATTTTGATCACATAATACCCCTGTGGCAGCTGCAGTGGTTATGTCTATGGAAAAGCCATGCTGGGAAGGTAAGTAGGTATCGTTAGCTGTCTGCAATGGGACAAGTGTTGTATCCTTTCTGTAAAAAGTTAATTGCACTGCATCCTTTTGCTCATCTCTTTTAATCTCTCCCTCCCAACTCTTGTTTCCCTCTCCCTTTTTCTGTCCCATGGTTCTCTTCTCTCCCTCTGCACATATTCCTTTGTTGCTTGAACCCCTTCTGGCCCTGTACATGTACTTTACCATTAGAGTCTCTTCTCCACTTATCTGCTGGCCATTCTACCTAGCCAACTAGTTGTCTTCTCTATCTCCTGCTTAGGCAGGGTTCTGCCCAGGCTGAGTTCACCCCAAGATCAAGGCCTAAGTTTTATCGGGTGAGGCTTTCACAAGTGACTAGTGAGTTTGTGCCTACCTTGAGACTCCTTAAGTTTTCAGGGTGGTTAGTGTTTTCAGGGGGTTTCACTTCCTGAAAATTGGGCCTCTTCTTATGTGCAGAAAACTAGTCACGCCTATAAAAACGTGCATATGGGTCCTTTTCCTTGGACAGGAGAAGATTCAAGTCCACATCTGACATGTGTTGTTCTTGACCAACCCCCCCAAAACTCCAAGGTCAAAAGTTGCAGATTGATCATAATATTTTTGATGCTGATTCCTGTAATTTTTTTCTGAGCAAAATGTATTGTGCTGCTTTTCTATGAACACATATTTACTTATCGATTTCCAGAGTCTGTAATCTATGTCTGTGGCAAATCAATGTTTCAGGAGTCTGTGATTAAACTGGAGGGAACTGCCACTACTTCCAACTCAAAGTCTAACACAAAGCTAAAGTTGACCGGAGGGGCGGGATTAACCTCTCACATCTTGGTGATAGTCTTGGATATTCTCAGAGATTCTCTTTCTCACGAAGGTCCTGAGTCCCCAAAGCACTTAAGTACATGTTAAAACCCCACGTTTAAGTGCTTTACTGAATGGGGCCTAAAAAATCATGCAGACAGCTGAAGGGGAAGCTAAATCAAATTATTGCAAGAAACCCAGGGGTTACAGACTATGTAGCAGAGGCCTTTTCCATCTCTGATTTATAGGATTCTATGATCCATTGAGGAGTCTTAATGGAAAAGTGCACAATAGAGTATATTTACAATGTGAAAGAATAATTAAAGGGAGCTACTTTTTCCAACAGTCTAAATGAAAGAAGCATCATTGTTCAATAGTTATTGATCCCTCTCCACCAACTGTACGGCTTTTTTTAGAGGTTAAACAGAACCAGTCTAGTCTTCTACATGGAAAGCAGTGAGGAAAAAAGGGGAAATGGTCCAATAAATTGAAACCCACGGCGAATTACACAGAAGGAAATGAAGGAATTTAAACTACTTTTTGAGGTACAGTAATGCGCGAGGGACTACTCTTGTGTTTCACTGGGCTGAGACTAAAAATATTGTCCCCAGCTTGTTCATCTAAGAGCAGGAAGTTATTAAAATGGTGCTTAAGCCCCCGCACATAATCGCTTTGCAGGCAGGTGTAAAAATAATCAGAGGTAATATCATGTAATGGGAGCATTAAAAATGATGAATTAAAAAACCTAAGACAACTATTTTGTACACACCGAATCACAGTGGTCACGGGCAGGGACCTCTGGGAATCCCAGTCAAATCTATAGAATGTTCTGACTTTCCCTGCCCTGTGCTGATGGGCTGCTTACTCCAACCGTCCCCCTCCCTCCTGAGTCTCTTCACCTCAGGTTCATTCCACACTTGCCTCATCTCCACTGCCCCGTCCCTCTCACCTCCTTCCCCTCCCCTTTCTTTCCATTTAACTGATCCCTTCCTAAGTAACCCCACCCCCATAAACTAACATGCCACTTGCTGCCATCATATTGTTCACTCTGCTGGTACATTATAGCCCTTCCCCCTGTCTGTCCTGTCCAGACAATATTGTCTCATTGTTTCCTTGTATTGCCCCATCTATCTGTATCTATCTGTTGTCTCTTATAGTTAGGGCTGGTCTACATTACGGGGGGTGGTCAATCTAAGTTACGCAACTTCAGCTACATGAATAACGTAGCTGAAGTCGACGTTCTTACAGCTACTTACCGCGAAGTCTTCACTGCAGTGTGTCGATGGGAGACGCTCTCTCGTCAATTCCCCTTGCGCTTCTCATTGAGGTGGAGTACCGGAGTTGACGCTGGAGCGGTCGATTTATAGCGTCTATACTAGACAAGATAGATGGACCCCCACTGGATTGATTGCTGCCTGTCGATCCAGCAGGTAGAGTAGACAAGCCCTTAGATTGCAAGCTCATTGGGGCAGGGACTGTCTTTTTGTTCTGTGTTTGTACAGCACCTAGCACAATGGGGTCCCGGTGCGTGACTGGAACTCCTAGGTGCTATGGTAATACAAATAATAAATAAAAATGGCTTAAGTAGTGCTGTGGCCATAGAAAGTAAAAATATTTTTGGCCCAGGACCCTCCCAGGCTGCTAAGCCTACAGTAGATTACCTAGTCTATTGGTGACCAGGGTAACAAACAGAGAAAATTGCAGGTGTATGTAAGACTCTGTCCAAAGGAGCAGAGTGGAATAAAAAATGGAATTAATACAAAATATTTGATCAAAACTGTTTTCCAACCTGGGTGTTGTCCCTTGATTACTGTTTCTCTGAACATGAGGACACTAGGCTCATGGTGAAGATATCCCTGCCTTGTCTGTAGCTGGTACGGAGAGCTTTTGCTTACCCTGGACAAAAGTTAATCCTTCGTATAATTCTGTTGACATCAGTGGAGTTACATGAGGGATAAATGTGACCCCATATTGTTAGTTCTGCATAACCTTCCCATCAGGAATGTATTTTTCACGGTGGATATTAAAACACAAATGAAGCTTCGAGATGAGACTGGGAAATAGGCTGTCCTATGTTTCAAGAGCGAGTCTGCCCCTCTCTGGTCAAGACTGAAAGTTGTAACCGTGGGGCTTAGTGTCTTACCTATGTGGAATGGCTTGGTGGTCTCAGTCCACTACAATTATCACCAGTTGCACTCTTCGCTGAAATGCCAAGGATTGAACAGGCGCTGAAAATAAATGACCCTTTTGGCCCTATAGGTTGTACTTCTATCTAGACCAAGGTTGAAACATGTTAGCAGGCTGGCTTGAGGAAGTCTGCTTTGCTGTTGTACCTGCTTTGTTTCTGGGTGATTAGAGGACTTTGGGCTTTTAGCATATCTTTCACAAGTCAAGAAATGTTTACGCTCATCACTGATTTTGTATCGATCCCTTCTATAAAGCCATTTGATTAAAAAAATAAGTACAATGAATTTTCTCCTTAGAATAACGTTGATTTAGATTCAGAATTCAGATTATTTTAACTCTCAAAACAAGCTATTTGATGAAAAATGAGTCTGAATTATTTTTATTGGTTTGTTAAGAATTGGAGTTTGGTTCTTTTAAAATCTGAAAGATCTTCAAGGGCATCTCTCTGACTAGAGATGGAGAGAGGCAAAGTCACAAAGCAACAAACAAGCCACTTTGGCAATGGAGGGTGGGAAAGGAGGTTGGGTGGCTGATTTGCACTAACTTGGGCCCCATTTACACTGGCAAGTTTGTGTGCAGTAAAGCAGCTCCAGAGTTAGAGCGCTCAGAAGTTTACACACTGCCAAGAACACTTAGTGTGCAGAAACTGCGCAGTGGCACCGCTCTAAAAAAACCACCCCGACGAGAGGCGTAGAGCTTTCTGTGCTGGGGCTACAGCGCTGCAGTGCCAGTGTAGACACCGTGGTGATTACAGCGCTGCGATTGGCCTCCGGGAGGTGTCCCACAATGCCTGTTCTCACCTCTCTGGCCATTGGTTTGAACTCTACTGCCCTGCCCTCAGGTGACCAACCATCAGCCCCACCCCGTACATTCCTTTGCAAATTTGAAAGTCCTCTTCCTGTTTGCTCGGTGATGCGTGCAGTGGTCTCAGCGCATCTTTCCAGGTGGCCATGCCTGCTCCACGCACCAGGTGATCCCCTGCTTGGAGCAATGCCGAGCTGCTGGACCTCATCGGCATTTGGGGAGAGGAGGCGAGGCAGTGCAGTCACAGCTGCACTCCAGCCCTCGGAATTATGATACCTATGGACAGATTTCTAGATGCATGATAGAACAGGGCCATGACCGGGACACATAGCAGTGCAAGGTCAAAGTGAAGGAGCTGTGGAACGCCTACCACAAGCCACAGGAGGCAAACCGCCACTCTGGTGCTGCGCCCACGAGCTGACAGTTTTACAAAGAGCTGGACGCGATACTCGGTTGTGACCCCACCTCCCCTGCGAAGGCCTCTGTGGATACTTCGTTGGCTCGCTTGCTAGTCAAGAGTGGACCGAGCCAGGAGGAGGCAATCTTGGATGAAGAGAGAGAGGGGGGACCCAGAGGCAGAGGATGACTCGGAGGCCAGAGATGCATGCAGTCAGGAGCTCTTTTCTACCCTGGAGGAGCCTAGCCAGTCACAGCAGTCGGATCTTGGCGAAGCACAAACAGGAGAGGAGGCCCCTGGTAAGTGGATCTGATTTTGGGAATTGCTGAAGCGAGTTGTTGGGGGCAGGAGGGTTGCAGAAAGCAGGCTTGTCTCCCACCTCATGCCTAGTTTGAGCAGCAGAACAGGCTGTTGATTGACTCCCTCACTTCACGGGAATCTCCCTCAGAGATCTCTAGGAAACTCTCGTGGAGATACTGGGCAATCCGCTGCCGCAGGTTCCTCAGCAGAGCTGCTTTGTTTCTTGCCCCATTAATGGTAACTTGCCCCATTAATGGTAACGCCACTGTGCCATCACGGCGGGGGTGGGGTGAGGTGGGGGTGGACACCATTGCTGCACCCAGGCTAGCCACATAGGGGCCAGGACGGAAGCTGCAGGCTTGGAGAAGACCCTCCCTTGATTCCCTGCTCACACTCAGCAGCGAGATATCTTCCATAATGATCAACTTCTGTGGGAAGTGTGGGGACAGGAACAATTATCAGGCCACCCTACAGTGCTGGCTCTCCCCGAGTGCCCAAGAGCCACATGCCCAGTGTACCGCAAGGTCTGGGAACAGTGATTTACCTGCCCCTGCAGCTACTCACCATTTTGGGGGTCTTGTGGCTTATGTGTGCTTGCCTGGGGTCAGCCAGTTAGTGACAGGTGTGTGAGTACTGGCTGTGTTTTAAAGCACTGAAACAGTGTTGTCCGTGTTGCAAACAATACTTCTTCTGTAAAATGTTACATTTAAACTTCACAGAGATGACCTTGGGAGCACAGCCTCCCTCTTTGTTATCGGCAGCAGAACGTTTGCGAAGAATTAGGAAGCGGCCAAGAACTAAGGAGGACTATATGCGTGAGGTTATGATGCACTCTGCTGCCGAGAAACAGGAACTGAAGGAGTGGCGGAACAGCGAGAAGAGGGAACGAAAGGAGAATGTGGCACACCAGAAAGAAGCCATGGGGCGACGGGTCACTTGCTGGAAGATCCTCTGCACCTTGAAGTCTTTAAACCATGATTTGAGGACGTCAATGGCTCAGACACAGGTTTGATACAGGAGTGGGTGGGTGAGATTCTGTGGCCTGCATTGTGCAGGAGGTCAGACTAGATGATCATAATGGTCCCTTCTGACCTTAAAGTCTATGATTCTATGATTCTTAACAGTTATGGAGTGCCAAGCAGACATGCTCCAGGTGCTACTAACTCTTCAAACCAAGCAGCTCTGCGCCCGCCCTCCCCTGCAGCCACTGTCGCAAAACTCTTTCCCATGTGCCCGCCCCCCAAACACACTGTTATCAACCTCCTGGCTCCACTTTCTACCCGCAGCATTCCATTCCTCCCTCCTCCAGTCCAGCAGTGTGGACTCCCAATACTCACTGCACTCAACACCCATCCATCTGTAGTTTGGTCCTGCTGAAGTACAGCAGGTGCTGCATCGTACTCCAAAGGAGAAGGTTGGGTATGATCCCTGGACATACACAAATCTGTAGCCGTCCCAGGACCCCTCTTCCTCTTGAGACCTTCCATTCCCCCATCCTCCTCCCTGATGATGAATTTTTTCATTTGACTCTCTCCTCTGGTTGTTGTCTTTCAATAAAAGAATTGTGTTTGTTTGAAAGCAATCTTTATTCTATTAAGTGAAAGCAAAAAGAGCACTGCAAAGCAACATACAGTTATGTTAAGGCCCCTTCTTGCATTATGTGCACCAATCACCTCCTAGCATTACAAGCACTGCATTCCCGAGCATAGCAACAAATATTAGTGGCTTTCAGCTTCAAATTGCTGCCTCAAAGCATCCCTGATCCCTATGGCCCCGCGCTGTGCCCCTCTAATAGCCCTGGTCTCCGGCTGTTCAAACTCAGCCTCCAGGCACTGAGCCTCTGCGGTCCAGCCCTGAGTGAAGCTTTCACCCTTCCCTTCCCAAATATTATTGAGCGTACAGCACGCGGCTATAAGCATAGGAATATTGTCATCGGCCATGTCCAGCTTCCCGTACAGGCATCGCCAGCGGGCTTTTAAACGGCCGAATGCACACTCCACAGTCATTCTGCACTTGCTCAGCCTGTTGTTGAACTGCCCCTTGCTGCTGTTAAGTTGCCCCATGTATGGCTTCATGAGCCACAGCATTAAGGGGTAGGCAGGGTCTCCCAGGATCACAATGGACATTTTGACTTCCCCTACGGTGATCTTCTGGTCTGGGAAGAAAGTCCCTGCTTGCAGCTTCTTGAACAGGCCAGTGTTCCGAAAGATGCGTGCGTCACGCACCTTTCTGGACCAGTCTGTGAAATGCCCACCGTGATCCACAAGCGCCTCGAGAACATTGAGAAATACCTCTTGCGATTAATGTACTCGGTGGCTAGGTGGTCTGGTGCCAAAATTGGAATGTGCGTGCCATCTATTGCCCCTCCGCAGTTAGGGAAGCCCATTTGTGCAAAGCCATCCACAATCTCATGCACGTTGCCCAGAGTTGGAGCAGGATGCGATTAATGGCCCTGCACACTTCCATCAACACGACTCCAGTGGTCCATGACTTAAGCTCTCTTCTCACCAGATCTGACAAGGGCAGAGCAGCTCCTGGGTAATATAATGGAGCTGATCCGAACAGCTACTGTACAAGATGGCTTTGACATCAGTCTTTGTTTCTACACTTCTTTCCGAACTGGTTAGCGACCGATCGGTAGCAGTCTGGAGTAGCCAGCTTCCACAGTGCAATCTCCACGTGCTTCTTCAGCGACAGGGCAGCTCTCATTCTTATGTGCTTGCGCCGCAGGGCTGGGGCGAGCTCATCACACAGTCCCATGAATGTGGCTTTCCTCATGCGAAAGTTCTGCAGCCACTGCTCATCATCCCAGACGTGCATGACGATGTGATCCCATCACTCAGTGCTTGTTTCCCGAGCCCAAAAGCGGCGTTCCACTGTGGTCAGCACCTCCCTGAATGCCACAAGCATTCTCATGTCATAGCTACTATGTGTGGCAAGATCAATGTCACACTCCTCTTGCCTTTGTAGTTTAAGGAATAACTCCACTGCCACTCGTGACATGTTGGTCAGTGCGAGCAGCATTCTGGTCAACAGCTCGGGATCCATTCCTGCAGCCAGAAAGAGGCAGGGCAGGGTGTGCAGTACACAAACTGTTGAAAGATGGTGCCAAATGCGGATGGAAGCACAGGAATTGCTGGGATGCGAAGCAATGCATCACGGGGCATTGGGACAGGATCCAGGATGCCCCGTGATCCCTTCCGCCTTCCCACAAGTCTTAGCGGCAAAAGAGAAAGAGGTGCTCTGTGGGATAGCTGCCCAGAGTGCACTGCTCCGAATAGCGCCACAAGTGTGAACACGCTATTGCGCAGGCAGCTGTCAGTGTGAACACACAACAACAGTTTTCCTTCTGCGCTCTCTGAGCGGCGCTGTAACTGTCGGCGCGGTAACTTTGCAAGTGTGGACGTTCCCTCTTTAACTTCTGGGATCACAGTGTAGGGCCCACCTGAGAAGTTGGTTATCTTGATTCGGTCAATAGCTGCTTATTTACAAACTGCTGTAGGGAAATGAAGCAGTGAATCTATTCCTGCACGATGCTGATTGCTCTCAGCTCCCCTGGAGCTGAAGAAGATGCTCACAGGAACCAAGCTATTATTACCAGTTACCACTCAGGAGGTGCTGCATAAGGGCAGCATTCGATATTTATTGCCACGCAGAAGGCTTAGAGAGCAGTCCCATGGGTTCTCACAGTAGTAAGTGCTACACATGACAGTGTTTGCAGGATTGAGTCCTGATGTTATCAAAATAAAGAGGCTTCCTTTTGAACGGCATGGTTAAATGGCAGTAACCCAAAACAACTGTAATTAGCTCACTAATCATTAAACAAGCAGGTGTAATTAATGAATATACAGTATTTACAGTACAGTCTGCTGATGAATCTCAAACTGACAGCTGAGACTGCTGCATATCCAGACTTTGGCACCTGCAGCAATTAGTGGTATCATTACACATACACATACTGCTTCTATATACTTCATGTGGCAAGCTGAGAACCCCAGTGGGACCTACAGCAAATATTGCAAGGAAGAGGACTTCACTGGGGATCTGCAGCCTACAGAGTGTCACAGGCTGGAAGCAGAATACCAATGGAGCATATTTCAATAACAAGATGGGGCAAGGAGAGGTGATGGCACCATAAGTGACTTAATTAAATACTATCTAGCCTGAATTGATAATGACTGGTCTGTGCTGCATATTAATGTCAGAGGAATTGTCCCTCTTTTAAACCAGAGAAAATCGAAGTTCTTGAAAGGTGCTTGACTGTTTACACAGGATTTGTGGTGATTGGTGAGAAAGGAGCCAGACTACTTGATCGAAGCACCTACATTAACATCATTTCCTGAAGCATATGCCAATAATGGAGGCTATAACAAACCATTTTCCCCCACCCTGCCACAAACATGTCTCGCCATCTACTCCCCTCCTTCATTTTTCCAGGAAGTGAAAGACAAAAGGGCTTGCCATAGCCTTGTCTTAAACCCCACAAATGAACCCTTTTAAAGAAATAAGCACTGAAACCGAGGCTGTAGATGTGGAACAATTACAGAAAGAGAGACTGTTTCTTCTGTAAAAAGAACAGGAGTACTTGTGGCACCTTAGAGACTAACAAATTTATTTGAGCACAAGCTTTCGTGGGCTACAGCCTACTTCATCGGATGCATAGAATGGAACACACAGAAAGAAGATATTTATACATACAGAGAACATGAAAAGGTGGGAGTAGCCATACCAACTGTAAGAGGCCAATCAATTGAGATGAGCTATCATCAGCAGGAGAGAGAAAAAAACCTTTGAAGTGATAATCGAGATGGGTATTTTAACATATTTTAACATGAGGAAATAGATTCAATTAGTGTAATGACCCAACCATTCCCAGTCTCTGTTCAAACCTAAGTTAATTGTATCTAATTTGCATATTAATTCAAGTTCAGCAGTCTCTCTTTGGAGTCTGTTTTTGAAGTTTTTTTGTTGCAAAATTGCTACCTTCAGGTCTGTCACTGAGTGGTTAGAGAGATTGAAGTGTTCTCCCACTGGTTTTTGAATGTTATGATTCCTGATGTCAGATTTGTGTCCATTTATTCTTTTGCGTAGAGACTGTCCGGTTTGCCCAATGTATATGGCAGAGGGGCATTGCTGGCACATGATGGCATATATCACGTTGGTAGATGTGCAGGTGAATGAGCCCCTGATGGCGTGGCTGATGTGATTAGGTCCTATGATGGTGTCACTTGAATAGATATGTGGACAGAGTTGGCATCTGGCTTTGTTGCAAGGATAGGTTCCTGGGTTGGTGTTTATGTTGTATGGTGTGCGGTTGCTGGTATTTGCTTCAGGTTGGGGGGCTGTCTGTAAGCGAGCCTGTCTGTGTGTCCTTTAGTTTTGTTCCCACTTCTCTGCCAGTTCCAAGGTTTATTGGCTTTTATTTGGGTCCTAAATTTGTTTTGTTGTCTCTAACAGTTGTGCCTACAGTATTTTATTCAGAGGATGAAACTTCACCGTTGTGCCAACGGTCAACACAAATATCAGTGGGACTTAAGTGTACCTTAAGTGGTCCTTGGTGCAGGAACAAATTTCATCCCAATTGCATAATGTCAGTGCTACTGCTACACCTACTACAAATTATATGTATTGGACCATATTCTGTCTTCAGTTACACCCATATGACTTCAGTGATGTGGCACAGGTGTGCTATGCACATGCATTTTCCATTGACTATGTCAGGCAGCGTTTGGCCCATTGTGTTTGTATGAGTAATTATAGTACCTTCTTTATTCAGAAGGATTCCAGAGTACTTTACCAGCCATTGTAACTGTGGTGTATTGCAAACGATATTGAACTTGTAAGCTGCCACTTAAAATGCTCAGAGGTTTTTCCTGTGCCTATTTGCAGGCTGGGGGCTCTGTATGTGAACTGGGCCTAGCAGCAGCCAGTCTGTAGCCAACCTACCTAAAGTAAGGTGGGTGAGTTGTGCCTCTCTGTTTCAGGGAGCAGTCTGCTTTGTTTTTCTCTGTTTTGAGGTTTGTGAGCATTATCGTTCTGCATTACAAATGTACCCTTCTGCTAGGTGTTATCGGCAGCAGAAAGGGGTGGGTTCTATTTTCTAGGGGTTTCCTTAAAGACTACATTAACACCGGCTCAAGCCCCCACCCAGAAACCTGGGAAACTGTAGCATGGAGTCCAGTGCTTAAAACAGAGAGAACTTGACTAAGGGGGGAAAACTGGGTGTGTGTGTGGGGGAAGACAACAGAATAAATGTAAGAAAACCAGATACTAATAAAGCAACAAATTCTGTGAGGTAAAACTCCCGCCCCCTGGGTTCCTTAACCATCATCCCAACCTCAGGCCTCCTGGCAACTGTCTGCTGGTGCATTCTAGCTAGTTCCTCCTCACCAACTCAGTGCTGCTCGGGGGACTCCACGCTCTGACCCAGCTGAGGTGGGTTTAGCTTTAACTGGTCGGTAGGCAGGCCCACACCACAGTCCCTATGGCTTTCTTTGTGGCATCTGCTCAAGCTGCCCCAGCTCTGCTCCAGCTCTCGCTGCTCTGTGCTGTCACCTCAAAACGACCACCACCACTCTGCGCTGTCTATTGCCTCAAATCTGCCACCTGTGCTATCCATTTTCCCCAAACCACCCTTAGCTCTGCCCATCTACTCTTCTGTGGCAAGCTCAGTGCTTTAGAGATGAATCAGGAATATCCTTCAGGGGCCTCGTCGCCAGACAGCCAGTCCCACTGGACAATAAAACGCTTTTACTCTTTTCTCTGCTCTGTCCAGGCTCCCTTGCCCAACTGTGCCTGATCACAGTCTCTGCCAAGTTCTAGGCACATTTGATGTCAATGTCTTGTCCGTGTATTTTCCAACAAGGTCAAAAGCACTTTATTGCCCCCAAACTCAAATTAACTGTATTGTAACCAAAATGTCCCCAAACTGTCTCCTAACTGAAAATGCAAATGAAGCCTGGCTCATTCAGTCAATTCCCCTTGCTCTCCAACAGACACCAGCAGAGAGCTTCCTCCCCACTGGAGCCCCTGCTCATCTGCACTTCTTAAGTAACTCTGGGCTGTTCTTCTCCTATTTCACCAACAGATGAGAATAGAGAGCTCTTTACTCTCTCAGGCTTTGGGCCACAGGGCTTACATAAGAAATAACAGTGTCGGAGGAAAACAAAGCACTCTTTTGAACTTCTCTGTGTGTCTGCTGTGAACATAACAGTTACAAGTCACAATGTGTAAGATCTCCTGTCTTCTCCCTCTACTGAAATGCAGCCAGGGTTGGGGGTGACTCGTCAGCTGGTTTACAGACCCCCACAAACACTACACGACCAGCAGGGAGCAAAGACCTCCCTTCCACATTAAGGACACTTGGAAAAAAATCCAAACTAGATTGCTGGAAGTGAGGCATCTATATGGAAGTGTCCTGATTTTCAGCGATGATAACTTTTGGCAGTCAAGTTTGAAATTCTAAGCCACTATTTCAACTGTGAACTCCTGCTAGGTTCCTGAGACTTGTCTTCTACGTAAATGTAACATATTGTTAACCACTCGGGGACAAGAAGTGCCAAGCAGATCCCCATGGGCAAATCCCTCAGCTTGTGTGGAGTCACGGGAAGGTTTTGACTACAGGGACCTAACTGCAGGATGGGGGTTTAAGTGCTTGGTGGGTGGAGGGGGAAATGGATTCTTTCCTAGACTTCCCTATTCCACACATGTACCAATCACATGCTACTCATAAAATGTTAGCCCTCACTCAGTATTTTTAGCTTGCGACCCAATGTTTAATTCGTCAAATGCCCTATTTATCTGCAGATTAAAAATTACATGACTATAATCCATACTTCTTAAAAGCTAAAAATAAAACAAACTGAACCACATTAAGAGGATCTCAGGCAATATCTCCCCTGCCTGAGGCTGATCCCGAGTTCTCCATACATGGACTTCCCATTGAGGTGAATGGGGAGTTTCATGTGAAGTGTTTGAAGGATTTGAGCCGTAGTAACTACAAACCAATAAACTGCAGCCAGTTTACACTCCAAGGCTGAACTTGTGCTGCGGTTCTGAGATTTTTCTTGCCACAACCTTTCCTATGATCTGAACCAGCACTGTGGCCCCCTTGTCACCCTGCCCCTCCCCTCGAAGCTAATCCATGCCTGTGCTTCATTGCTATATTGTAGCTGGCCTCTGAGCAAAGCAGAGAAACATCCTTATACACGGCCGTTGTTCCACCACCCCCATGTGCCCGTTCATCATGAAGGGCTGGCCAGGGTCAGACTCAATAAAAGGAGAGGGGGAAAGTACACTACCAGAGGCTGAGACAGCTACTGAACAGCTACAGCCAGGGAACAGAGCGAGATTTTAGGACTGGGATGTGGGAATTCCCGACCTCCCCGGTCCCACTCCAAAAGGGGAGGGGAGGATCTTGTGGTTAAAGGACAGGACTGGGAGTCAGGACAGATGGGACCTTCTTAACTATGCCAGAGACTTCCTGTGAGACTCTGGCATATCACCTACTCTCTCTCTCTGCTTCATTTCCCCCTAAGCTAACATAAAATCTCTCCAGCTGGCTAGTGGGATCTATATACTAATAGCACCAGAGCACCTTACACCTCCAACATGGGGCTAAGGCTACTTCCCCGTGTCCACTCATGGCCAAGTGGCTCAAGGCCCTTGACTGGAAGACTCGGTAGAGAGCAAAACCAGCTCCTGTCCCCGGGTCCCTTTGGCCATTCACACCGGTGGAATCAACACCTAATCTGGCTGAGTTGTTTGTTACTGGCTGGGGCTGTGAATGTTCGGGCTTTTCTTCTTCCCTGCAACCGCCGGATGCGTTATTTCCCCGGGTGGGCTGGCTGGGGACCGTGCCGCTGGTGCGAGGTGTAAATGAGAGCGGAATCCGGCCCCTCCGATCCGAAGGCGGTGCGCGGGGGGGGGGGGGCTCTGGTGGCTGCCCTGGAGCAGGGCTCGGCCCTGGGAAGAAAGAGCCGCGCAGCGAGGGCTGCGTTTGCAGGGCGCCCTGCAGCGCTCGGCGCGGCTCGCGGGGGGGGGCAGAGAAGCTGCGGCGGGGGCAGGGCAGCGCGAGCGCAGGTGGCCGCCCCGTGACGGACAGGCCTGCCCTGACGTCAGGCGGTGGGCGGGGCCCCGGGAGGCGTTCTCCCGGGGCAGATGTGCCGGGCGGCTCGGGCTCGCGCTCGCGCTGCGGACGGAGTGGCAGGAGCGAGGCGAGCCCGGTCCGAGGTAGGCGCGCTCCCCGCTGGGCTCGCTGCGGGCAGCCGGGCAGGGCTTCTCTCCCCATGGGTAAGTGCCTGTGCCAGGGATGCTCTTCCCCAGGTAGCGGAAGGCGCGGGCGGGCGGGCGCGGGGCTGCCCCCACCCCGGGAATGAAAGAAGCGAACCCAGGCGGCCCCTCCAGCCGCGGGAGGGGGGGAATCCGCAGGAGCTCGCGCTGTTCCCCAGCACCCGAGTCTCGCTCGTCTTGCTCCTGGAGCCCTTTGGTTCTTGCCCGCTTCGGGTTCACGGCGAGGTGGGAAGCGGGGGTGGAACCGGGCTGGCTTTCATGCCCCCAGGACAGGAGTGGAGATGGGGAGAGAGCTAAGCAGGGCTGATGACATGAGTTTCCCCGGGGTCTCTACAATACAGCGCTGTAGTCCCTTCCCTGCCCCAGTACAACGGTGGGGTTACGGGGCTACTGTATTTATCCCCTGTGCTGCACTGGAGATGTGCTGTCCTGCACTAGGTCTGGCGGTGTGGACAGTGGTCTCCATGGAGAGGTGGACAGTGGTCTCCCATTCCCCGGGGAGAAAGGACTCGCTGCCCACTCCTTAGCCTGTGGGGTGCACTGCAGGAGAGGCTGGAAGGGGATGGATGGGGGGAGTGTGGGATGGGGGCATAGCCTGGCATGTTAGGGGAGAAGGGCACCATCATTTTCACAAGCTCTGTTTGTTCCATGGAAATCCTAAATATATTTCTCCCGTCCCTGCTCTAGTTACAAATGCTGCTGCTAACGGAAGGCAGACAGGTAAATGGGGCACCTGTACAATGTCCTGTGGTGGCTAAGGGAGGTGATAACTGGTGTCTTTAAGCATGTTATCTTGTGAGAGGCATTGACTTGAGGATGATTTTTAAAAGGCTTGGTGGGGGATGATGATGATGATGAGTCTATTGACACCACATCCCTCTATTGTAACATTTCTTATACTCTGCTTCCAATACTTCTGTGAGCTGTCATCACCTTATGAGCTCGATTCCTCTCTTCCGTACCTCAGTTACCTGACTTACACTGCTGTAAGTGTGTAGAGAATCAGGCCTTATTTGTTTCCTCGCATACACTAAAGAGCATGAATACTCCTGTTTGCTTCACTGGCAAATGTTTAAATGGCATTTGCATGAATGAACGGTGACTTTGTGAGTGTAGCGTCACCTCAGACATTTCATTTGCAGGAGCTTTAATACTTCTCTGGCTGTGTGGGAAAGGCACATTTTAGAGTAATGGATGCTGAACTATGATGTGGTGTAAGTGATCCACCAGCTCGTAGCTGTACACAGTTACTAATACGGCTCTTAATTGCCCCAGTGAAGGAAACAAACTGTCAGCCTTCTGCACCTGAAAGCTGCTGGGTGTCAAGTATTTTCTGTACTCCTGGGAACAACCTTGCACCGATGGGATGGACTAGATGACCTACTATGATTTATCTATCGCTAATAAATTCCAGTGGTGGTTCTGAGCTCTGGAGCAAAACATGATTATACCTATGGCATAATTTTGGCCAATTTGGGTGCTTAAAATTAGATCTCAAAATAAATTGTGTGATTTGTTTTTTACAGGGAGTTACAGGTGCCTGACAGTCAGATAAGTGACCTAACCATAGTGTTGTTTGATAATACTAGGGTTAGTCTTTTACACCTCCTTCTCTTTGCTGTGTCTCCGGATGTGTAAAACTAATGATCGGATCCTCTTAAATAAATCCTCATCAGTGACTTACAACATACAGCTGATTTCTGCTGCTGCCCTTCATGAAAGATCCTGGCTGCTTATTAATTATTAGCAGCACTTCACGCTTTCAAAGCAATGTATGAATATCTGTTGGATGACAAGACCCTATGACAGGTCAGTATGACAAACCTCATTTATGAGGCAGGCAAGCTGTGGCTTTGGGGAGATGAAGAAACTTGTTCGAGGCTACATAGCAAGTCGTTGGCAGGGTTGGGATTAGAGCTCCTAGAACGTAGTTTTTCAAACTGGAGGGCACCCCCCCCACCCCCCGAGGGGTGGCGATGAGGTTATCAGGGGGGCGTGAGGACCTGATGTGAAGTAGCGCAGTCTCACATCCTATCTGCTTTCCGAGGAGCAGGAGATGGTGGAGACAGTGCCCCTGCCTGCGGGGATGCAATGTCAGCAGCCAGCATGCAAGTGGAGGTCCCAGGGGGGAGGGGTTGGAGAGCAAGCCCACCCCTCTGCAGTGCCTGTTACTGGCCTGGTGCGGAGGGAAGGCCCTGGGGGGGAGAGATTGGAGAGTGAGGCCACCCCCTCACAGAGCCTGTTACGGCCCCACCCCTCCCACTTCACACCCTGCCCCACCTGAGCCCCAGATACTGGGCTGGTGGTATCAAGCAGCAGGATCTGGGCAGCAGCAGCAGAGTGGAGGAAGCAGCTGGAGCCAGCGAGCAGAGTCAGCAGGCACACCCTGGTAGGCATCGTGGCCCACCATGGGAAGGGAGGGGGTGCAGCAGGCTGGGTGTAACCCCCATAACCCACATGTTGGTTATTAGGGAAAAGAATAAGAATGCAGAAACGCAAGATACCTATAGGTCCAGGCATATAAGAACTAGTTAAAGTGTTTAGCATAAGAGTAAGCCCCCGCAGCCTTAGTAGAAGTAAGTCGCACTATAGCGTTAGCATAAGTAAGTAAACTAGCAGTGACCTTAAATCACAAGATGACATAAGACTTTATTTTGCTTGTTTTGCAATATTAGAAAATGCTGAAACTAAGCATAAAACTACTGACAGGTAACCACAAGAAGGTAGTTTGTACCAGCTTTCGGGTATTTTGTGGGTAAATATCAGCAGATGCCTAACCGCAGGTAGCTATGGTAACTAACTTTTATGTATATGCTAATGAGTTTAAACTAATTAATATACTAATCTAAAGGATAAGGGCACTCCAATATTATGAGGGTGAGGAAGTTAAAATATGGTGAAGAAGGGAGGAGCCACTCATGAATTTGCATGATGGTCTATAAAGGATCTGTCTCAACCCTTTTAGTCCTCCCCAAGGATAGAGTGAGCATACATATGTAATAGTGCTGGACATAACTACAGGATTGTATTACTTCACCTTACTTGTTTGGATTGTTTATTTATAGGACTAATCATAGTAATAATACAAATTCTGCAACTTCAAATATTTTTTCCTGAGTGTGAGTGTTGTGGTCACTGCTGTGTACATTGGGGCTCCTACCTGAACAGTAATTCTGATAATACTGGGCCCAATCTTGGGACAAAAACCTACCACATTTTGGAGTGTTAATTGGGAACTTTAAATATTGTAAATGGCCAATGTAATCGATACCTAATCAATAGATCAGGCAACATGGGAGAGTGGGAGCAAGGGAGTTTGGGGGGAGCAGAGCAGGATGTTGCCAGAGGATGTTGTGAAGGCCAAGACTATAACAGGGTTCAAAAAAGAACTAGCTAAATTCATGGAGGATAGGTCCATCAATGGCTATTAGCCAGGATGAGCAGGGATGGTGTCCCTAGCCTCTGTTTGCCAGAAACTGGGAATGGGTGACAGGGGAGGAATCACTTGATGATTACCTGTTCTGTTCATTCTCTCTGGGGCACCTGGCATTGGCCACTGTTGGAAGACAGGATACTGGGCTTTGCTCTGACCCAGTATGGCTGTTCTTATGAGGATTGTTGACAAGTTAGAGAGAGCCTGGTGAGCATGGCCTGCCTGTTGTGTTTGTAATAAACCCAGGTGAATTTTGTCTGGTTTCAGGTTTTGGAAAGTTTTTGTTACGAACCTATGTCCCTCTGCACCTAAACACCTGCAGACACGATTCACTGCAATAATATAGAGTCCTAAGCCAGAAGGGCCATGTGAGCACGTCTGATCTCCTATATAACACAGGCCATAGAACTTCCCCAAAATATTTCCTAGCGCAGATCTTTTAGAAACACATCCAATCTTGATTAAACCATTGTCAGTGATGGAGAATCCACCACAACCCTTGGTAAATTGTTCCAATGGTTAATTACTCTCACCGTTAAAAATTTGCACCTTATTTCCAATCTGAATTTGTCTAGCTTCAACTTCCAGTCATTGGCTTGTGTTCTGCCTTTCTCTGATTGATCCAAGAGCCCATTATTAGATATTTGTTCCTCGTGTAGATACTTATAGACTGTAATCAAATCACCCCTTAACCTTCTCTTTCTCATGAGGCTTGGAAGGATTCTAAATTGTTAGTCGTTGGTAAGCGTCAATTTCACCTGACACGCAGCAATCGCCTAAATAAATAAATCCATGGATAGTAGTAGGTAAGCACAGCCTCCCCCTTACCTAGTGCCTGCAGGAATCTGGTATCCTGGCCCCTCAGCTGTGCAAGGAGCCCCCTGCAGCCCAGCTGCCATTGCCCCCGCTCACTCATTCATCAGCCAGGAGTACAGGGGTCCATCTGCTGCTCCAGGGCCAGAGCTGTTCAGCAGCAGAGTGGCCTCCCCCACAGCCAGGGACTCCTCCTCCTTGTTGTGGTCCCAGCAGTCACCTTCCTTGCCAGGATAGGAGCACTTAGCGGGACTGGAACAGTGGCAATCATGTAACAAAGGGCAACAGTGGCTGCCAAACAGTATTGGAGCTGCAGATCCGATTGATGAACACAACAGTGCTCTGGGATCGAAGTTCAGGAAGAGTATGAATGCAGTTACGTTTGTGGTGTGGCCTCAATTGCACTAGTACAGTAGGAGAGGCCAAGTTTGTTGTTTTATGTTAGTAATGGGTCTCAAAAGGAAAACCCTAGAGGAATATTGCAGTGAATAGCCTGACCTCCAATTTAAAACAGTGAATAAGTCTGGGAAGGGAGACAAGGACATTTTGTGCTGCAAAGTTGGTAAAACAGAAATCTCTGGAAAGGTAAATAGTATTGCTGATCATCTGAACAGTAAATCTCATTTGACAAGAAAAGAAAGTCAAGCAAAGGTAACCCGAGCTTTGATAGAAGCCTGTTTAGGAAGAATGAGAGAAGGAAGAAGCTGCAGATTTTCCACACGATCTGGTGTTGTGATTTGAGCCAACTCCAATGAATACTGTCCATGGGTTTGGAGGTTTGTATTAGCTCTGCTTCACAAGTATGCACCACAATGTGCACTTCCCAGAACATCATTAGCTGGAAGAAAAATACCCGCCTGAAGTTTTTACTCACCACCAAGCTACAATAAAGGATCTTTTGAATGGTTGGAAATTCTCTTTAGTAATTGATTAAACCCCAGAGTTTTCCGGACCGCCAGCAATTAACATCCTTGCAGTGTTCTACAGTGACAAAAATAAATCAATGACTACTATTCTATTGAAATGTTCTGTTGGTCTTCAGTGCAATGCAGGGGTCGTGTCAATTTGGTTTCAAGTTGTGTTGTGAGAATACAGCCAAAGGTGGGAATACTGTATGTCAGTCAACAGTGACTCCACAATAAACATGCCACGCTTAGTAAAGGACTTGAAAGAAATGTATCCACATCCGCTGCACATTCCATGCATTGCTTATCTTTTGTGTATAGCCATTGATCATGCAATCAAACCTGATGCATTCTACAACATGAACAAATTTGCGGTACATTTTCTAGCGATATTTAAACATGCCAACAGGTAAAGGCTCTTTAAGTTATCTTTTAAAGTCTGCGTGAGCAACAATGTGAGCGTGTGCTCTCTCATGTTGTGCTGTCGTGTTAGTTTTCCTGGCTTAAGGCAACAAAATTCATTCATATTCATTGGGACAGTGTGATGGACTTTCTTATTAAAGAAGAGGTAGCATTCATCTCAAAGAAGGCAATGAAACTATATCAGGTGGTCGAGGATGATGGAAATCAGCAAGAATTGTACTGCAAGTTACCTTTTCTTTGTGTATTTTTTGGGGAAAATCTACAGTGTTCATTTGCAAATGGAAACAAATACACCCTTCATACATTGCCTTGATACGCTGCTTACCTATGACTTACAAGTTCCTGCTGATGTACATTAATGCCTAAAAGAGTGGAACTCAGGTCAGTGGGCTCCAAAAGGCAATTCCTTTCATTTGCAATGCATGTTTTCTCATCAGAATTTCAAAGCAAACTGAAGGCAGCCATAACCTGGAATGTACCAGACAGACTCTATGGAGCTGAATCTCTTTTTGCCAACTGTCAAGTGTTTGATCCATTTGTCACACCTCAGATTTCTCACAATTTTAGCAACTATGAAAATATTCTGCATATTTTCCCTTGCAAGGCAGAAGAGCTCAAGCACAATTTTGATTTGTACATAGAGTATGAAGTGCCTTGTGATGATGACAGCCTAACTGGAGAAGTTGAAACCCAGTCATTGCCTGTCATATCCAGTGTGGTATTACATGTACTTGCAGTGCCAATAACTTCAGTGCCTATCATTCAGTTTGTTCAGAAAAGTTCAAGACAAGTATCACATGCAAGTATCTCAAAGACCAACTTCGGCAGCTCAACATTTTTTACTACAAAAAGGATATAAGCTTAAATTTGGAGAGTCGCATGGGTGGTGGGTATAATGGACCAGGGGAGGCTCAGCCTCCCCTGGCACTGCTGTGGCCATCGGACCCCTCATTGCGGGGTTTTTGGGGGAAGTTTTTGATTTATTATGCCCCAGGCAGGCTCTGGAGTGGCTAATGAGGCGGTATGTGCTACCACCTCCTCAGCCGCCCCGGAATTTGCATGGGGCATAATAAATCAAAAACTTCCCCCCAAAACCAGGGCCGCCCAGAGGATTCAGGGGGCCTGGGGCAAAGCAATTTCGGGGGCCCCTTCCTATTAAAAAAAAATTTGCAATACTATATAATCCTTATTTTCCGGGGGGGCCCGGGGCCGGGGGGAAATTTCCCCCCTTGTTCCCCCCCCCCCCCGGGCGGATCTGCCTAAAACTCTGGCCAAGGGGGGCCCCCGGGGCCCCCCGGCCCCGGGTAAAATCCCCCCCCTTTCCCCCCCCCCCCCCCCGGGCGGCTCTGCCTAAAACTCTGGCCAAGGGGGGTCTCGGGGCTCCTCCGGCCGAGGGGTGTGTGGGTGGAAGGGATGGAGCTGGGGCTAGCCTCCCCGAAGGGGGGGGCTCTACCTGCCGCCCATGGAGAGCTTTTGAAATCTGAAATCATCTGCTGGTTCTAGAAAATAATTACTAATTCCAGTACATGTAATAAAAAGCCTGAGATGTTTTATTTATTTATTAGCTCAAACCTCCTAGCTGTGGGAACTGTAGACGTTATGCGCAAAATTATGTGATTTAGGCATGTTACAAATAACTTTAACTTTTTGAATCTCAGTATCTACTGTCATTAAATAATTGTCTGACACCTGCCCCTTAATTTCCTGCAGTTGTGAAAATTCTAATTGATAAAAATAAAAGAAGCTTAAAACTAAGGCTGTCGAGTAATCGCAGTAAACTCATGCAATTAACTAAAAAATTAATCGCACTGTTAAACACTAGAATACCAATTGAAATTTATTAAATATTTTTGGATGTTTTTCTGCATTTTCAAATATTGATTTCTATTACAACACAGAATACAAAGTGTACACTGCTCACTTTATATTATTATTCTTTTTTATTACAAATATTTGCACTGTAAAACGATAAACAAAAGAAACAGTATTTTTCAATTCACCTCATACAATCTCTTTATCATGAAAGTGTAACTTACAAATGTAGAATTTTTTTTGTTACATAACTGCACTCAAAAACAAAACAATGTAAAACTTTAGAGCTTACAAGTCCATTCAGTCCTACTTATTGTTCAGCCAATCGCTGATACTGCTGTCTACTTCCTATTAACATCACCTGAAAGTGAGAACAGGCATTTGCATGGCACTTTTGTAGCCAGCGTTGCAAGGTATTTACATGCCAGATATGCTAAACATTCGTATGTCCCTTCAAGCTTCGGCCACTATTCCAAAGGCCATGCTTCCATGCTGATGATGCTCATTAAAAAAATAATGCGTGAATTAAAAAGGTGACTGAACTCCTTGGGGGGAGAATTGTATGTCTCCTGTTCTGTTTTACCCACATTCTGCCATATATTTCATGTTACAGCAGTCTCGGATGATAACCTAGCACATGTTTGTTTTAAAAACACTTTCACTGCAGATTTGACAAAAAGCAAAGAAGGTACCAATGTGAGATTTCTAAAGATAGCTGTAGCACTCAACCCAAGATTTAAGAATTTGAAGTGCCGTCCAAAATCTGAGAGGGATGAGGTGTGAAGCATGCTTTCAGAAGTCTTAAAAGAGCAACAGTCAGATGCGGAAACTACAGAACCCAAACCACTAAAAAAGAAAATCAACCTTCTGCTGGTGGCATCTGACTCAGATGATGAAAATGAACATGTGTCGGTCCACTCTGCTTTGGATCGTTATCGAGCAGAACCTGTCATCAACATGGACGCATGTCTTCTGGAATGGTGGTTGAAGCATGAAGGGACATATGAATCTTTTGCACATCTGGCACATTAATATCTTGTGATGCCAGCTACAACAGTACCATGTGAATGCCTGTTCTCACTTTCAGGTGACATTGTAAACAAGAAGCGGGCAGCATTATCTCCTGCAAATGTAAACAAACTTGTTTGTCTGAGCAATTGGCTGAAGTAGGACTGAGTGGACTTGTAGGCTCTAAAGTTTTACATTGTTTTATTTTTGAATGCAGTTTTTTGTACATAATTCTACATCTGTAAGTTCAACTTTCATGATAAAGAGATTGCAGTACAGTACTTGTATTAGGTGAATTGAAAAAAACTATTTTGTTTTTTACAGTGCAAATATTTGTAATAAAAAATAAATATAAAGTGAGCACTGTACACTTTATATTCTGTGTTGTAATTGAAATCAATATATTTGAAAATGTAGAAAACATCCAAAAATAAACAATAAAATATCATTTATTTAAATAACAGAGCGATTAATTTTTTTAATCGCTTGACAGCCCTACTTAATTGAGGAAATTAAAATAAAGAAAAATGCCTACAATAAAAATTGATCTGATCTGAAATTATGAAGAAAAAAAGAAAAGTCTAATTCTACCAACCCTAACACAGAACTTAGTGTGCCTGCGTCTACATAACCTCTGTCCATTTGTCATTAGAGAGACAAGGTGGATGAGGTAATATCTATTATTGGACCAACTTCTGAGAGAAGGTAAAAGATATTACCTCACCTACCTTGTCTCCTGAATCCTGGGACCCACATTGCTACAACACTGCAAACAACAGTGGAAGGTATTCATTTGTTATTGTCTGTTCCTGTTTTGGTGGCAGATTGTTCTCTACCATGATACTATCCCTGCCATCCTTCTCTTTTCTCCCGGGGCTATATACAGTTTCTCTCATTGCTTTTTGGTTCAATCTCCTTTATCAGCTCTGATCATTCTGAAGAAATGTCATTCCTGCACTCTCTGATTTTGGGTACAAGCATAAAATGTCTGAGGAGGTGGGGGAACTTTTTCTAATGATAAAATTCTAATGAGCCATGGAGTCATAAGCATAACACACCTTTCACACGGAAATGTGGGTTGTGGATTTCTTTGCTTTCTGCCCTCCCACCATATAGCAGCAGACAACATATTGTTTCAGGGACAATCCATTCTCCCTTAAGCATGTCTATCTAATCTGTCTATCTGAAAAAACGTTCCTCACTATTGGTAAAGAATTTATCCTCAAAACACCACTGCGAGACGTGGAGGTAGCATCATCTTCATTTTGCAGGCAGGGAACTGAGCCACAGAATGAGTTGTCCAGGGGAGTTTATGGACAAATTGGGAACTGAACTCAGCTCTCCAGAGTCCCATTTTAGAGCCTTAATCACAAGACAATCTTCCTTCTAGGATGCTAGCTAACGGGAGTTCCTATGGAATGTCATGTTTTAATCATGCCACATTTATATTCTAATGACATGAATATGATCCCTCAAAGATGCAGATGGAAATTATGACATGAGCAACGATCCCACACTGATTCTGCTAACCCCCAGTGCCGAAGTGATAGGTACACCTGACTATGGACATTATAGGTAGAGGCTGAGGTCAGAGGACGTGCACAAAATCTACAGATGAAAATGAAATAAGCTTCTCTGTATATGGGACTGTGATGTTCAAGGCTGGGTATTGTTTGGAGCTTTTTTCATTAAGGCAGTCACTGCTTCATTGCACTGCCTTATGAAGTGGCAGCATATGAGGCAATGTGACATCAATCACTCTCCAGCACTCTCCAGCTGTTCTTTGGATTCCTCACTCCCTCAACATCTAATCTTTTGCCAATTTCTCATTTATTTTAAAGATTTGCTTGGGGGAAATGGTACAGTTCCAAGGGTGCTGTGAAGCGGCATGTTTACCAGACAAAAGAGAACACGTTTTTGTCACGCTGTTTTTGGAAGGGTTCCTCCAAATTGCTCCTCCTTCCCTATTCATTTCCAATTAGGAATTGGAGCTCCCCATTTAAAAAAATTTAAAAATCCAGTTTTCCAGCTAAAACTGACAAAATCCACTGTTCCAGGTATAGGCACAGACTCTGTGGGTGCTTCGGGGCTGAAGTACCTTTGGGGAAAAAAATATGGGGGGCCACTGGTCAGCTGTTTGGCAGCTGGCGGGATGCACTCAGGGGAGGGCAGAGAGGAGCCAGCTTCAGGCGGACGTGGGGGCCTTGTGGGAGGGAGCTGAGAGAAGTGAGCGAAGGGCGGGTGTGGGGGCTGGAGGAGGGGGCACAGCAGGGGTGGGAGGAGGCGCAGCGAGGGTGGGACCTCGGGGGAAGGAGTGGGAGGAGGTGCAGCGAGGGTGGGACCTCGGGGGAGGGGTGGGAGGAGGCGGAGCATGGGCGGGGCCTTGGGGGAAGGGGCAGAGTGGAGATGTGGCCTCGGGGTGGGGCGCCCACCTGGAAAAATAAAAGTCAGTGCCTATAGTTCCAGGTGAAGGTCACTAATGTTATAGGGGATGAGCTGACCCAGTAACTTTCATCCCACAGATCTTTTCAATACTATCTCCAGAGAAATCAGAGATGAAATCCTATTAGGTCATCGAGCAGAATTGTTCCCTACAGTCTGTATTCTACAGCACTTTGTCCAGCGTAGCTTTTAAGGAGTCAAATGATGGGGTTTCCACTTTTTTCCCGGGAAGATGGCTGCAAAGACTATTAAGAATTGTTTTCTGATATTGACCCTTTGCCATATTCCTTCAAATTGCTCCTGGTTATGTCCGTTGGGACCAACTAAAATTATTCCTCTTCCCCTGCCTTCTCCTTGGTGCTTATGCCCTTCAGAATGTCCTATGTCTATTGCTTAATCCATGGTATTTTTATAGTTTGAATGGCTGTCCTAGTATCTGGGCAGAGTACTATGCCTGCACAGGTACTGCTGAGCCAAGGTGGGCTAGATTTAGCACTGGTTCATGCTGGTTGCTGGTGCTGTAAGGCCATGTGTAGGGCCTTGAGATGGGAAGGCCACCAGTGAGGGTTTGTGGAGGGCAGTTAGGAAAGGAGGGATGGGCAGTGATTGGAAAGGGCACGGATCCAGTGTATTCCCTCAACTGAGAGAGCTCTTATGGTGTTCCAGATGCAAACTAAAGCTTCCACTCTGTCAAAAATCCTGAGTGAGATCAGAGGCATCAACTCCACCTGCCCTCCCCTTGGGTAACTCCCTAGCCACACACACAGTGGCATCATTGTCCTGGTCCTTTCCTAAAGGATTACAATCTAGATTACATTTGGGTCCTGTAGGAGTATATGAGTGTCAGGTTTGGACTCCATTATAACTGTCTACGGTGTGCGGTTTATTTAGTTATTTATTTATTCTTGCTCTCTTTCAATCCTAGGGGTTTGTCCAGAACAGTTTCTCTGTTTTATTTCATGTTGTCTTACCCGAGTATTTTGCTATCTTCACCCTTCCAGGAATGCTGCTAAACTCATCTGTTTTTTTTGTTTTTGTTTTTTTTGTGGGAAAGAGGTGACTGTATTGGCAGTGGGTTTGTAGGCCTTAGGAAGGCACAGCTGGAGTCTTGAGCTTTGATTATCTTGTGGGCAGTTTAATAACTGCAGAATGGTGTAGGTGGGTACCTGAAAGTCTGAATTACTTTTACTGGAGACTATAATTTTTGTCATTGTGTGGGTATTTTTTAAAAGATATGAGTGGGTTTGGAAGGATTAGATTTTTTTGTTGGTAAATGTCAGTTGAAATTGATTTCACAATACACACACACAAACAGATAACATATTTCCATTGATAAGAACTGAAATTTACAGCTAGGCAAAGTAAGAAAAATGCTGCTTGATAACTTCTTAGAATTTGATTTAAGGCTACTTACTTTGTATATTTTGGATGTGATGTTAACAATTTGTATCTTAATGGTTTTAAGACTTTAACTTTTTGAATCTCAATGACCACTCATTAAATAAATTGTCTGATTTCCCCCCACCCCTATAAAATTGAATGAAAATGTAAATAATGTTTAAAATGCTTAAAACCCATAATTTTGCTCAACTGTGAGAATTTAAATAGATAAAAATTAGAACTTAAAAAAAAAAGTTGATATTATTCTTTGAAACTATAAAAAAAAAACCACTTGAATTTTGCCAAGTCTAGATATGAGGTGCCTACAGCTTGGGATTGGTGACAGAGAAGCCACGATAAACAAACATTCTCTGTCATTGTATCTCTCTGGTTTTGTAAATAGCTTTGACATATAAGGCCAAGTCCATGTAGAACCAAATCGAGTTCAGTTTGCCTCACTCCACGACCCCTCTTCTTGTTCCTGCTCTGTCTGTCAGTTTTTCTCTCTCAGACAGTATTCTCAATGGCATGAAACTGTCATCCAGCTCAGTGTGGTATAGAGGCTGATATTTTAAAAAATTGATACACCACCATATTGTGGGTTGCTATTATCTTTTATTGTGATATTTCCTATAACTAGAATGGGAAATATTGCAAATAGCTCTGTAAGTCAACTGCTACTACATGAGGCATATGCAGCTACATGATTGCATGGGAGGTATTATGATTCTGTTTCTTATGTACTGTACCTTCACATATGATTCTTTCTGTCTTCTGAGGGAGTCGAGAAGGCTGTTTTATAGAGGGAGCGCTCTCTCTCTCTCTCTCGGAAACAGTTCTATTAGTTCTAGGTTTTATTTATTTTGTTTTTAGTCATAAATCATTCTGACTTGAGAGTATGTGATTTGCTCCGTTTAATGCTGCATGTGGCAAATACCCAGATTTTACTGGCATCCACTGAAGTGAATATGATGTAAGCACATGATGTAGTTTAAGTCAGCACTTAGGCACCTACCAGTGTATTATCTATCTTAGATTTAAGTTAGACAGATGTAGCTTGAATAAATAGAAATGTTAAAAATCATAGTTTTTCTGTCTGTCTATCTAGATACTATATGGCCCTCCTCCCCAGAGTATCTGGGTGACTGACCCTTTAGCTGTTTGGATCTTCCAATAGTGAATGCTTTGGCAATATATCATATTATGTCCTTCACTTACCTTTTGTGGGCCTCTATGTTTGCTCCTGTCTATTCACCACTACCTACACTCTTCAGGTATGTCTCCCACTGCAGTTAAAAACCCACAGCTGGCCTGCTGGCTGACTCGGGCTTGTGGGGCTTGGGCTAAGGGGCTGGTTAATTGCAGTGTAGACGTTTGAGCTGAGAAGGAGCCCGGGCTCTAGGACTCTGCGAGGTGGGAGGGTCCCAAAGCTCAGGCTGCAGCCCGAACTGGAACATCTACACTGCAATTAAACAGCCCCTTAGCCCCATGAGCCTGAGTCAGCTGGCACGGGCCAGCCGTGGGTGTCTAATTGCAGCGTAGACATACCTTTCAAGTCTTCACACCATGTATTATGCTCCCATTGCCACTGGCACTTGACTGCACTCATAACAGTGGCTCAGATCCTGAAAGGTATTTAGGTTCCTAATTCCCATCTTGAGTTAGGTGCCTAAATACCTTTCAGGATCTGGGCCAATGTCCTTGAAGTCAGTAAGCCTAGAGTTGGGTAAATGAATTCTAACTCCTCCCGTCCCCCCCAGCCTTCTCTTAATTGGAGCCACAGTCCATTTTTAGAACCAAACCTTTTGTTTTTTTGAGGCTCTGAAACACTTGGGTATCTCTCTCACATATCCATCTAGTTTATCATAGGTCTGTGCTATTCAGAGTTCCAGCAGGATAAGTAGCCAGAAATACCAGGAGTCTCATGAGAGAGCCTTTCCTTATGAGGTCTCTAGCTTGTTTTGCAGACATGCGATATGGATTCGTCTGAGAAGGATCCAGACTCAAATTCTCAACTCTTTGTGGTTTACTCATCACGACTAACAATGACCTAGTCCTACATGGCATTGAGAGCCTTCTAAGAGATACTGAACACTCTCCACTTCTGTTGTCCTCAGCAGGAACTCAGCCTCTTGAAGATTGGGCCCAATGTTCTTGTTTCTGAAAACAGCCTTTTCTGAAATTTCATCCCCGTATGCCCTTCCCTTGTCCTGATATTCAGCCTGGCTGTGAGTGAGACCTTAGATGGAGACTGAACTCCCAGTCAAATGCCCTTCCCCATTGGTCAGACTACAGGAAACTGAGTAATGAGCATATCAACCAACTTCAAACTGTTCAGTTCCCTTGGGGTATTGAAGTGCCCCTCACTGTGAGGCAGAGATCTCCCACAATGCATTCCTATTCAAATTCCTATTTATGCAGAGTAACCTTTTGCTTAAGGAGAATATTTAAATCATTACACCATACAAGCCACTTTACCTTATTTAATGTATAAAAATAAATCACATATTGAACCAGAGGGGCAGACTGTAGAATGGTATAAATCCTGTGCAAATGGCCAGAGACTTTGTGTTTAAAAATACAACTGTGATCTCATTTTAACTTTTTAAAAAAATATTTAAAGCAAACAAAGAAAAGGAATCGTGACCTTGTTAAAGCAAGGAGCTATGATTTCGGAGTTAGGATTATGGTTCTACTCTTGTGCTGTGGGCAACTTACATAAGGCAAAACTTCCAAACTTGGGTGCCCCAGATGAGGAACTGAAATCCATATTTAGACACCTAAATAAAAGTGCCCTGACTTTCAGAGGGGCTGAAACACCTTCCATTAACATTTGCAATTCAGAATACTTCTGTTTAGGCATCTACAGTGTACCAACTTTGGCCTTATCCTCTGTTTGTCTTAATCTGTTTTTGAAATGAGCATGCTATTTTCCTACTGCACAGGGCTGTTGTGAGGATCAGTTAATGTTTGTAAAGTGTTTTGAGATCTCTGGATGGAAGGTGTTATAGATTTACAACTCACTGAGTGTGTTTGCCTGATTAAGAATATGTTTCTGTCTTGGGGTGAAATTCACCTTGTGCCAAGGGCCATGCTCCATTTAAGTCCTCCAAGTGTAGGGTTAAGTGGAATTTAGGTAGGGCATAGACCTGCATGAGGCTTGAGCAGAGAAATAAATCAGGGTTCTCAGCCGATGGGTTGGGAGCCAAAATTGGGTTGCTCAAATGTTTCAAAGGGCTGCGTGGCTCCTGTGGCTCCTGTCCCACAGGACTGGCTGGGCTCACCTCTCTGCTCCAGGCACTGCAACCTCTGAGGTCCCAGCACCACTCAGGTCTAGCCCTGCCGTCATGACGACAAGAGTCCAGGTAAGCTGAATTTGAGTGAGTGGCATGGCAACCCCATGAGCCAGGTCACAACTCCACTCACACATTTGGTCCAGTCAGGTGGGTGGAGCCCAACCTGAGGGGCACTGCAACCCCAGAGGTTGAAACGCCCGGAGCCAAGCCCAGCCAGCCCCTCAGTACAAGAGCTGCAGGAGCCGCCACTCTTGGATGAGTGCCAGGCAGGACCCAACCCGTCAGGGGGTAGGATCTGACCGAAACCACCCAAGGGCCTCCACCCCCAGACTATTTAGTGGGTCATGACAGGCCATAAACATTTACAAATGATTTCTAAGCCCCAAAAGGTTGAGAACCACTGGAATAAATTACCCTTTTGAAGAGGCTCAATTTGGCTTTGGCATTTACTCCACTTTCACTAGGACATTGCAGACCACCTGGGAATGGCCAAACTAGGCATTAGAGTATTTTGGGTGCTTATTTCTACAGCTAGTATAGGAAGAGGAGAACCCCAATAATTGTTCTCACTGAATGTGGGACCAGTCCTATAATGCTGGATTTTACATTATGCTGAAAGTAGTACTGAAACATTAGACACTCTATAGCCCCTCCAAAAATATAAAATCTTGTAATTGCCATTGGTTTTTCTGCCGAAAGATTTATCAGCTGGTTTATTAGTTTCTTTATTGATGATTCATTATTTATTATCATTGTAGTATTTATTTGCCTCTCATGGTTTGCAGACATGGCAAATATTGCTAATTTGTATATTAGATTGTAATTTAATATTATAAAGTAGAGTGAAACCCCATGGTTATGGCCTAAGAGCATATAGCAGATATTGTTGCAATTAACAGTACCACTGCTGGGGAAAATCGGATGCTTTTTTTTTTTATTATTATTTCTGTTCATGTAAGCATAGGATCTTTTTCTGTCTATTACATCTTCACACTTTAGCTCATCACAGCTTCAAAACTCATCAAGTGAATTCTCTAGACACGTAGAATGCAAACTGACATAGTCTAAAAGTATGCCATTGTAGCCCTCAACTGTGATGAATACATTAACGAGGCCAACTGACAATTCTCCCACACCGCCTACTATAAAGAACTCAAAGAAGACCCTATATCACAATTTGCTTAAGGATATCATCAAATCCTTACCCAAACAACTCCAAGAGAAACTCTACAAACTCATCCCCCATGAACCCACCCCAGGACCTTCTACATGCTTCCCAAGATACACAAACAAGGGAACCCCGGCAGACCCATCATATCTGGCCATGGCACTCTTACTGAAGAAGTATTGAGAGTCATAGAAACCATCCTCAAACCACTCACCACACAAAGGGGCAGCTTCTTCCAGGACACAATTGACTTCCTCCACAAACTCTTCAACATTAACAGCCTCCCTCAGAATATCATCCTCCCCACCATCGATGTCACTTCCATGTATACCAACATCCCTCACAATGACAGCATAGCTGCCTGCCTCAAATATTTACAAGACAACGGACAACCTTCAGATATCCACCCCAAACTCATCCATTTCATTCTCACCTGTAACAATTTTACATTCAACAACAAACACTTTGTCCAAACCATGGGAACAGCCCTGGGTACTAGGATGGCTTCCCAATATGCCAGCCTCTTCACGGGCCACCTTGAAGAATTTCTGGAAAAGTGCACCACAAAACCAATGATGTACCTGAGTCACATTGATGATATTTTCATCCTCTGGACAGACAGCTTAAACTCCCTCATAGATTTCCACCACAAGGTCAACAATCGGTACCCATCCATTAAACTCCCTCTGTAACATTCACAGACTAGCATCAACTTCCTGGACGCCACAGTCAGTTTCAGGAGTGGAACCGTACAGACAACCATTATACAAGAAACCCACGGATCACCACACCTACTTTCATAGATCCAGTAACCACCCCAAATACACCAATAAATCTGTCCGCTATAGCCATGCATTCAGATACCACAAAATATGTTCCAAGGAGAAAGTCCAGGATATACATCTTAATACACTCAAAACCTTCTTCACCAAACGAGATGAAATAAAGAAATAGATCACATCAGGGAACAGGCAACCCAAACACCCTGAGAGAACGTACTTCAATAGAGAAATAATACCCCCGCTGACCACACACTGCTATTGTCACCTACCACCCCACCTTGGAATGCCTACGGGATATCATCAAACAACGACAACCCAAACCCAATGAGGACCCCATCCTGAAAAAAATAATCTTTCCTGAACCCTTACTTCTGGCTTTTCAAACAATCCACCAACCTCTCCAAACTCATTATCAGAAGCCAGCTTCCCACAGACCAGAACACACCAACTCAAAGCGGCGCTATACATTGCCAGAACAACAGATGCAAAACCTGGTGACATATCTCCACTGCTACAATGATCAGCACTGCCCACAACACACCTTTCAAGATCCATGGAGCCTATACAGAGAAGTACCACCCCTTGGGGGGAACATACTGGTTCAGCCTGCCCTTGCTGAGGGTCCTTCATTCTGATCCAAAAACTAACATCAGATTGTAAATAAGAGGTCAGACCCTGCTGGAAGGGTTTGAAAGACTGAAATCTCCCAGATTCCCCAGGTGAAAGATGGCTGACTTCTGGTAAGCCTAGCACACATGTAGACTGTTTGTTGTTTTCTGGTGTGTTTTCTCTGACATGCTTTTGTCCTACAATAAATGTACTGTGCTCTGCGAAAGCTGGCGGGTCATTGATAGACACTGTCAGAGCTGTTTGAGCGAGAGAGTAAAACTTCAGGGTTTAGACTAAGGTCAGACCTGCAGGGATAAACACAGTGAAGTGCAGGGGGACTGTGAGCATAAATCCCCGGTCTGGAGGGAAAGGGATGTGGGCCCTAACCCCATCAGTGGTGATGGCTGAGAAGATACAGATTAAGTATATAAAGTTGATACAATAGTCGCAAAGAGATGCATGTCAGTAATATCTGCCTCAATGCCATTTAGATGATGGCTTAGGCTATTAGGAAGAATTCCTAATAGGAAATAATAAGCCTATCACTCAAGGCATTTAGGCTTGAGAATATACTGCATTATGATGTAATTATTTGTATAGCCTCAGTGGTGGGGTAGGTGCCTTATAGACAGGTAAGAAGTCACATGGTGAAATCCTGTCTCCATTGAAGTCCATGGCAAAACTTCCATTGGCTCTCATGGGGTCAGGATTTCACCCCAGATCTCCAAGGAACCTTCAAGCGACATACCATAGAGAACAATCCTCCACTGGTCCCCTGGGGGGATGGATTAGATGGTTAAATTATTTTTTCCACCTCTAACATCTATTAATTTTAAAATGCTGTTATCTTTGGAAAGGGGAGGGTGTATTCCTAACCTCCCAACTGCTCGTGAGCCTCCAGCAGTTCTTGTGGTTTAGAATATCCACGTGCCTCATCTTTTGTCTTGCATATCAAAAAGGGGGGGGAAACCAAAGCACAAGTCAGATCGTGCTTGCAAGCCATGTGAAAATCCAGCTCATTGCTCCATCTTAAACTCTACTGATTCAAGGAGGAATCTTTTAGTTCTGCTCACTAGTGCTGTTTCGGGAAGATCTTATGAACTGCAGGAAAGGCGGGTTCATTGCGAGGTGAGACAACGGAAGCAGAGTTCCAGTAATAGCTTTTAACAATTAATCTCTGCTTCAGGAGTCTTTCTGGAATTGGCAGGTGGAAAGTGCCAGGCTTCGCACAGTCTGCATCACAGTAAGACTGTGGGTAGAGGGAATTAGGAGTGCAAGATTCATACACTGCTCTTTCATTTGGCCAGTTATTCTGGTTTGCCGCTCCTAAGATGCCAGAGAAAAATGTTCTGCTGTTCCCATGAAATTCACAATCAAGCTGCTCGTGGTGGAAATTCCTGCTGCTGTTTGTCTGAACACATCAGTTATGGGCTCCACCACTAAATCAGCTCTTTCTCTGTCTGAAGGGAAATATCATGCTCCAGGTTTTGGGACTCTAGCACTAGTCTGTGATAAAGGCTCTTCTTCCTATGGTGCAAATGA
This sequence comes from Platysternon megacephalum, assembly GCA_003942145.1. Lineage (NCBI taxonomy): Eukaryota > Metazoa > Chordata > Testudines > Platysternidae > Platysternon > Platysternon megacephalum. The sequence continues at coordinate 5,846,792 of QXTE01000073.1, forward strand.
ATTTCATGTTGGTGAGAGGCGCTGGCTCAACAAAAAGGCACAGCATGGGTAGCAGCAGCATACGCTATCTGTATCCTAGCCAGTTGCCTGACTTGCAGCAAATGCTTCCAGGTGTGATTTGGTAGTTCAGTCTCTCCACATCTGTTCAGGCCCAGGCCTCCCTCTAATGCAACTGACAACTGGGGCCAATTCGTGACAACTGGGGTGGTGTTCTTGTGTGATGTATCCATGGGGAACTAGTCTGAGACCACCAAGCCCACCTCGCATGGGCCAGTCGACAGCCATCCCTGGGTAAGGACTTTCACTTATCACTGAGCTGGATTGGAGCCAGTGGCCTGCAGATGAAAGGCCATGTAGTCCATTAACTCACCCCCTGGGCCATCGAGGCCAATGGAAGATGGAAAGTTTGAAATGTTGGATAGTATGTTCTGAGTAAAGGTTTCAATAAAACCCTTTCATGCTGTGAGAAGGCCAGAGCTAAAATGCAAATGCAAAACTCAGCCCAGTCTAAAATGAGAATGTATTCCTAGGGGGACATTAAGGATGGATGGTAGGATGGATGGCAGAATCTCCACTTCCACCCAGGGACTGGGAGTGCTGCTTTCTCATTGTCCAAGCCAAACTCCTCTGGACCTACCTCAAGTGAGGCTGATCCCCATATACAAGTGAGAGCGATGGGCAGAGAGGAAGTGATCCGTTACAGGCCTATCCCCCTTCCTGGAGGAAGTGAAGAGCAGCTTTCTTCCTTCCTTGAGCGCTTGTCTGTGTGCCATGTGGTCCCGTGTAGAATAAAGTGTATGACCCTGTCTCAGATGTCTGTGCAAGTGCTGAAACTGGCCCTAACTGTCTTTTACGGAGTTTCTGTGACAGATATTGCAGCCACATGCAGTATCTGTGAGAACCATGTTGTATTACAATTTATGTATTCTCTGTATCGTTGTGGGTTTGGGATTGAATTCAGCTCCATTGGGGAGGGTTACAGGTCCTCCAGGAACTAAAAATTGTGTCTGTCTCGCTGGGACCAGTCCATAAACAGCTCCAGAAAAGTACCATCTTTGCGATAGTTTGTGTATACTGGTTCAAACAGGTACGTGACTTCTGGCATAAAAAGGCTGAGTTTAATCTGACATTTTTTTGATTCAATAAACAGACATGATCTTTTTCCCCGGGGGACCCCACCCTGCTGAACTATTGGAAAGACTGGAACCTGCCAGGTCCCCCATAGGTCTGATGGGCGGCTTCTGGTATGTTCAGACTCTGTTATTGTTTTCTGTGTGTGCCTTTGTCCTTAAATGAAGGTACTCTGCTTTGGAAGAGCTGTTTGGGTCACTTGTAACCGCTGAGACACATTGGTCATAGCCCTTGGAGAAAAAGCAGAGAGATTGGATGTTAGTCAGACCTGCTCAAAGAGAATCATAGTGAGTGCAAGGGACTGCCACCTAAATCCCAGGTCTGCAGGGAGAGGAACACGGATCCTTTCCCAGAGAAAGCTGGCAGCTAACAGCCTGAGACCTTGAGCGGGCATTCCTGAAGCAGACCACGGGGGTAGGAGGAGGGGGGTTTAAAGGTGCAGTTACCCTGAAACTTTGACTGTTTCTTTAATGCTTATGACGCTGCTGCCACCCTTCCTGCTTCCTGCCATTCAGGGAAGAGGGAAGCCCCTGATCTCTCTCTGGCTTTGATTTTATGATTCCAGAGTGTACCAGCCTTAGAAAATATTTCCTCTTTTATATCATTTGCTAATATTGTAATTAATTGGTTTGTGCATGTGCACACCTGTCCTCTGCTACATGAGGTGAGAAGTACTCAACTGTACATTGTAGATCATATACTGCTAATAGTTTTGGAGATGTGCCAAGAGGTGGAGGCCTATATTGATGGAGCAGGAGGATCTCAGTTCTACTGCTGATGGTTCTGTTCAGTTTTGAGTGGCCATGGTGTGTAGCATAGTGAAAACCAGGAGGCCGTGGGTGGCTATGGATTTGTTACAATAGGTAATGTCCCAACAGAGATGGGTGAAAGAAAAGTTGGATTTATTTGCACACAACAGCAATAACATAAAAAAACCAGGAATGTGATAAAATTAGCAAGGAACAATAGGTACAGGAAACATAAAGCCAGTATCAGATAATCTAAAATATAGACTATATCTTAATACTAACTGCAGGAGAGAACAAACTCTTTTCCCCAAAGCTTCCCCACTTACAGAGAACAATGTTCTGTCAAAGCAATTTGATCCTATTGGCTATTACTTGATTCATAGACCATCCCTACGAGTCTACTCTAAGGTGAATGTCACCTCACTGTGATTCTGCAAGATTTATGGATTACAAAATTTCCACTTCCACCCAGGCACTGGGAGTGCTGCTTTCTCCTTGTCCAAGCCAGCCTGGGAGATGAGGAGTGGGCCTAGGCTATGCTGGGCTGTTACAAGATCACTCGGGTGGTTGGAAAAATACTTTCTTAATAACAGCCCCGGGTTCTGAAGCTGAGTCCACCTGGTGGGAAGAGATTGCACAGCTACATGCTAAATATGCCTGCCTGTGCAGGTGACAAAAGGCTCTGGGAACAGCGAATGAGCAAGGGCAGAGGGAGGAATGGAACAGATGGGAGTGGGAGAGGAATTACAGAGCAAAAGCCAACAGCATGATCAATCTTTTATCACATTACCATTTTTTTACCCATCTTTAATCAGAATGACAGAACTTCAAAGAAAGGAGTGTCACCTAATTAAACTGCTGCTCCCAATATTTGCTGCTGTTGGGTGTGAATCACATAAAACTTTTCAGTAGTTTGAACACTTTTCCCTTGCTGCGAATCCCTTTTCCAACAGAGCCTAAGAGGCCAATCAAGTCGTAGACTGCTGTTAACCCCAGAAGAAGTCTTTCCTGTTTCCATATTTATGGGGAGCTACAACTGCCCAGTGAAGAAAATATCAAGTGCAAGATGGAAGACAAAAGAACTCTGATGTTTTCTCCTCTGAACTAACTTTGCCCATGTAGCTCCTAGCAATCCTGGAAACCTGAACTGCCTGTGATAGCAGCAGCAGCCTGGGACTGAAGCAACCAAAGGACAAATATGAATTTTGTTTTGTTAATTAGTACATTTCAATAATTTATCAGGCAAGAATAACAAATTGCGGGGGGTGGGAGAGGGGAGTTGAAGGGAGAAATCCTGTAATGACTTTGGAGACACTTATGCTTTGGAGTCCAGTGTTTCATGACTTGCCAGAGCAGTGAAACATTTTGTCCATAAAATATTTTACCGGTTCTAAGTATCAGAGGGGTAGCTGTGTTAGTCTGTATCCACAGAAACAACGAGGAGTTAATTTGGGTTTGAATAGGGACTGAGAGTGGCTGGCTCGCTACAAAAGCAATTTTCCCTCTCTTGGTATTGACACCTCCTCATCAATTATTGGGAGTGGACACATCCACCCTGACTGAATTGGCCTTGTTCTCCACTGGTTCTCCACTTGTAAGGTAACTCCCTTCTCTTCATGTGCCAGTATATTTATGCCTGTATCTGTATTTTCATTCCATGCATCTGAAGAAGTGGGGTTTTTTACCCATGAAAGCTTATGCCCAAATAAATCTGTTAGTCTTTAAGGTGCCATTGGACTCCTCATTGTTTTTACCGGTTCTGAAACTCTTCTAAGTGCTGATTCTTCACAAACCATCAGAGAAGGGAGCTTTTGATACGTGAGTGCCAGTAGCAACAAGCAAATTCACAGGCACTCAGCCACCACCACCACCCACACACCTGCTGCAGTCTCAACCTCCAGCAGTGCATCACAGGACCATTCGCCAGCATCCAGGGACAACTCTCAAAGCATGTGTTTGCCTGCACTGGGGAGGAGTTATGTTCATTCACTAGACTGTGCTTGCAGCATAGTGTAATATATTGGTTTAGGAATTGATATTGTCTCCCTCTAGTGGGTGGCCTGAGCAACTATAACAGCCTACTACTTCCTCCACGCTAAACGAGCTCTCTTGACGTGGTGTCTAAAGGCTTGCGGGTTTGGTAGTTAAGATCTGGGTACTATCCGTGCTGATGACTGTAGTGTCTGTGCGTATACAGCTGTGGTTCATCACAGTAGTGTTCTGCCCCAAACACATGCACTTCAGTGGATATCAGACATCGCAATTCACTGTTCAAGCATTCTGTTGTGTCTTTGCTCTCTACACAACATTAATAATATGAGGAAACCACGTGGACCCAGTTGGATTCCAAATACCCACCTTTACTAACCATACGCTAGGTCTAGCTATGTACGTATACTGCTGCTCTAAAAGGGTTCTGGTGGCTACTGCAGCAGAAGACAGGGAGGCCCACTAGAAGGCTAACTATTTAAAGGGCTATTACCCAATTCCTATACACTACACACCTCTAATTTATACGACAGCATCGCCATCCCAACCTGACAAGAAGGCTGAGGAACAGAGAGATGGTGACAGGTTAAGTGACTTAGAATCTGTGTTTACAGTATTGTTGTAGCCATGTTGGTCCCAACATATGAGAGAGAGAAGGTGGGTGAAGTAATATCTTTTATTGGACCAACTTCTTCAGGTCTGGGGAAGGAAGCAGAGTGTCTGAGCTAAATACAAGTGGGGACAGAATGTTAAGCAGAAGGGGTAATGCATGTTAGAGAGGTCACTTGAAATGAAGTGGGCAACTGGAGGTTCAATTGTTAAGTGGGATTTGAAGTGGGTAATTAAGGGTCGCAGGCAGTGTGGTGTGTTACAAATTGTTGTAATGAACTATACAATCAGTGTCCTGGTTAAGCCAATGGTTTTTGGTGTCTAGCAGAGTTATGAATTTAAGTTCCCTAGTTCTCACCTCCCACCCCACACTGGACCCCATCTGAGGTATCATCAAACAATTATAACCCATATTTGGGGGGGGGGGCACATCCTGAAAGAAATCTTTCCCAAATGCCCATTTCTGGCCTTCAAACACCCCCGCCCCACCTCACCAAACTCATCCTCAGAAGCAAGACCGGGACATACCAACTCAAAACAGCACCAGGCTCTGTCAGAACAACAGAGATGCAAAACCTGCAGATATTTCTCCACTGCTACGATGATCAATACGCCCTACAACACACCTTTCAAGATCCATGGGTCTACACCTGCTTATCACAGCATGTGGTGTACCTCATCCATTGCATCTAATGCCTCAGTAACAACTATCTGGGTGAAACCAGACAATCACTACACTCTTGAATGAATGCGCACAAAGAAATGATAGTAGACAAAAATATCATATCACCTGTGGGTGAAACTTCTCATAAAATGATCACACCATTATCCATATCTGATCTTTCAGTACTTGTCCTCAAAAGAAACCTTCACACTTTCCAAAGGTGAGCCTAGGAACTTGAACCCTTTATGTGTAACAAATCTAACCCCCAATTGTCCACTTTGACTGCCTCCAACATGCATTACCCCTTCTGCTTAACAATCTGTCTCAATTTGTATTGAGCTCAGACATTCTGCTTCCTTCACCAGACCTGAAGAAGAGCTCTGTGTGGTTCAAAAGCCTTCCACCACCAGAAGTTGGTTCAATAAAAGATACTTCCTCACTTTCCTTGTCTCTACTGTATGACAAATGCTAGCTCATTAGCAAAATGTAAATGCTTCAAAGACCACTGTGCAGGAGCGCTGCCAGCTTTTCCGGTGCCCTAGGCGGCGGAAGGTCCCGCCCCCGAATTTCAACAGACGGCCGGGGCGCCGGCACCCCGCAAATAGTAGTGCCCTAGGCGACCGCCTAGGTCGCCTAATGGGTTGCGCCGGCCCTTCCACTCTGCTAAACTTCGTCACCATAGCAGAGATGAATGTGCATCAGCAGTGTTAATCAAATTGGTAGGAATGATCACAGTGCTTGAAAGTCCTCATTATATATGTATCAATAAAGTGCAAAGATGATTCCATACTCAGGAAAGGCTTAAGGTCTTTGTCTCATTAAATCATTAGAAATGCCACAACGCTTATGTGAAAAAGAGGTTCTAATGATTAAAAACCACAAACTTGAAAGTTAATCAACAGTCTGCTCTTCAAATGAAGTGGAGTGGGCTGAACCCAATTTAAAAAGAGGGAAGAAGTTTAAAGTAAATGACACTTTGTAATGCTTGCAACATCTTTTCATTATACAAAAATGTCATATGTTTTTGCAAATTTCAGAGGCGGTGCAGAGATTTATGCAGCAAAAGAGCAGCCGGGGAGGGGGGGGATCTGAGTTTGAAGTTTGGAAAATTTGGCTTTTTTCCCCTTTTGAATAATATGGGCTATTTTAGCTTATTTTATCTAAACTAAGTGTTTAACAGACTGAAGGGGGAAAAGCAGCCCGTAAACTGAAATCAAGGACAACTGTCTATGCATTATTGCATAGAGCACCAATCCCTGTGTATTAAGGCTGTTTGCTCACTAAAGAGGTTGGCAGGTGGTCTATTGGAGTGCTTATGGTTTAAGCCTGGATTTCCCATCCCTGGGTTCTGCTTCTGGCTTTGTTGCTCCTTCACTGTGATGTTGAACAGTGCTCATATGTACCGATCCATGAAAAGAGGATGCAGTCAGACTCCTCTTACCTAAACCCTACAGACTCCACAGTATCTGAATTTAGGGTTATGTCCTGTAATGTGCAGGGGTGCTGGAACAGTTTGTTTAGTGGGGGTGGTGAGAGCTGTTGAACCAAATTGTAAACCCTGTATATGATGGAAACCACTTCAAGCCAGGGGGTGTGGCAGCATCCCCAGAATCCCTAGTTCCAGCACCTATGGTAATGTGCATTGATTACATGGCAAAATTTATCCTCTGTCTGAGCCTCTTTATCACAATAAATTCCATGTATTTGTTACTATTAAGAAAAGCAGGTTTCCCTTGCCATAATATCTACTCTGCAGCCTTCCTTGATCCCTGTAATGTACTGAGAGATCTGCAGATGAAAGGTGCTGTGGAAATCCCAGGTATCCTTCTAAAATAATAATAAAGATCCAGACACACAGACAGAGAGAGAGTGAATCTTCAACTTGGATTCTATAAAGTAAACAACTTAGCTAGGTTTTCTTGGCAAGATTCCTCTGCCAGCGATGGATATGCCACCTCCCACTGGGGCTAGAGGTTGAGTGAGATTATGCCTGCCTTAATTGCTCCTTTCAGATCACCATGTTATTACTGTACATTGAGGCAGCAGGGATACTATTAAGCTGTATTCAGCTAAATATAAAACATTGGCAGGCCAGGTCCTCCGCTGCTGTAAATGGGGAAAAACTCCACTGATGTCAGCGGAGCTGCTGCCCTTTACACCAGCTGAGGAGCTGGTCCGGTATCTACAGAGTCTAATAAACATTTAAAAGCAATTAAAACCAACACAGAAACTCAGACCACACCAGAATTCTGACTTCAGGTTGCTGTGTCATTCCCCACCCCGCTCTGGTGTGGCCAGCTTACAAAGGGATCAGGGTTGCTTGCTGTTCAGAGGATCCCCTTAGAGGACCATATCCGCTGCAATAATCAGGGCTCTGGTGACACACCAGTTCCTTGCTTCTGTGAATTGCCGGCTGGCCCTTAATTGAGGTATATGCTCTTCCCCTGTTTGCATCCTTTGTAGTGAGACCAAGCCTTTGTGGTGAACTATTGTGCTCTCCGTTACCAGAGAACTTTCTGCAGAAGATGGGCCACGGTGCAACTTGCTGAGGGCCTTTGGAGAACAACAGCCCCTGTGTGGGATGAGTGGGTCTGCAGAGGTGGGAAGGAGGCAGGTATAGTTACTCCCAGAGCTCCTGGGCAGCTATGGCTCGCACTCCCATTGCTATCACCTCTCCCAGGGTGCAGCATATGCTTCTCTAGCCCATTGGGGCCACCTCTGATCGCTGGCATGGAGGAGGGCTGGGCCATGGGCTGTTGGCACTATCCCTGAGCTATCCCTGAGGGCAAGGGTTGGGATTGCGTCTGGCCCCTCTGCAGGGCGCTAAAGGGATGTCTGCACTACATTGGAAACCCAGGTCTATGGGACCCGAGCTTGTTGACTCACTATTTCCAAGCCTGCGGTGAGCGTCCATGCTGCATGGCTAACCTGGGTTTACAGTTGCATGACCCTGGTCTCACAGCCATGCTAATGTGTCTATACTGCACTATGCAGATGTTCTGAGTCGGGTCTGGGGCTTGAGCTGCGTCCACCCTGCAAAATGACAGGACTTGGACCTGAGTCTTAGCTGGACTCAGGCTATGATCCAACCCGCTAGCAGAGTCCTAGGACCTGGCTCCCGAGTTCTTGCTGAACTGAGTCAGACTGATTTTCTGTGTGGACAGAACGGGGGCTGAGGTTCAAACCTGACTCAGAGCCCAGGTTTAGCATGCAGTGTAGACATACCCCGGGTGAAGGGGAAATGCTCCTTCTACACTCATTGCCCCCTTCACACCCAGACACAGTCTAGCCCTATGACAGTTCATGCTTCCTACACATGGCTCTTGAGGCCCACTGTGATAAGGTCCCTTCAGGATGGGTCAGGCTGAGGTCCCTTTCTAGTGTATAAAATAAGAGTTAGCTCAGGAAACCAGCCTGGGGCAGGATCTGGTGAAGGTCATTTGGGCAGGCCCTTCAGTAGCGACCCTAGTAAAGGAACACAGATCAGAGGTATAGATTGGGCCTCATTAGGCCTCAGCTGGAGTATTGTGTCTAGTTCTGGGTGCCACATTTCAGGAAGGATGTAGAAAAATTAGAGAAAGTCCAGAGAAGAGCAACAAAAATGATTAAAGGTCTGGAGAACATGACCTATGAAGAAGTGAGGTTTTTTACCCACGAAAGCTTATGCCCAAATAAATCTGTTAGTCTTTAAGGTGCCACCGGACTCCTTGTTGTTTTTCATCTATGAGGGAAGATTGAAAAAATTGAGTTTGTTTTGTCTGGAGAAGACAAGACTGAGAGGGGACATGATAACAGTTTTCAAGTACATAACAGGTTGTTAAAAGGAGGAGGGGGAAATTATTCTCCTTAACCTCTGAGGATAGGACAAGAAGCATTGGGCTTAAATTGCAGCAAGGGCCGTTTAGGTTGGAAACTGTCAGGGTGGTTAAGCACTGGAATAAATTGCCTAGTGAGGTTGTGGAGATTTCCATATTGGAGATTTTGAAGAGCAGGTTAGACAAACACCTGTCAGGGATGGTCTAGATAATACTTACTCCTGCCAGGAGTGCAGGGGACTGGAGTAGATGACCTCTTGAGGTCCCTTCCAGTCCTATGAGTCTAATTGTGTCTGATTTTCTTGGTCCTTGTTTCTCTCTTGTGGCCAGTAACCTGAGAGTTGGCCTTGTATCCTTTGAGTCTTTGCAATAGTTAAACTCTGGGATCCAGATGAACGTGAGTCTCTCCCACTCCTGTGTCCAAGGTTGAGCCCTGACCTGTCCTCTCTGACCCCGCAGCCCACTCTTAATGTCACAATTACCTCAAAGAAGCACAGTCCTTTCCCTCCCTCTCCTCATGGCAGGATTACCCCAGAATAATACCCAGAGGCATTTGGGTCATTCATATTCTCTAGCAACCTCCAATACGTCTGTTAGTCTATAACAGGGGTCGGCAACCTTTCAGAAGTGGTGTGCCGAGTCTTCATTTATTCACTCTAATTTAAGGTTTCGCGTGCCAGTAATACATTTTAACGTTTTTAGAAGGTATCTATAAGTCTATAATATATAACTAAACTATTGTTGTATGTAAAGTAAATAAGGTTTTTAAAATGTTTAAGAAGCTTCATTTAAAATTAAATTAAAATGCAGAGCCCCCCGGACCAGTGGCTAGGACCCAGGCAGGGTGAGTGCCACTGAAAATCAGCTTACGTGCCGCCTTCGGCACGCGTGCCATAGGTTGCCTACCCCTGGTCTATAAGGTGCCACAGGACTCTTTGTCGCCTTCTAGCAATCTAGTGGCACTGAGGGTGGTGCTCCCCATTTTGGGTGCACAGGGGACTGGTTCCTCTGCTTAGCTCTTACTAAGATTAATGGGAGTTACAAACATGCATCAAGGACAGAACGAGTATACCTCTCAATATTATGTTATTGCATCTATTTTTGCTATTAGATACCCTTGTATTTTTAATTACCTTTTATTGGTACAACGATGTCAACCTTTTCTGTGGAACACAAGCTGTGTTTTCTCCACTATTCAGTATTCAGCAAATGCAGTAACCTCAGGGTCACACAAACTAGTACCCTGTGTTCCTCTAAGGCAAAATGTAGCCTAGTTCAGAGGGCTGGGCACTAACCCTCTGCAGTACCAAAGCCTCATTTAAGTCTTTAATGCAAAAACTGAGCGGAATCTCAGCCCAAAGAAATCCTTTTGTCCCAGCTCAAAAGAAGATCCTTTGATGTCAATATGCAGCCTAGTCTCCTATTTATTATTTTTTATTATTCTGTTAACAGATGAAATGAAGCAAGACTATTCATAAATTAAATCTTTAATGTAAAGTTCTATAAGGCACCCCTTATAGAAAAGTCCTGTGAAATTAATAGAAAATAAGAAATTGATTATACTTTTTGGCCAATGTATGGAAGTTAACAGAGAATTGTATCCCTGCTTTAAAATTAGGTAGCGTGATTAAAACACCTATAGAATTTAATATATAATGAGATCTTAGCTCTATGTTTTAAAGTTATTCGTGTAGAATCCTAACACATTTCTATAGAATCCTGTGACATTCTAAAGGAATTTTTCCATAAGGGACCTGATTGACATACTCTCTCTATGTATATCCACAGAACAGGTTAACAGAAGGCAGCAGTTACAGATTGTAAGCTGTTTGGGGCATGGAATGTCTTTGTTCTGTGTTTGTCCTGCACCTAGCACACTGGGGTTCTGGTCCATGACAGGTGCTCCTAGACACTACAGTTATACAAATAATAAAAATAATAATATATAAGCTTCCCACCTTGACATGCCAGCATGTCTCAGGTTGTCCCTCTAGGTCAGGACTATCAGTCTATTTCAAGTACATGTCCGTTTAATCCATTTATCAGCTGACACACATGGGTGCCAGTTTGTGCTGTTTTTCGTAATATTTTGTAAACAGTCATCAGCTAGTGGTAACCTATCATCACTATTGTCTTGAGCTGGATTTGAACTGGTAACCTAGAGGTAAAAGGCTATCCATTCCCTCAAGTTTAAAATTTCTTTTTGGCTTGACTCATTGCTTTTTCGCTCTTATTTATTTGGCTTTTTAGCTTAGTTTCTGGGTGCAGCTGCCCATCCTGGTTTCCTAGAGGACTTACTTTGAGAAAATGCAGCCAGAAATATAGGGTAGTGCAATGACAATATTAAATGCCAAATGACCACTGCCTATCCTGCTGATCAATATTGTCTCTGTTTACTTGTAGTCCCCAGTCTGTATTCATCTGTTGTCTCTAGCCTTATAGATTATAAACTCTTTGGGGCAGGGACCATCTTTTTGTTCTGTGTTTGTACCATGCCTAGCACAATGGGGTCCTGGTCCGTGACTAGGGCTCCTAGGTGCTGTACTAATACAAATAATAAATCATAATAATAGATGTAGTGGACCAGTTTACTGCTCATGTTGTTCCTGTTCTGCAGCTAAACAGAGAACCTTTTTCTAGGGCTGTTGATCTAGCACTTTTCACAATCTCATTCTCTGTGTGTCTGTATAAAAGAGAGAGAGCTGGGCAAACTTTTTCAGTGAATAGTAAATTAGCATTTTTCAGGGCACCCAAACTATTTGTGAATTTGAGTCAAATTAGGCAAATATTTTGGCTGAAAAAAGTTAATTTTCCACCTTCAATGTCAAAACATTTTGGTGTGGAAAAACTGAAAAATAAATAGTTTTGGTTCAGAATGAACCAATTTTTTTTTTTTTGGTTCAGTCACCAAACTGAAAAATCAATAACTTGACATATAAAACAAACTAACTTTCTTAATTGCATCCAGCCAACAACTTTTATGTTAAATCTCAGCACAGTGATGGGGATAACACTAGGGTGATGGGGATAACAAACTAAACAGAATATGACTCTAAAGGAACCAATTATAAAGGCTGGAAAACTGTTTTTATCATAACAATACAGGCAGCTCCCGTAGCTGTAGAGTCCCTGCCAGATCCCACTCAAAAACAAGAGCCCCCAGAATGTATCACTGTCTGCATTTAAGCCCCAGTGTCACAAGTTTTTTGCCCTTTTCTACAATGTTGCAAATGTGTCATAATGAATGTGTGATGCAGTACCACTGAGTAGAACTCAGAAAAGGATTTTTTTCTTGAAACTTCTTTCAGCAGCATTTCAAATGTCACTTTTTTTTTTCAATTAAAATTTAAGACTAGAAGGGGGAAAAGCAGATGGGAATTCACTGCTTAAGGCTTTCATTAATTTTGACCTCCCAAGTGTCTTGTGCAAAGCACTGACTGGGCATCTGAACTCCTATTTGAATGAGTTATTTTAGTCATTAGACTTGTGTGACCTGTGACTTGTGTAGAACCTAGACTGTGAGCTTCTGCGGGCAGTGACTGTCCTTTTGCTGTATGTCTGCATGGTGCCATGCACAATGGGGCTCTGATGCCTGCTTGGGGCCTCAAGGTGCAATACAACTGAATAACAACATAGAAATGTCCCCCCACAAAGATGAAGTTGAACTAAATACAGGATACCAAAACATCTGAACACTCAAAATCCAAATCAAAATTTCACAGATTGAGCCTCTCTTTAGTGAAAAAGTCAAAGACAACTGACTGGGTGCAAAGCTCTTAGGTTCTGGGGGTGGGGAGAAAGGGAGTGCCTGATCCAATTTACAATGAAATCAGTGGGAGTTTTGCTTGATGGGGCTCCAGGGGCATAACAAATAAGCAATGAAAGAACTGTTGTTTTGGCAGTTCTTGTTAGACCCTAAAACCAGCTGAGCTAAAAAAAAAAAAAAAAAAAAAGAGAGAGAGCGTGAAATTGATTTCCTAAACAAAATGGCAACAGATGCCTAAATGTCACTGCCCCTTTAAACTCTGAACAAACTGAACCTTCTGTTCTTTCCCAGTACAGTTTGCAAGGACAACACTTTAAATGACTCCGTCTCTGCTTTGCAAATAGCTGCCCCGTTTCAGAACTCAAGGCATGTTTCCATGTGGCAAGATCTAATTCCAGACCTACTGAGTTATCTAGTTGCCTCTTTAAACCTTCTAAGCCAATCTCTACCCGGTAAACAGAAACAAGCAATAATAAGATGGTTAAGGGGGCAAGGAAGGGAAGAGGCTGAATTCTAGCTTTTGTGCGGAGCAGGCTTCATTATTACTAGCTGAATAGAAAGGGAAAGAGGCCCATGTCACCCATGGTGTAACTCCAGGGAAGCCAGTGTAATAAGACCAGAGATGAATTTGGGCCAAAAATTTCAGTGACTCCTGCCCATCTTCACAGCGTGTATATCGTCAGGGAGAGATTCAAGGTAACCCTGGCTTGGATCAAATGAAAATACGGGCCCCAAGCCCATTTTTGTGCTTTGGTGGACCAGAGGCAGGAGTGGAAATAATCTCCAGAGAATGCTGGCACCTTCTTAGTGGCTGGATTGGCTGATCTATTTGATCCTGCTTTGATCAGGGCCGGCTCCAGGCACCAGCGTAACAAACAGGTGCCTGGGGCAGCCAATGAAGATGAGGGCAGCACGTCCGGCCGTTCGGCGGCAATTTGGCAGCGGGGCCGTCACTCCCTCTCGGAGCGAAGGACCTGCTGCCGAATTGCCGCCGTAGAATGAAGCGGCGGTAGAGCTGCCTCCAATCGCGATCGCGACTTTTTTCTTTTTTCTTTTCCCCTGCTTGGGGCGGCAAAAATGCTAGAGCTGGCCCTGGCTTTGATCCACCTTGGGGGTACCTCAGACCACAGGACAAGCTTAGTAATTGGGAAGGAATGATGAACCCAACACACTTCTATAGAGATCAGCACCAGTCTAATCTTTGGTCTGAGCTATTTGAATCTTTCCAGCCAGCTCTACTGAACAGCCTGTGCTTTCAGGGTGTTCAGAATCTAAAATCAGATGGGCCTGTTGCAGACACCCCTTATCTTCATAATGGGCACCCTACCCTGCAAAAAAAACCCCACTGTAAATTAGCACTATCCTATGGGTCTCCCAGTGCATTCTGGTGTGAACCTCCTACTTAGGCCTTTTTTCTGCAGTGGGATTTGTGTGGGTGTGAACATGCCTGTGTGGCGTCCCATCGAACATTGAACTCAGTGGGATGTTGCTCAAGGGTAAAGGTTTGCCAGTGCAGGTCACATGGCAGGATTGGGCCTTAGACTGTACTCTCCCCAGAGCAGGGCTTATGTCTTCCTTTTGTGTCTTGCTGTTATGGCATGCTCAGAGCTCTGCTTCCCAAATACCAATAATCATATCCCCAAACACCCCTGAACTTCAGGGTGTTTAACATTTGGATCCGAATGTTGCAGCTTTATCTCTTACTAGAACATCACCCAGATTTTTAATTTCCCCAAAAGCAAACTTCTTGCATCTGTTTCACATCAAAACAGTAAAGAACTGCAGGTTAGATGCATCCCTAGTGGAACTCCACTGACTTCAGACAAGAGACACCAGGGATGAATTTGGCCCAGTATTTCTGTGCAATGCTCTGGCTGCTGTGGCTCTGACAGTACACTCCTCTATTTCCTTGCCATACCTCTGCATGGTAGGTTATTTACAGAAGTGATTTCTAAAAATAGCCAGCTGGTTTGAGCTGTGTCTTCTCTATCACCCCACATAGCAGCCAAACTCTGCACAGATGGGCTGCTCCATTCAGTGATGCTCTTTTACAGAAGGTTATTCCACATAATCGCATTATTCCTGTAGGTGATTGTGCTGAGCTGCTGCTGAAGCTTGTTCCCAGCATAACTTTTTATTCTCCACGTGTAATGTCGATAGTTAAGTCTCTTGGAATGTGATTTGTTCTGGTTCATGCTATTTTGGGATCTGGACTTGTAATACTTTTATTTTGAATTCTCTTTAGAAAATTCTCCCACATTATTTCTGACACTGACAAGCTGCTACCAGCATGTTATTTTCATTGCCCTTGGCATTCAGCATTGCCAGCCCCACACATTCAAAAATCGTGTGCCAGGCCCTGAAAAATCACGAGATTGGCTTAAAAGTCGTGAGAATTTAAAAAAATAATAATATGGTCATTGTTTTCTTGGTTTTGAACCTTTAGTTTAGGGTTCATGTTTCCAGTGTCTCTCTCTAACCATGAGGTCTAGAAATGTACTTTTTTTTTTTTTAAATGAAAGCTCAGATTCTCACATATTCCTCTGACTCTGAGAGCTGAAGCTCTAGGAAAAGCACCAAATAGTGCCAGTAAAATTGCACAAGTCAGCAAAACTACTGATTTGTGTTTAATTCTCATATAGGACCAGACTGCCACCTTTATTCATATTGAGTAGTAGCGGACTCCTCAGATTAATCCCATTTAAAATGCATGGAACTACTTGTGGAGTAAGATCTTACTTGTGCTGAATACCAGTAGCACAGTCTGGCCCACAATGCCTTTGCAAGTTTGAATAGGGAGGGCAGCCTGGAGCTGCAGTGCTCTGAGGAGCTGAGGAGCCCAGCCAACAGGTAAAGCTTAAATCTCTTTAATTTGCAAGAAGACAAATGACTGGGAAGCTGGAGCAGGCTGGTGAAGTGCCAATTTATGCCAGGTCTCCTAAGTGACTTCAGCGTTCCCCAAAGCTGTTGTATGGAAAGCCCTGGAAACCTTAGTCCTCTGTTTATACAGCACAGGTGACATGTCAGTACAAACCTCCCCGTTCTACCCAGTTAGTGTTCCTCACTTGAGCCACAGATCTAAGGATGCGAAGCTTGTTCATGGAAGGAAGTCTCCAGGGTCATTCGTTCCTTGACCTCACTCCTGAGCCCACAGGCAATGGTATCAAATGAATGTTATCTATAAACCCGCCCCAGAGAAGTATTTTATTTCTATAGCCCTTAAGTGGTACATGGTACTGGACAGACACATTAAAAAGACAGGTCCTTGCATCCAGAATGGAAGTCAGAGAAGGGATGGCAAGGAATGCCAAGCAAAGCTGGAGGAGTAGGGACTGATATGGGAAGTAGGAGACCATACACATCGCATTGCTTCCGATTCTTTCTTTTGTTTTTTATCATCATGTTTGCTTGTTGACATATATTATATTTGTATAGAGGGAGGAAAGTCGGACAAGTGGGTGACAGTATGGGCTAGCAGATGGAGCACTTGGACTGAGAATCAGATAACCTGGCTTCTTTTCCTGGCTCCATCACTGACCTGTTATGTGACCTTGAGCAAGTCACTTCATCTCTCTGGGATTCTGTTTCCCCTCCCACCTGTTGTCTCATCTATTTAGATGTAAATTCTTTGGGGCAGCAACTGTCTCTTGCTCTGTTTGTACAGCGCCTAGCACAAAGAGGCCCCATTCTTGGTTGGGCCTCTAGGCAATACTGCGATACTGCTAAAGAAGGTGAGGAGTTGAAGAGTGAAGGTACTGACATTTTGTGAAATGGGTTGTGCAGACAAATGAAATTTCTTCTCTTTTTTTTAAGGTTTATCTTTATTGTGGTGTTTATAAGCTGAGCATGTGGATCTGCAAGCCATAAAGCGCAGCGCCCCAAAATATAATGCAATACAGCATGATCTTTGTCAGTGAATAGCAGGATAAAGGGTGTGATTACAGACATTGCTTTCGGAGACACAAATGCAAGCACTTGTGAGATGATAGCTTAGTGTTTCTAATGATATCAGGAGCTCATCTTGCAGAGATTGCTTGTGGTTTATTACAGCCTTCTGTTTGTTGGAAGGTAGGAGTCAGTAGACAGAATTGCTGTACTCCATTTCTCTACCTGCTGGAGCTTTTAAATGCTGCTTTTATTTCCCTTGGCATTAGTTCCCTGTCACAGGCTGCATGGTCCCTGTGAAAAGCCTCTGGGGCTGTTTCTACATTACACTTTACCCCTCTAAGTAAAAGACAGAGAGAGTTTCTAAGTAAGGTCCTAGGCTACCACACCTGAGGTTACGAAATTGTCCTTGTATGTTCCTTCGATGCTTAGGATGGATATTTGGATTGGTATTGTCACCATTTTAACAATAATCTTCCTATTCTGTATCTAGTGATGATGAGTCTGTTCTACTGGAGGAACATTGCCCCAGTTTAGTAACCTAGAAGGAGTGCATAGGAAAAGAGATCTAGATGGCACAGTAGTTTCACACAGTAGCCTTTCTTCTATGAAGATTTACGTTGTGTTCCTTCAATGTGTTGTATATGGGTTACAAGTAAAATGAACTGTGTAGTCTCAGTTCTAGTATGGATGGTTTTAGCCTATGTTAAAGGGCCAGATCCTGATACTGTTGCTCATATTGAGTAGTATCTTATTCTGGGAGTAGTCCCATTGAAATCCATGCTTGTGGGACTACTCGTAAGGGACTACTCATTGTGAGTAAGGCTATGAAATTCTGGCCCTAAGGGAGCCCTATGTGTTAGTCTCTGCGTAGGAGCGCTCTAGGAGGGGTGGTCTGGTAGTAGTTGGCTGGCAGAGCTGTGTCTTTGGAGAAGCTTATGTAGCCCACATGCTTGCATGGCAGCATTTAGTGGTGCAAAGAAGGGAAGAAACAGTGGGGAGAATACTTAGTCCCTTCTTTTGGGTGGCTCGGCATGCCTGCAGACTTGCCAGAGCCACGCAGGATGACTCTGTTGTATGGGCCTGAATTATCCAGAAATTGTGTGTGGTGGGCACTCAGTGTGTTCATTAGCTGTTTGAAGTACTTGGGTGACTTCCATTGTGGGCAAGCAGCCTGATAGCACACCCATGGTCACTCTCTGGGAAGGGAACCAACAGGAACTTAAGGGAACAGGGCGGAATTTATAAACAGGAAGAGTGGGAGCCAGACTGAAGAGCTGAATGATGTAACAGTGCAAGGACTAGAAGGGTCTGTTGTAAGGATTGTGCTCCAGGGACTTTGCCAGGCTTGTTGGATTAGACAGCAGGCTCCCTCGCTCCACTGGAGAAGAGGACTAGAACTGCAACAGGCTGTGCAAATTGCAGACTTCTGTTGCAAAAAATCAATGGGGTTTTGAAGGAGATTGTGGGACTAGCACTTGTTTCCCCATTTGAAGGAGCTGTCTTGCTCAACAGAGGATTGGACACCATTCCACAGAGACTGAGAAGGGTAAATCCTCCCAGGGAAGAGCCCTGGGGAGAGGGTATATATGCATGTGCACATAATTATATTTTGCATGTGAAGATGTGATAATCACAAGTACTCAAACTTGGGGAAAATCCCCTCAACTGTCTTTAACAGTTGTTATTGACAGTATTCACAGTTGTTGCAAAGGTTTATAAGAACATAATGTATGAAAGGCCATACTGGTCAGACCAATGGTCCATCTATCCCAGTATCCTGTCTTCTGACCCTGACTTGTGACAGATGCTTCAGAAGGAATGAACAGAACAGGGCGATTTTGAGTCGGCCAGTCTCAGGGCTTGTCTACAATTAAAATGCTACAGCGGCACAGCTACCTACCTCCCATCCCCAAGAAGCGGTAGCAAGGTTGAAGGAAGAATTTTTCTGTTGTACTAGAGCTGTTTACATGGGGATGTAGGTCAGCGTAACTACGCCATTTATGGATATGGATTTTTCACATCCCTGACCAACGTAGTTAAACGGACATAATTTTCTAGCATAGATCAGACTTCAGCTTCTGACAATTGGAGGTTTAGGGACATCTGGAGCATGGGGTTGTGTCCCCTGACCATCTTGGCTCTAAGAAAGATGTGGACAAATTGGAGAGTCAACAAAAACGATAAAAGGTTTAGAAAACCTGACCTATGAGGAAAGGTTAAAAAAAAAAACTGAGCGTATTTAGTGTTGAAAAAAGAAGTCTGAAGGAGGACCTGATAAGTCTTCAAATATGTGAAAGAGGTGGTGATCATTTGGTCTGCATGTCCACTGAAGGTACAAAAAGAAGTAATTGGCTTAATCTGCAGCAAGGGAGATTTAGGTTAGCTATTAGGATAAAACATTTAACTATAAGGGTAGTTGAGCACTGGAATAGGCTTCCAAGGGAGGTCATGGAATTCCCATCATTGGAGGTTTTTAAGAACAGGGTAGGCAAACACCTGTCAGAGATGATCTAGGTATACTTGGTCCTGCCTCAGTGCAGCAGGCTGGACCAGAGGAGCTCTTGAGGTGTCTTCCAGCCCTACATTCTGTGACTTAGTGATTAGCATAGTGCTTTCCCCAAGCCTGTTACACTTACACGTGGCCTACCTACTTAGTGCCTGGCTCTCAGTTTCCCATTATCACATACTCCTAAAATTTTATCATATTAATTCCTGAAAAAAATAATTTGAAAGGACTTGCCTCCCCCATTTCTGTATTTAGAAGAGAATGTTGCTCTGAAAAGAGGAGGAACGTCTCCTCTTGGTATATTTGAGCTTGGTGGTATTTGGTGTTAATGCATATATAGGATAGAATAAAGCTCTCTAGTGTTAACCTATTTAAATAGGTAATTTTTCTATTTTTTTCTATATTAAGCACGTTTAAATGAGTGATGGGTGAACGAGTTCCAGACATCATAAAAACCAGCTGGAACCCGTGCTCCAAGAGGTGAGGCCTAAACTAAAATTCTAGATCTGACCACTTTCAACATTGGGAAAGTTCAGATCCAAACTGCATCATAAAAGCATCCAAACGGAACCCCTGAATTTTGCTCATCATTTGCAACCTTTACATGCAGCACCTTTGATATTCTGGAATTTGAATTTGTGCAAATTCTTGTTGGTATCTCAGTGGAGTAGCAGTAACAGTGCCTGATCCTCCTCTTGATGTACACCAGGGTACTCAGGAAGAACTTCACTGAAGTCAGCTGAGTTGCACTGGTGTGAGATCAGAAGTAAGCCCACAGTCTCTTTTATGTTAGTCTGCTCCTTTTTGAGTGTGCACAGTATACAAATACATACACACACACACACTGCTGGTGGCACATTTCTTTCTTGTAATAAAAGGCTGTAGATACCAATCCAAGATAGCAAAGTGATTTGCCATGATTAGGCATCATGTTTTCACTCATACAAATTCATAAGGAGGAGAGTCCCAAATGATCCATTAGTTAATAAAAGAATTCCACCACTTCAATAAGTTTAGTTATTTTTTTCTAAAAAGAGTGGTGTATCAAACTGAAAAACATATGGTTTGTAGAATTAAACCAGGCTGCAAATGGAGAATTGTTGTAACACGTAACAAAAGATTGTAGCTATAATACCAGTCTGCTTAGAGATAGATCATGTCTATTTTTTTGTGAAGTACTTGAGAATGCTATAAAATAATTAAAGTGAGGACTATGAGAGTAAGAATTAGCTTGCTAAAATGATCAGGTAAGAGAAATGTATGGATCTCAATGGATGATTGTTAATACATCACTAGGTCTGGAACTGGGGTTTCCCAGTTTAACATTCCATGCAAATATTTTATTCGGGCTGATTGCAGAAGGCACATTGGCTACCAAGGTCATGTAATGAATAATTATTTTTTCAAGGCATTATCTGGCTATCCTTTTAGAATCTATGATTTTAGACCAGCATTTCATCTTCTTACATTATCTCCCAGTGGAAAAGTGATCCTTTCCCATTTCTGCTCTGTATTCAGGTGATCTGACACTTCACACCATGGTTGAATTGCTAAGATTGTCTGTCTGACTGTGGGTCTGCTGCTGAGTGAATATCACTTCTGCACTATTTCAGGTCTATTTAGTGTGCCTTGCATTGCTTTCCATTCATTCCATGGTCAAATGAGCGTTGTCTAATTTCCTCAATGTAATTTGGCCTGACCATAAGCACAATAATTTAAAAAGAAAAAGTCCTTCCCCCATATAAGTCGGTGTTGGGAGAATATCCAGTTGGACCATACTGAATGGTATTGTTGTGCTTTATGTTGGAGTGTTTGTTTTGTGTATGTGTGCTTAAATCCAAATACATTGTAAATATTCTACCACCATTCAGACCATGATACTGGATTGATATGCAAGAATCCACTTTTAGGGTGGAGGGTATCTTGTCTTGCAGACATTAGTGTGTGGGGCATTTTGACCCTGGATACCTGGGGAAAACCCCTTCCTACAGATTATTCCATGGCATCTTTTAAATTTCACACAGAGCAAATAGGACTGTTTATTTTTAAGATCTCATCTAAAAGAACTACAAACCTTAAACTGCATAGAATTCAACTTCCCTGTCACAGAAGGGTAAAGGTCTGGATTGACCTTGTGGGCAACTATCTGTTACAAACCCAACTTTTAGGCAGTAAACCCTTATCCAAGATTATCTTGCCCTGAATGCCTTGTGATTTTGGGGACTGCCAGTTACAAGGATTAAAAACGTAAGACCTCACACCTGGTGATGCTGACCAGAATAGCTGTTGCTTCTCCCAGGAATCCTAGTATGAGAGAATGAGGAAAACCTCCATGCTGGCAAAACTAATATGATCTGGTCCTAGGTAGTTTACATGTTACTGAAGATGCGGCTCCTGCTTACACAGCTTGCAAAGCAGAATTGTCAAGGCATGAAGGATCCCAGAGGAACAAACTTTTTTGACACCTAAGAACATAAGAACAGTCATACTGTATCAGATCAAAGGTCCATTTAGCCCAGTATCCTGTCTTCCGACAGTGACCAAAGCCAGGTGCCCCAGAGGGAATGAACAGAACAGGTAATCACCAAGTGATTCATCCCCTGTCGCCCATTCCCAGCTTCTGGCAAATAGAGGCTAATCATTGATGGACCTATCCTCCATGAACTTATCTAGTTCTTTTTTGAACCCAAGTGTATTTTGAACCTGGTGTATTGTGCTTTGCTAGGCCCAACAATACTCAGAAAAAAATTGAAGCAGAATTGCTCCCTGTGATGCTACTTCTCTGCCTGTTTAGGAAGATGAAAAGATGAAGGTTAAAAACCAAACCAAAACCCAAACCTGCAAAACTCTGTGGGAGCTCATTGATTTGAACCAGTAATGAAAACACTTCATTACTGTCTGGATGTAGTTTAATAACAGAACCCTGTTATTATATCTGGTAATTTCTCTAGGGTCTCCTACCCTTTCCATAAAGGTGATCCACATTAGAACAAGTGAGGCAGAAGCAGCTGGAGCATTATGCCGGTGTCAGTATCTATAGCCTTTGATTGTTCTGCTTTAAACAATCCCTGCATAATAGGAGATGATTCTGAATGGGGGTGGGGGTGGTTTTGCTTGTCACAATAAGAAGGAACTTAACTCAGTGAGGAGTTCAGCACAATAACCCTCTAATTATGTAACTTCCTTTTATATGGATCCAAGTGCCATTCATTGCCAGTGCCTCAGCGCACAATCTTGTGATCCTTTCAGGGGCCTCGGGACAGGACATCTGTGATGGGAAACACTGGTGCAGAGGTAAATGAGGACAAGCTGCACAAGAGCATTGCTTGTTTTTCAGCAACATTTGGAAAACTAAGTTGTCTGCATCACTGATTGCATTCATGGTATGATGTGGGGAGGCGCTACCTCTCCCCTGAAACTGGACCCAGTCCTGGGGAGTGGATGGTTGTCTGCGGCTCAGTTTTCCCCTTCCACTGAAATCCAGTCCTTCTGCTGGTCTCCCAGTGTGCCCTCATCTGTAGCCCAGCTGCACGCTCCCAGAGTGTTCTGCAGAGCAGGAGTAAGTGCTGGGCTGATGCAGCTCTTCCTCCTCACCTGGAGGTGGCATAATTTAGGTGCTGTAATCTCCATCTTTAGAGGTTTTTAAGGCCTGGCTTGCCAAAGCCCTGACTGGGATGATTTAGTTGAGATTGGTCCTGCTTTGAGCAGGGGGTTGGACTAGATGACCTCCTGAGGTCTCTTCCAACCCTAATCTTCTATGATTCTTTGATAATGTGCAGCTCGTCTACCATAACGCTGTGTGAGGAGATGGGAGATGCTAAGGAGCATGGCAGAGTAAATGCAGACAGGCTACTCTGGCTGGAAGGGTAGCAGAGGAGGGTAGTGGAGTTAGAAAAGAGAAGAGGCGGCTGCATTTAAGTAGTGCTAGATTAAGGCCAAGGCCCTGAGCTCCTTGAGCCATATGAATGTCAGAATCTCAGATTTCATTTAAATAAGGGGAATTCTCTAGTCCTCCTGGTTGTGGGGAAAAGCTTTAAAATGTGACTCAAGTGCAAACCAATGCTCTGACGTCTGCCTACTCTGCATACAGCCTGATAACTGTGAGATAGGGAAACTGCCCCATTCTTCTCAATGGGGCGTTGGGGAAGCCAATCCAGGCCTTGGTGGGGGGCAGGGATTGAGTCACTCCTGTAGTGAGAGTTCCA
The DNA here is from genome assembly GCA_003942145.1 of Platysternon megacephalum. Taxonomy (NCBI): domain Eukaryota; kingdom Metazoa; phylum Chordata; order Testudines; family Platysternidae; genus Platysternon; species Platysternon megacephalum. Next base: position 5,870,114 of record QXTE01000073.1, read on the forward strand.
CAGGAAAACGTTCTGCTGGTTCCTACTAGTTCATGTTGGTAAGTAGGTTTTGGAACAGAGAATCAGGCTCGTTAGGCGACAGTTCCTGGAACTGCTGGATTTACTGTTTGCTCCTACGGAGCCATCCTGTAGGGAACAGGAGAAAGGAAAAGCTGCTGGGAATTTGCCCACCTCTCATCTGCCACTAGCACCTGCACCATCGGGAACAGAAAACTGTCCAAATCTCTGAATCATGCACACGACCAGTCTGCACTAGAACACCCCTTCGTTATTACTTCATTCATCTTCCCTCACGCTGCTCGTCTCTCTCACCTGTTCTGTCTTTTCTAGTCAGACTGCAAGCTCTTTGGGGCAGGGAAAGTCATCTACTGTGTTTGTACGGCCCCTAGCACAATGGGGCCCCAGCTTGTTGAGGCTACCACAATACAACTAAGCAGCTAATAATGAGATGGGGCAGGAAGGAAGGCTGTTCTAAAGGCCTTTGGTTAGGGGAGGGAGAGGACAATTAAGTGCTGCTGGGGAAGTGGAGAAAAGGGGGAATTAAGTCTTGTTACGCTCCTGCCCAACTCAACCTTTGCTGTTTTTTAGTATAGCAGTTTATAAAGGAGCTAATAAGCTGAGTGCATACAATAAGCAGACCTCATGGTCTTTCCCAGAATGCCCTCTTTGCTGCCCCAGCCCCATTTTGCAGCGCATTGTTTAATTTAGGGCCCAGTCTTCTTGTCTATTCATGAGTAAGGGTTTGCAGGATCAGGACTTTTTAGAATACAAGGTCCTCAGGCAAGGGATACGTCTGTCTGCTTTTGTTCTTTAATTGGTTCCTGTGGTGCTGTGTTAATAATAACCATCATGTTGCAACACTTACAGTTTAATTATCCATCCAACTAGGGAGAACTCCAGACTTTCAGTAAATCCAGCAAAAATAAAAGGCTTATCTGTTAAATAGTATTTATCTGAGAGTGCCTTTGGATCCTGTACATTATATAGGAAGGAACCCTAGCAATTCACCGGGCATAAATAAACCACATGGAAATTTTAGTTGAAGGGTGTCTAACAGAATAAAAAAAAAAACCCATATCAAAGAAGAAAAAAATAGAAAACATCAAAGACTTCCTAAATACCGTAGACTGGCACAAGAATCTAAGTAAGCCGGAGAGACTAACATGTCACTAAAGCAAACAGCAGGGTGAATTTAAAGTGATTCTGTAAAAGAGTCTGAACAGCAACATAGGAGCAAATCCTGAGTGCTTTGCTTGCACACTGTACTCAGTGGGATTGTGTGTGTCTATAAAGTGAGCAGGATCTGGCCAGCTTTCATGACTATATTCATGGATATTTTATTTTAAACAAAAATCAAAAGTCATTTCCATGCACTGTTGAAACCCAGATATAATTGCTCATGCATGAGACCCATAAAGTGAAACCAACCAGGATATTTTAACCATCCAAACAGAGTGAAGGGCACAAAGTAAATCGACAGAATAAGTAGCTGCTAGTATTCTTTATTAGTGGTAATATGGTAGGACCAAGTGGCCCCAGTTGTAGGCTCTCGCCATGCTAAGTTCTGTGCAAACAGAGTTACACATAGCCCCTGCCCTTAACAGCACTTATCTACAGGAAGTTAGTGAAAAGTGTGTTAAAATGTTAACATCTTTTCAGTTTTGATAATGTGATTAAACCCAGGCAAAGAAATTTCTTAGGTTATTTTTGTCTTCACAGTGCTCCTTTAAATATTCCTGGGGAATTTGACTGTATAGTTCCCAATGCCATTTTCTTCTTCTTTTTATTGAAAAAGATGTGGTGCCCTCTTCTAATGGTCTGAACACTGGATTGAGAGACAGGTGCGCCACAAAATTGATGCGTGTCCTTGGGCAGGTAAAAGACCAAGATTCTACAAATCAGGGGTCTAAATCCGCACATGGGCACCCAAGTAAAAATGGCCTGATTTTCATAGGTACAAAGCACTCACCACTCCTACTGACTTCAGTGGGAGCTGTGGGTACACAGCAGCTCTGTCAGCAAGCCTTATGCTTAGACAGGATACTGGGCTAGATGGACCTTTGGTCTGACCCGGAACGGCCGTTCTTATATGTTCTATGCCTACATTGAAGCATCATGTTTTGAAAACTGCTTATGGCCTTAACTACTCTGCACAGCCATTTCCCCATTTGCAAAGACGGTATAATAAGAACATAAGAACATAAGAACAGCCGTACTGGGTCAGACCAAAGGTCCATCTAGCCCAGTATCCTGTCTACCGACAGTGGCCAATGCCAGGTGCCCCAGACGGAGTGAACCTAACAGGCAATGGTCAAGTGATCTCTCTCCTGCCATCCATCTCCACCCTCTGACAAACAGAGGCTAGGGACACCATTCCTTACCCATCCTGGCTAATAGCCATTAATGGACTTAACCACTATGAATTTATCCAGTTCTCTTTTAAACGCTGTTATAGTCCTAGCCTTCACAACCTCCTCAGGTAAGGAGTTCCACAAGTTGACTGTGCACTGCGTGAAGAAGAACTTCCTTTTCTTTGTTTTAAACCTGCTGCCCATTAATTTCATTTGGTGACCCCTAGTTCTTGTATTATGGGAATAAGTAAATAACTTTTCCTTATCCACTTTCTCCACATCACTCATGATTTTATACACCTCTATCATATCCCCCCTTAGTCTCCTCTTTTCCAAGCTGAAGAGTCCTAGCCTCTTTAATCTCTCCTCATATGGGACCCGTTCCAAACCCCTAATCATTTTAGTTGCCCTTTTCTGAACCTTTTCTAGTGCCAGTATATCTTTTTTGAGATGAGGAGACCACATCTGTACACAGTATTCGAGATGTGGGCGTACCATAAGGGCAATAATATATTCTCAGTCTTATTCTCTATCTCCTTTTTAATGATTCCTAACATCCTGTTTGCTTTTTTGACCGCCTCTGCACACTGCGTGGACATCTTCAGAGAACTATCCACAATGACTCCAAGATCTTTTTCCTGATTCGTTGTAGCTAAATTAGCCCCCATCATATTGTATGTATAGTTGGGGTTATTTTTTCCAAGGTGCATTACTTTACATTTATCCACATTAAATTTCATTTGCCATTTTGTTGCCCAATCACTTAGTTTTGTGAGATCTTTTTGAAGTTCTTGATGGTCTGCTTTGGTCTTAACTATCTTGAGCAGTTTAGTATCATCTGCAAACTTTGCCACCTCACTGTTTACCCCTTTCTCCAGATCATTTATGAATAAGTTGAATAGGATTGGTCCTAGGACTGACCCTTGGGGAACACCACTAGTTACCCCTCTCCATTCTGAGAATTTACCATTAATTCCTACCCTTTGTTCCCTGTCTTTTAACCAGTTCTCAATCCATGAAAGGACCTTCCCTTTTATCCCATGACAGCTTAATTTATGTAAGAGCCTTTGGTGAGGGACCTTGTCAAAGGCTTTCTGGAAATCTAAGTACACTATGTCCACTGGATCCCCCTTGTCCACATGTTTGTTGACCCCTTCAAAGAACTCTAATAGATTAGTAAGACACGATTTCCCTTTACAGAAACCATGTTGACTATTGCTCAACAGTTTATGTTTTTCTATGTGTCTGACAATTTTATTCTTAACTATTGTTTTGACTAATTTGCCCGGTACCGACGTTAGACTTACAGGTCTGTAATTGCCGGGATCACCTCTAGAGCCCTTTTTAAATATTGGCGTTACATTAGCTAACTTCCAGTCATTGGGTACAGAAGTCGATTTAAAGGACAGGTTACAAACCTTAGTTAATAGTTCCGCAACTTCACATTTGAGTTCTTTCAGAACTCTTGGATGAATGCCATCTGGTCCCGGTGACTTGTTAATGTTAAGTTTATCAATTAATTCCAAAACCTCCTCTAGTGACACTTCAATCTGTGATAGTTCCTCAGATTTGTCACCTACAAAAGCCAGCTCAGGTTTGGGAATCTCCCTAACATCCTCAGCCGTTAAGACTGAAGCAAAGAATCAATTTAGTTTCTCTGCAATGACTTTATCATCCTTCCGATATATTTTGTACCCCGGAATGATTGTGTCCCATTGATTGCTCTCAGTCCAGCAGGTTTCTGTGATGCCTATTATATCAATATCCTCCTTTATCACAAGGCACTCTAGTTCACCCATCTTATTATTTAGAATTCTAGCATTTGTGTACAAGCACTTTAAAAACTTGTCACTGTTTATTTGTCTGCCCTTTTCTGATGTGTCAGATACTTTTTTGTGTGAATGTTTATCATCTGATCTGGCCCTTACATTATCCTCTTCCATCCTCTGCTCCTGACTATAACCTGGAGATTCTCTACCATTAGACTCTCCCCTAAGAGAAGTCTCTGTCCGATCCACATGCTCCTCTGCAGCAGTCGGCTTTCCCCCATCTCCTACTTTAAAAAACTGCTCTACAACCTTTTTAATGTTTAGTGCCAGCTGTCTGGTTCCACTTTGGTTTAGGTGGAGCCCATCTCTCCTGTATAGGCTCCTCCCATCCCAAAAGTTTCCCCAGTTCCTAATGAATGTAAACCCCTCCTCTCTACACCATCGTCTCATCCACGCATTGAGACTCTGAAGCTCCACCTGCCTACCTGGCCCTGCGCGTGGAACTGGGAGCATTTCTGAGAATGCCACCATAGAGGTCCTGGATTTCAGTCTCTTCCCTAGCAGCCTAAATTTGGCCTCCAGGACATCTCTCCTACCCTTCCCTATGTCATTGGTACCTACATGTACCACGACCACCGGCTCCTCCCCAGCACTACACATAAGTCTGTCTAGATGCCTCGAGAGATCCGCAACCTTCGCACCAGGCAGGCAAGTCACCATACGGTTCTCCCGGTCATCACAAACCCAGCTATCTACGTTTCTAATGATCGAATCTCCCATTACTAACACCTGCCTTTTCCTAGCAACTGGAGTTCCCTCCCCCGGAGAGGTAACCTCAGTGCGAGAGGCAACCCCAGCACCATCTGGAAGGAGGGTCCCAACTATGGGAAGGTTTCCCTCTGCTCCCGTTGACTGCTCTGCTTCCCTCGGCCTTTCATCCTCCTCAACAGCGCAGNTCGCAAAAGCTCCCTGGTCGCTTGAGCCCTGCTTTATAAAGCCCCGGCCTGGGTGAATGCCCCGCCCACTGATTAAGGCTAATGATTGCCCTCGCGATGAGTGTTGTGCTGCTGAATTAGTTCGTGTCTGTACAGTGCTTTGAAGGTGACAAGTGCTTTATCAATGCTCAGTATCATTATTATCCAGTGTGTATTGTTTACGTTCTGAGGTCTTTTTTTTTTTTTTTTTAAGATTCTCAAAGGCTGTTGCAAGGCAACAAGACTGCTTGTGACAGCCAATGGTCAGACACTGGATGTCTCATGTGGCAATTTAAAATCAACCCATTGCCCAAACAATAAGGGAAGAACCAATTGGGGGGAGTGCAAGTGTGGTACAAGCCTGCCCTCTTTTCAGCTATGACAATTAGGACATTATGCAGCTAAATCACATGCTATTCCACAAATGCAAGAGTTTGAACTATAACTACGTTCCTGGGTGACAAAATACACTTAGAATCTATGACTCCTGCGCCGTTTTTACAAGTCCTGGAGAAGGTTACAGGGAACCATGCTGCACTAGCACTGGCAATGAACTAATAGATCTATCTCTAGCTAGGAACTACAGTGCTGCCAGTGATGTTCTGTAGGTCATGTGTATTTATAATTTATATAAAAGCTAAGATGTATGGTCTGCAGATATCAAAGCTCTTTCTAAAGGAGGGTATCCTTATCCTTATTTTATAGCTATGGAAACGGAGGCATAGGCAGATTAAGTGACTTGCCCAAGTTCCCCCCTCATGTCAGTAGCAGATTTAGGAGTAGAACCCATGTGTCCTGCCTCTGAAACCTTTGCCCTACCCTAAGCCCTGTTGTCTTCTGAATTTCTGCTCTCCCCTTCTTGTCCGCATTCAGAGCAGTGGAGAATGCTTTGTAAAGCATCACCTGTTTAAATGGGAGGTTGCCTCATGTTAATCAGTCAGTAATCTCTCCTGGTGCCATTTATCATAGGAGCCTTTCCTGTGCACACTGCAGAAGGAAACCAGCTCTCAGCACCGATCCCACTAATCTGGAAGATGACAAGACCTTTTCATGTGGACTTGTAACCAGTCAGAATAATGACAGAATCACTGTCCTGACTGGTTAGGTGGCTCTCCTATCGCCAGGGCTGGTTATATCCCCTTCATCCTCTGTGTGGTGCTTCTCCTGCATGTGATCTCTGTCATATCTGGAATTTCATAAAGTCTGAATGCAGCAAAATATGGATGGGTGACGTCTTCCCAGCGAAGGGCCATACTGACAACTGGCCACATGTCCTCCTGAATCTAAGGGGCCTTTCAGTAGGACTGAGAGGGAGCATGGCATCTTGCAGCCTGTGCTCTCTGCAGCTTCACCTCTAGGTATTATAAATGAGAGTAGCCACAGCTGGGCTGGATCAACAAAGGGAGCATCCATATACCCTACAACTGGTGTCCCTCTCTATTCTTACCCCTTCTAGCCTCGATGTTCCACTAATGTATCGTGTTGGGAACAGCTCTGGTAGCTAAAGATTTCAGTGATTCCATTGCTCTACCCAGAACAAAATCTCTGCTGCACTCCCCCCTCACCAGCCACAAGATTGCCCCCTCATCATGCCCACCTGCTGGATAGATTGACTTATTCTGAAATCCGTTCAAAACAGACAGCCATACTGTGCCACTGCATTTTCCCTAACGCTCCCCCAGAGTGCTTTAAAATGGGTGGCAGATGTATGATCTGGTCAATTTTTAATATCTAATCATAATCTCACATCAGTTGGACTCCAATTCCTGGTCCAATTTAAATGGACTAAGTATTCCATCATCCACAGCTAAATGGCATCACTGCTGCTTTGATGATCATTGTAGGTTTGCTACAGCTATTTTCATAAGGTCACTGAAATGATGCTTTTTTTGTTACAATGGGCTTTGGGAATCAAGAAGAGAGCAAGTAGATGTGCCATTACTATTATGCTCATTGACCCTGACAGAGCTGGCCTCCCAAAACTCCCATTGTATTAGGCTCAGTACCTCCTAGGATCAGGCCCTTCATTAATTATTGGACTGGGTAGGCAGAATGAGATGGTTGTTGCCTGCTGTGGTAGCCGTGCCTTAACTTTCTGGGTGGAATTGTCACGTCTTTTATTGCCTGGTCCTGGACTTCCTCACCTCTGGGGTTTCCTCCTGTACTAAAGGGCAGTCACATGAAAATCACAGATGGACACATCCCTAGGTCCGCTGGTGCTGCTGAGATAGAGAACCTGTTGCGTGTTTGCCTTCCTGCTGTAGTGCGGCATTCTGTCAGGTGTTGGAGCTCTGCCCTAAGGGCCAAATCCTGATCTCAATAGGCCAGGGAAAGGGGACGTGCCGTGGCAGTGAGAGGGGGAGCATGGGATGCCACCCTCCCCCCAACCCACAAGGCTGCTCTGCAGGTGTCACTGCTTCCTCAGGGCTGCAATAGCCTCTGTCGCTGCTGCAGCCCCACCACCATCCATAGGATTGAAAAATGGAGCCAAATAAGCAGGGATCCATCAGGCATGTCCTGGCCTGCCATAGTGCAATGTTGTCCTCTGTCATGGCAGAAGGCGCTTCCATGCACCCTCTGCCCAGGCTGGCCTATTCCAATCCCACTGTGCAGTGGAACCACAGTATTTCCACTACCAACCAGGCATTCTTTTATTGTGGTGGGCAGGGTAGGATTTTCCCCTATGGCCATGGTGTTTGCTTCATAGTAGATTCTCCTTGCTCGTTCTATAGATAAAAAGTGCTACATAAGAGCTAGGTGGTAGTATTATTATTACTCTTTACCATTGCCAGCAAGTTAAAGAAGTATGGGCTGGATGAATGGACGGTAAGGTGGATAGAAAACTGGCTAGATGGTCGGGCTCAACGGGTAGTGATCAATGGTTCCTTGTCTAGTTGGCAGCCGGTATCAAGTGGAGTGCCCCAAGGGTCGGTGCTGGGGCCGGTTTTATTCAATATCTTCATTAACGATCTGGAAGATGGTGTGGACTGCACCCTTAGCAAGTTTGCAGATGACACTAAACTGGGAGGAGTGGTTGATACGCTGGAGGGTAGGGATAGGATACAGAGGGACCTAGACAAATTAGAGGATTGGGCCAAAAGAAATATGATGAGGTTCAACAAGGACAAGTGCAGAGTCCTGCATTTAGGACGAAAGAATCCCATGCACTGCTATAGACTAGGGACCGAATGGCTGGGCAGCAGTTCTGCAGAAAAGGACCTAGGGGTTACGGTGGACGAAAAGCTGAATATGAGTCAACAGTGTGCCCTTGTTGCCAAGAAGGCTAATGGCATTTTGGGTTGTATAAGTAGGGGCATTTCCAGCAGATCGAGGGATGTGATCATTCCCCTCTACTCAGCACTGGTGAGGCCTCATTTGGAGTACTGTGTCCAGTTTTGGGCCCCACACTACAAGAAGGATGTGGATAAATTGGAGAGAGTCCAGCGGAGGGCAACAAAAATGATTAGGGGGCTGGAGCACATGACTTACGAGGAGAGGCTGAGGGAACTGGGATTGTTTAGTCTGCAGAAGAGAAGAATGAGGGGCGATTTGATAGCTGCTTTCAACTACCTGAAAGGGGGTTCCAAAGAGGATGGATCTAGACTGTTCTCAGTGATAGAAGATGACAGAACAAGGAGTAATGGTCTCAAGTTGCAGAGGGGGAGGTTTAGGTTGGACATTAGGAAAAACTTTTTCACTAGTAGGGTGGTGAAGAACTGGAATGGGTTACCTAGGGAGGTAGTGGAATCTCCTTCCTTAGAGGTTTTTAAGGTCAGGCTTGACAAAGCCCTGGCTGGGCTGATTTAGTTGGGTTTGGTCCTGCTTTGAGCAGGGGGTTGGACTAGATGACCTCCTGAGGTCCCTTCCAACCCTGAGATTCTGAGATTCTATGATTCTATGATTCTATGATTCTATGATTTTCCTTACCACGCCCGCTTCCTGAAGGAGTAGAGTTTTATTTATACGGCCCTTTCTGATCCAAAACCTTGCTCAAAACCCAGCCAGCTGCTAAATGGTTCTGTTCACATCAAACCCAGCAGTTCTACGGTCCCCAATAGTACCGGACAGTTCCAATATCTAAACTTTCAGAACACATGTACACACTGAATCTTTGTGCATTGTTCTCACAGACGTTACCAGCTTGATGCAGATGTACAACTACTGCAGTATATCCATGGACTGAAATAAAACGGTTTCTTTTTTCATAATGCACACTGCATTTTCCCTTTCACTGCTCCAAGGACTGTGCCAATTATTAACAATTACGCTGACAAGGAAAATGTTGATCTCCTTCCATTTTACATAAAATATTCCGATGGGCTCAGGATGGTGACACTCTCTTCTGATCACGCTTCTGACCTTTTCCCCCCTTGATTTATTTGGTGGTGGTTCTCTTAGCACCGTGTCTCATCCACTCACACCTGGCCACAGCTTCCTTGCTTTAGTTAGCGCCCTTCACCATGGGTTCAAAGCTCAAAAGTGGCCTCAAACATGAGTGGCGTGAACCCTACCCATGGAGTGGGAGGGAAATACAGAGAAGGGAATCTAAACTCTAACTTGTCTTATTGGCTAGTTACTGCAAACTATGGGTCCAAATTCTGGCTTTAGATTTATACACAATTCCCCCTGAAATCCGGAGTTGTCCTAGCTCACATTCAATTCCCATGCCTCTTTACTGAAACTGCCAGCAAAGGTACATACAAGTTTGGATGACTGTTTTTGTTATGAAGGCACCTGTGCATAGGACACTAGACTAAGGCCTTGTCTACACTTTCCGGGGGTTCGACGTGCAGCGATCAATGCATCCCGTCGACTCCTGTACTCTACCTGAATGAGAAGCGCAAGGGGAGTCGACGGGAGAGCGTCTCCAGTCGACATCGCAGTAAGTCGATCTAAGTACATCAACTTCAGCTACGTTATTCACATAGCTGAAGTTGCGTAACTTAGATCAATCTCCCCCCATGGTGTAGACAAGGCCTTAGACTAGGAATTCACTGTTTTTCATAGGTCACCGGCCCTTCTCTGGGGCTAAGTCAACTGGGCTGGATTTGAACCATAAGCCTAGGCTTCATCTCTCTTTGCCAATCCTGTGAACCACCAAATCTTTTCCCCCAGGTTTTAAGCTACCGAAGCCTCCTCTTTGCAACCTTCACAGCTAAAACTGTGATGCATGTATAATTTCTTTGCCACATAGACTTGTGAATTGTCCTCTACCTTGTTAACCTTCAGCATCAAGGTGCCATCTTTTCAGGACCTTGGGACTTGATTTTTTTTCTCCCCCTTTTTCTTTTTGTTCAAGTTTTCTCCATGTGACTTTACCATGCAAGTTTGCAGTGTTGTTATATATAGTGTTGAGATATTACATCACCCACCTTATCTTTCTCTTTACCGTGCAAAGCATCCTATGTGCTTTGGATTGTCCATTTAGTTGCAATATTTGATTGCCATGCTGAGGGCTTGACATTAAAAAGTCCACATTTACTAGTAGCCACACTGTGGCATCTGAGATGCTACATTTTGTACTCTAAATAAAGGGGAAAGAAGTGGTAGCCAAATTACCAGTCTGGTGACTGTTGGAAAATGTTTTTAGTGGCTACCAGGATCCTGCCTGCACCTGTCTGCAACTTGCATCCTAACTTTGGTTTGTTTCTAGAGCTGTGTATCTTTCTTTATCCATTCACTAAATCTCTATTTAAATACTCACTCCACAGTGTCCTCGCTTGGTACAATTCTCTTCTTGCATGAGGTCTGTGCTGACTATTCATTGTAGTAATTTAAAACAAAGCTTAAAGTTTTGTATTTTTCTTATTATTACTTTTTAATTTCTGCTAAAGGACAGAAAACAAAAACAGTATCATGTACGATGCCCTGGTGTTTGCAGAAAACCCACTGTTAAATCCACAATAAAGTAAAAGGATATGATCCTGCTGTTAAATTAATGGGACAATTCCTGTGATTAAGGGCTGCGAGACTAGACCTAAAGCTTGCATACAGAGTGCAACAGGAGCATATCCCATGATGCTAAAGCCTCTTCTAAACTTCAACCCGTTTAATTTTTCTCTCTCCTTTTAGGGTCATTATAAACACTGGATGAAATTTGGTCAGTCGCAGCTCATGATCCCAACTTTCTCACTGTGATTTCATTCCTGCATGTACTGCTTAACTTCAAACAGCCTGTGAAAACCCAAAACATTATGATGTAACTTGTCAGTTAATTAAGGGACTAGATACTACTGGTACATACAGCACTATCAGCTGAAGGGAGAGTCAGTGCAGGGTTTGTTAGACAGACCTGCATGTTGCTTTCAGGACATGTGTTGCTGCTGTGTTGTAAACAGAGTGTGACTGAAAACCAGTTTTTCTGATCCATGAGAATTTTCTGAGATTTTGAAAAATTTTCCCATCACAAATGGGTTGAAAAGTCAAAAATCTCAAAAATTTTCACAAACTGATTATCCAAATAAAAAAAAATCTGATCCAGTCATTTTATTTTGATAATTTAGAAACTTTTAAATTTTTTTAACTTTTTTAATTTTTACCTTTAAAAATAACTAAAATTTCAAACCAAAAAGTTTCAAACCAAAAAACCCAAAACATTCTGGGTTAAAAAAAAGAAAAGTGGAAATGGGAGGTTGTGTCAATTTTGACACCTTTTTTTCCAATTTTTTTTTTTCTGATTGGGAGATCCCTTTCCCGTGAACAGTTTCTGTTTTGACAAATTGGCATTTTCCAATCAGAAAGCGGTTTGTGGAAAATTCCCAAGCTGCTCTAGTTGTCACTGTACACTTATATGGCAGTCTCTAGCTGTTCATCTCAAAGTGCTTTACAGATGCTGATCAAATCCATGATGAAAGCAGCTGATGATTATTACATAGAAGAAAATAATCCTAGTTAATAGCTGACTCAGCAAAAGAGCCATGTGATGAGTTAGCAAGTGCTCATCCACAATCCCCTAATAACCCACCATGTTGTTGTTGGGGGAAGGGAGGGGTTTATGGTTTCAGCACTGTTGGCCTATAGTTGGACAAATGTAGATGGTACCTAACCTTATTTTAAGCGAACTAAAACCTTGGACAGAGCCAGGCTGCAAAACTGTTTGAGAAGTTGGGTATTTCGTATAGATGACTGGTGGCCTAGTGGGGGAGGCATGAAAGTAGGAAGCAGGATTCAATTTCCCAGCTCTTCCCATGTGAACTTGAGGCCCTCACCTCTGCACCTCAGCTTCCCTATCTGTAAAATATGGATGATAATACTCACCATTGTAAAGCATTGTAATGCTACAATATATAGAATGCATGCTGAAGCTGTGGGGCTCCCTACACAGACTCTACACTGAATAAAACCATTGGTGTTTTGCTTGGGCTGTATTATTTGTCTATAGGGCTGGTGCCACTTTCTTCCTGTTGCATGGATCTGTACTGGGACCTGTGCTGTTCAACATATTCAGATATTATCTGGAAAAGGGGTGAACAGCGAAGTGGCAAAATTTGCAGACGATACAAAATTACTCAAGATAGTTAAGGCCAAAGCAGACTGCGAAGAGTTACAAAGGGATCTCACAAAACTGGGTGACCAGGCGACAAAATGGCAGATGAAATTCAATGTTGATAAATGCAAAGTAATGCACAATGTAAAGAATATTCCCAACTATGCATACAAAGTGATGGGGTCTAAATTAGCTTTTATCACTCAAGAAAGATCTTGAAGTCATTGTGGGTAGTTCTCTGAAAACGTGAACCCCATGTGTAGCAGCAGTCAAAAAAGCTAACAGAGGTTGATAATCCTACCGTGTAATGGGGCTGCCACTTACTGAGTGCCCCGCATTTCCAGAGGTCCCTGTGGCATCCACCTGTTCTCCCTCTTTCAGGGCCCCTTCTGAGCTCTACTCAGTCTTTCGTATGAGTGGACCCATTCTCCACTTGCAACTGGTTTGACGACCACCAACTGTCCTGCATCATCCTTAATATCTCAAAAATCAAGTGCAGCAAGGCAATCCAAGAGTTCACACTTATCTCTGGCTCTTCTGCCACCCACATGGAGCTCTTTTTCTGCTAGCATCTGTTCTTCACAGGGTCACCACTCCTAGCCATTTCTAACTGGTGCTCGACCTTCTAGCTCCGGCTTCCTTCTCCTCCCAGCATCTCCCCTATTCTGAGGAAGAAAGCAGTTTATATACTGCTCTCCACCAGAGAGCTCTCTGGATTGGCTGGAAGAGAAGGGAGCACTGCCTCCATCCTACACTACAGGGCTTCTGGTTCCAGGCCCTTAAAAGGATAGTGTCCTGGGTTTTTTCCCCCTCCATCCAACTACTAATTCCCCAATACCACTTTCTCTCTTCTGCTACAAGGCCATTTCCTTGGCCTTTGTTCATTCTAGCTTCCTGGAATGGGATCTTCTGGCCCCATCTACTCTTAAAGGGCCAGTGTACTCCATTACATGCAGTGTGGAACAGTGCTGATCAATCTGATTACACCTGTGCATTCACTGGCTCAGCACAGGTGGGGAGTGTTATCTTCCTGCCCCCCCCCCCTTCCCCCAACTTCACCTTCTGCTTGAGAATATTAGTTTGAAAGCCCTGGAGGTAGTTTGTGCAGTTAGATGGAACCCTAGCCTTGTCTAAAAGACTGCTACACTCATTTGGTGTTCCAGTCCATGGGATATTAACTCCTTTCTGTGGATTTCAGGACTTTATTGTGCCCCCAGGTAAATCTGCATCTCCGTCTCCAATAGAAGCCAATATTTACTCATACTTCTTATAGTTACAGCTGCAGGAATTGGAGTCCCATAGTACCAAAAAGTGACCTACCTAGGTTCACAGAGCAGCCCAGTTGGTGGTTTGTAATAAGAAGACTGAAGGAACCATACTCCCTGCTCTTTGCTCTAACCATTAGTTCATCCTGCTTCTCTGGAGTATAATTTCTAGAAGGAACTACTGCACTAACATGTAATTCTTAGGGTAGAACTGTTCCACTTGAGATCCTCCTCCAGCTGAATATGGCCAACAAGCTGCTTATCATTTCAGCAGATGTTTCTCTGTTTTTCCTTTTAAAGGTCAATGGAAGTTATTAAGAGATTCTCCCCACCTCTCCTGGGAGTGTATGTTAGCACAGCTGAAACCCAGAAGCTCAAGTAGGCTTTGAAATGCAATTTTATGCTCCTGAGACCCCACATTAAGCTGTCTTTGCTTACCTTATTTGCACTGGATTCTGGCAATGTGATGGGAGCTCTCTACTAAGTGAGACAAAGGAACAACTGGGATGGTTCGTAGGAGCCTCCACCTAATGAGAGCAGTAACGTATTCTGCGCCTGTCAGGAATATATAAACAGGACTGGAGGGCTGCCAGGTAACCTTTTGTCATGTGTTAAGAGGGCTTGAATCCTAGGTTCATGCTCATATCAGTTTGTTTTAGCTTGTTAATGTCAAGGGAGCTTGAACGTCCCCGCAGTGTAACGCTGCATCTGTGTAACAAGGATTCTAAATGCTACATCTGAGAGATTCTCTGATTGTCATCTGCAGCCCCAGAGGGGACCATGCAGACATCTGAGAGGATTCTAAATAGCACCTGGACTTGTCCTGCAGTATGTGCATTGATTGGGGTGGGTGAGTCTGTTGCTTTTAATAAAACCAGCAGCCGCAGGTCAGAAAATAACAAAAAGTCTTATCATGAGGTACCACTGATCCAGTGAACTATTTTAATAGTAGACACCCTTTCAAAAGATATAGGGCTGACCTGCTTTAGAGTCATTCTATGGGGCCACGTCAAACCATAAGATTTTATTTCACATACTGGCTCTTTAGCTAGTGCTATTATAAAAATATTCTTTGGTATGGGAGGAGGGGAGATGGGGATGTTATATACTTTCATCTAGTATCCAAGTTTGCAGAGAGAGCAAAACCAATTTATTATGAGAAAAATAAATGAGCCAGACACTGACAATACAAGAAACTAATTGGCCTCTCCAAGAAAATGGAACGAGAGAAAGCAATTCCAGCAGCACTGCAGAAATGACACCTGTCTTGTCAGTTGTTTGCCTGTATGTCAGAGGCTTAGCATGCTTTTCCTTTTGTATTGAAGCAGAATGAGTTTGAGTTCTCACTAAACATACAAGGAAATGCCACAAACATCTGAAGTCTCTTGTCCAGGCTATACGGGAACCTGCTCTGGTTGGTTTTGAAAGGTGCATCTGGTGACCAGGAGTGGAGGGTAGGATCTATTTTCTTGGAATAAGGCAAAAGCTAGATTTTATTGTTACATCTATTGTGCTAGATGGTCTGTTTTTAACGTGGGCTGTCTGACAGCTGCTGGCTACAGACAGCTTATTTTATTATCTAATGCTGTAATTGATGCAGCCACTCTCATTAGTTGGTAATATCATAAATATAATAATATATGGTGATATACCTATCTCATAGAACTGGAAGGGACCTTGAAAGATCATTAAGTCCAGTCCCCTGTCTTCACTAGCAGAAACAAATACTGGTCCCTGACAGATTGATTTTTTGTTGTTTTTGTCCTAGATCCCTAAATGGCCCCTTCAAGCAAAACTCGCACAGTCACCTTATGGAATCTACATTCCTGCTACTTTTAAGGTTTTTTACATTGTCATTTATGACATTAATAATAATAATACATTGCATTTACATCATGCTTTTCATTCTAAATTTTTTTATATCAGACCTGACTCTTACCCACCTGAATAGCACTACTCACATGAGTAAGTCTGCAGTATCAGTCTCTTATTTAGAACCTTTTCTCATGTTGAGTAGTTCCTTAGTCCATGATTTATTCTACTGAATTCAGTGACACTACTTGTGAAGTAAGGTATTGTTCAATATAAGTAAAAGTTTCAGAATCTGGCCAATAGTATATATCATCTTTGTCAGTTTAGGGAATATTTCACCCGCCACTAAAATACATCCATTCTGGGGTGAAAGCAGCTGTTTAAGGGCACACATCAAGACTGCACTATCTGTCTAGGTATTTTTATGAGCCGCATTGCTGTAATATCTGAACACCTACACAAGAGTCTGTGACAGGAAAAGAGGAATACCTTATCCATTTGAAACTGAAAGGGAAGATTTTAGATTTGGGTTACCGGAGTTTAACTGGGCCAGGACACCTAGATTAAGACTCTTGGTTTATAAAAATGGTGCCGGGGATCCTAAAAGACCTGATGTTTGGCTTCAATAAAAATTAGTACTAAAGATTTCTCAAATATGCAAGACCATTCTTGATTTGCTCAGGGTTCGGACTAATCACTGAGGAACTTGTGAGGAGAGAGAAATTCTGCAGTACACTTGCTAAACTGAACTTTCTCGAACAGAATATTAGAAAGGAAAATGCTAATTATTCTGTAGGTATTTCAAAAGAAATGTACAGCTACATGGCAAGTGCTTTTGTACTTAGTTTAATGGTGGAAAGTACTTTAGAAGAATCAAAGCAGTTTTCGGAAGGTCTATTTTGGGAAATATAATTATTTGAAATTAAATCCGTGATGCTAATATTTCAAAGATCAGCTAAATATGCCTCTGAAATTTACATCAGTACAATGGATTTCAAGCTAACAACTTATTATTTTTCCGCCTGTAACAGAGGAAATTCTAGAGCTTCTTGAACCATCATTTCTCCGGGTAAATTGTGGGGGGTAAATTTGTCTGAAGAGTCAGTCACCATACCATGTTATATAGGCAGAAAGGGGAAGTGCATATGTAACCCATGTGCCTATTAGGGAGATGTCTCTTTAAGAGACCCCTTGGGGGGAGGTAGGAGTGAGTTGTGTCTGAGTCATTGTTGCTAGGCAGATTAAGCACTCCACATCCAGAAGCTTCTGGAATTGGGTGTGGTAGTTTTGGGTCTGCTCCAGTAGGTTCCCTGTTGCTGGGGTCAGACTCCATGAGGGCAAGCAGCCTGGGCAGCTGCTTTGCAGAAGGCCATGTCCTCTGTGTGAGTTGGGAGAAGCTGAGCCCAGGAGCAGGAAGCAGGCTGTCGTCCCTAACTCCGAAGCATTTGCAACAGGGTTTTCTTTAAATCTATACCAGGGGTCGGCAACCTTACCCTGGCGAGCCGCGTGCCAGAGGTTGCCGACCCCTGATCTATACACTTAACTGAGTGGTTGGTTAATCAGTCAGCTGCTAGCTGTGATTTCAGCAGAGGAAGAGTCTGCATGGATTTCAACTGAAGATTCCTACAAGCAAGTGGAGGGAAGATGTTGTTTTAGACTCAGCAGACTGTCTAGATTTGGTGATCAAAGAATCTAACTGATACTTAGGCGAACAAAACCTAAGCTTTTGGGAACTTTCAGTTTCTTCTCACTGCATTTCTGTGGGGACTGAACTGTTCAGATTTTAATTTGTTTTCTTTATTTGTGTTTATGTATAACTGTGAAGGTAATGTCTGTGGATTATAAAATAGCCATGTCATGCTGTCAAAATTAGATTATTTGTTTCTTTATCATAAGATTTTATAGTTATTTAATTAAATTCATTTCTTTAGTTCCTTTTGGGACTTGAATGGGGGGAGGTTGACCCTGTGCAAGCCTTGCTGAAAATCCTTAGAGACTGTACTCTGGGTCTCCAGCTACGTTCTATGGGAGTTGTGTTTTGGTTTTTTTTTAAGGCACTGAAGACGGGAAATAAAGTGACCTCTAGCCCACCCAAAGGTTACACATACAGGACAGAAGGGTGCTTGATGATTCTTATTAGAGATGGGCCCCAAGCAAAGCCCCAGATCCATATAACCCCTAAAAAAGGAGGATGTTCCTATCTGGATCCAGATTTAAACATTTGGGACCTATATCTAATTATTAAAGTCCAGGATGAACCATAGACTGTCCTGTAGGACACAGACTAATTCCCTGGGGTTTAATGCTGGCTTAAGGATGTTGTAGACCTTGTGGGCATGCTGTGCCAGGGAGAAGGGGACATTTCAGACTTGGAGAAAGAACAGGTAAGAAATCATTGGAAGAACCAGGCCTGCCCTGTTGGGAATAACACCATCTATGGCCTGTTGAACCTGAGCCACTGCTTCTTGCAGTTGGTTTCCAATCTGCCCCTTGTGCCAGGAACCTGCAGTGGGAAGATGGGTCACATTGGGGTGGGTAAGAATTAGCGAGGAGGCAGAGGCGGCAGCACAAAGGGAGCATGGTCAGAGTCAGAGAGGTTGGGTACATGGGTTCCTAGGAGACAGAAGAGGAGGGAGGGAGGGAGGCAGAGATCCTTGTGTCTAGGAATGAGAAGACGAGTTTATTGGGACAGAACAGAACATGGAGGGTGAACACTGTCAGTGCCTTAAGGGATAAATTACTACAGAGCTAAGCAGCAACGGGCCTGAATCAAAAACCCAGATCCAAACACTGGCACACGAATCTCTGAACCGGCCCATGTCTATGAGCCCAACTCTGAAGTCCTTACTGAGTAGTGACATAGCTATTATTCACGTAAGGTCATAGCCCCAACACCCAGGCGGGGTAGGTGTGTAAGTAGTAGTATCCCCATTTTACAGAAGCACATAGAAGTTAAGCATCTTGTTCAAGGTTATACGCTCAAGCGAGTCTGTGGGAGACTTGGGAAGAGAACTCCAGAGTTCCTGGCTCTGTCTGTGCTGAGACAAGCAGATCATGCCTCTCCCGTTAACTTCTGCCTTCCATGCTTGCATGAATGTTCTGAGTGTTTTGTTCCATGTTGCAGTATGATATTCCAGTTGAGAAAAAGATTTGGGGGTTTTGGAGGTTAATCAGCTGAACATAAACTCCCTGTGCAGTGCTGTGGCCAAAAGAGTTAATGCAATCCTTGGATGCATAACTGGGAGTCTAGAGTGGGAGTAGAGAGGTTATTTTATCTCTGTATTTGGCACTGGTGTAACTGCTGCTGGAATACTGTGTCCAGTTCTGGTGTCCACAATTCAAGAAGGATGTTGATAAAATGGAGTGAGCTCAGAGAAGGGCCATGAGTTAGGGATTAGAAAACATATATGCCTTAGAGCAATAAAGCAAGGAACTTAATCTATTTATCTTAACAAAGAGAAGGTTAAGGGGTGACTTGATTACAGTCTACAAGCACCTACATGAGGAACAAATATTTAATAATTGGCTCTTCAGTCTAGCAGAGAAAGGTAGAACATGATCCAAAGGCTGGAAGTTGAAGCTAGATTAATTCAGACTGGAAATAAGGCATGAATTTTTAACCGTGAGAGAAATTAACCATTGGAACAACTTACTGAGGGTAGAGGTGGAGTCTGCATCACTTACAATTTTTAAATCCAGACTGGATGTTTTTCTAAAAGATTCGCTCTAGAAATTATTTGGGGAAGGTCTATGGCCTGTGTTATCCAGGAGCTCAGACTAGATGATCATAATGGTCCTTTCTGGCCTTGGAATCTATGAGTATTGAAAGGACGGCCACTGACACTTCGTTTCCAAGGAGGCTAAAGGACTTTATTCAGGATATGTCATCCAAACGACATCTATTAAATCAGAAGGCTCATTTAACATATAAATAAGCATACACATATAAATAGATTTCTGTCTCAATGTATTTTCAGTATAGGTCCCTATCTGGGTGCCGTAGAGCAGTGGTTCTCAAAGTAGGGCCGCCGCTTGTTCAGGGAAAGCCCCTGGCGGGGCGGGCTGGTTTGTTTACCTGCTGCGTCCGCAGGTTTGGCTGATCGCGCTGCCGCTCCAGGCCAATGGGGGCTGCAGGAAGGGTGGCCAGCACATCCCTCAGCCCGCGCTGCTTCCTGCAGCCCCCATTGGCCTGGAGCGGCAAACCGCGGCCAGTGGGAGCCACGATCGGCCGAACCTGTGGCCGTGGCAGGTAAACAAACTGGCCCGGCCCGCCAGGGGCTTTCCCTACACAAGCGGCAGCCCTACCTTGAGAACCACTGCCGTAGGGTTTCAGGAGGGGTGGTGGTGGGTTTTTTTGTGCTTTTATTATGCTTTCTTATTTGAGGATTTTTTAAAGGGCTAGATGATCTTCAAGCAACACACTGGCAGGGAAAACTTCTTGGCTCTGTCAGAGTAGCCTCATAAGGCTTCATTAATAGAGGCCTTGTGAGCAGCAATGTGATGATTAGCAGACTGTTAGGCCCCATCGATTTAAATCCCATCACTGACCTTGATCCTGATGCGGGGGGAGGGGGGGGGAGAGGGAGGGGAGACGAGACTGTTGGTCGGGTTCAGTTATTTTATTATTGATTGTTTTCTCTGAACTTTTTTCCAATTGTTGTTATACCAAAGTATGAAATAGGAAGATAAAACAGAGGTATGTAGGTAAAAGAAAATATCAGAACAGCTTAAGTAGGTATCGGACACATTCTAGCCATTCACTAACATTGGGGTAAGCAGTGTGAAGTCAGGGAAGGCCTTCTGATAAGTCTGCATAAGAAGAGGAACTGTTCAGGTGGTGTGCAGGAGCTCCAGCTGCACTGCGACTACACAGAGGGCCTGAGTCCCCAGATGTGTCATTCACTGCACACGTGGCCACCTCTCATCTGAAATGGTGGAGCTTGCTCCAGAGAGAGCATGGCAGCTTGAAGCCAGGCAGTCTCTCATCAGGCTGAGTGATGAGGAAGGCGTTTTTCACAGAGGGTGCAGCTTGTTCCTATTCTGTTCCCCACAACGTGGCACCATCCCCAGTGGAGCTGGTCAGTAACATAGCCCAGACTGGTCTTTTGCTGATGAGATATATCTCTGAAAAGTGGGAATTGTGGTATCTTTTGGATTTTGTCAAGGAGGTTCTTTGCTGCACTTTAACACCTGATGTTAGGAGGCAGGATATTGGAGAGGGCTGGTAGCCATTTGTTGTTTGTTGGTTTCATAGTCCTTGTTGTTATTCTCCTAATTTGAGTCAATTATAATCGACGAGTTTTGTGTGGGAAGAATTTAACACAATATTCTCCAGCTGAGTAGCAGAGAGCTAGCACCGAGCTGTGCAGTATTTGTACATTAGCTCCCCAAGTTGAGCCCGCAAGCTTATTTAGGTGTCTGTTTCTGCTCTTAATCATCTGAGCTAACTTCCTGAGGTAGGTAAATGTGTGAGTCAGAGTTACTCCTAGATATACCGGCTTTGGATCATGTACTAGTCATTCTCCATTCAAGAAGATGTTGAACTCTTGTGAAGCATTGGTGTGGTTGAGATGGAAGCATTATGACATTGTCTTTGACACATTGAGCTTAAGTCTCTACTTCGTGCAATAGCCACTGATGGCTGCCGTGTCTTGGTTCAGGTTGTCTTCAGTCTTTTTTGAAGTCTCTGCCTCTTGAAACAAGGTAGATGTCATCTTCATACTTGAATGGCCTTGAGATTTTTTGAGGGCAGATTCAACAGCTGGAAGATCATGTGGGGGAGCCCATTAGCAGGGTACCCTACCACCGCTAACATTATGCATGAGTGGGGCGTCAGTCAGGTCACCCACAGGGATGATGGGGCAACCAAGAACCCTGACTTCTGTTATCCCAACTCAGTCCCAGTTCTGGATTTTCCTCCCTCCCTGGGCCTTTTCTCCCTGCCTGGGCAGAGTCCTGTTCCCCTTGCCCTATTTTAAGCACATAAGTGTCAATGGAAGGCAGGGACCAGATGTAGTGTGAGTGCATGATGGTAAGCACCGTCTCTCATTTTGTGTCTAGCTAACAAACACCAAGGCGGGGAATGGGGTTGTGGGGAGGTGTTCCTCTCAAAAAACGATGAGAAATAAGTTAAAAAGAAAAGCACTTTTAAAAAACACACAGACATTATGAGGCCTGTAGAAGTCAAAAGTGTCCCTCAACTAAGGGTATGGCTACACTATGCAGCTTTTAGCGACATGGCTCTGCCGCTACACCCTTGCCGCTAAAAGCTACGCAGTGTAGCTGCTGTTTGTCGGCAGGAGAGAGCTCTCCTGCCGACAAAAAACTGTTCACACCGGCGGTGCTTTTCATCAGTAAAACTTTTGTCATTCGGGGGGGTGTTTTTTAACACCCCTGAACGACAAAAGTTTTGCCGATGAAGTGCCAGTGTAGACAAACTCTAAGAGTCTGTTAACCTCTATTTCATATTGCTTGTGGTGTAGTGTATGAAAGGGTTAATTATAAAGCCAACTGCTATTAGAAGTTACTTCTTAAGTGTCCTGCCCTCAGAGTAAGTTCAGACAATAGGACTTGCTCTGATCATGTGATGGGACTGAAGCTTCTTTCAGGCCAGTGGAGTTACTCCCGATTTATACTGGGGTCAGGAGAATCAGGCCAGTGTGTCTGTGCGTTTTACTTGCTGTATGTTAACACTATGTATCATGCAGTCAGAGTGGTGAAGGAGCAGCCCTGGGATAATTCTCTGTTCCATTTTACTTTTGGAGGCAGTGTGGTTTAGTGGACTAATCACTGACCTGGAAACCAAGAACTCTCCTGAATTTGATGACGTGTCTGCCATAGACTCACTGTGCAGCCTTGAACAAACCCCTTGAGACACCCAGGGCCTGGCTTTCAAAGGTGCTGAGCACTTACAGCTCCCGTTGCCTTCAGTTACCTTTGAAATTCACAAAAAGAACAGGAGTACTTGTGGCACCTTAGAGACTAAGGTGCCACAAGTACTCCTGTTCTTTTTGCAGATACAGACTAACACGGCTGCTACTCTGAAACCTTTGAAATTCAGGCTGCAGGTGTGTCACATTGGGTGCCTAAAAACTGAAGCACCTGAAAATAGCTGGTTTCAGAGTAGCAGCCGTATTAGTCTGTATCAGCAAAATGAACAGCTGAAGCTCTTTTGAAAACTGACCTCTAATCTCTCTGTGCTTGAGTTCCCCATGTGTACAATGTGGGATATGTCCTAACCTACAAACACAGGGCACTATATATTATACAGAATTGGCAAGGAGACCTTTTACCTTTAAGTTTTGCTATGATGGTTTGAACAACCCCAGTACTTAGTTGCCATGGAAACATGTCCCTGAGCGGTGATAAGGAATAGCTTGCGGGAGGTGGGAAAGGGAAGAGGCAGAAGAAATGGAATAAGCAAACAGGCACATTGGCAGTTGGGAATTGTGGAGGATGTGAATGCGTAGAGAGATCACCAGATTGGAACCACACAGGGACAGGATGGGTTTGGAAAGGAGGAACCTCCTGCCCTGCGTGAGATTGGCAGGAGTGATGCCCCCAACTTTTGTATGGGGCAGTGGCTGCTCGGGCTATGATTTGTAACGAAGGAGCAGATTGTGAAGCTGAGCTACTGAGGGAGGGTGGAGGGGGGAGTCACGCAGAGGCAGCTGAAGCTGTGATGTGCCTGGAATTCCTGCTGAACCACTAAGAATGCAGGAGCTGAAGTGATGAAAACGTTCAGAGTGTCACACGCACTGCTTCAGGAGATTGGCAGATTTCTCCGGGTTTCAGCAGTTGGTGCTAACAATCCCCTGCATCAGAGCAGAGAGGGACTGGTATGTAGGAATCCAAGAGGGATTCGACTGTTGAGATTATTTTATGCTTATATGCAGTGTATTTGGCTAGACAGTTGCAGGAGAGAGAGAGTTCATGTGTGGATCTGAATTCATACAATTAGCTAAGCCATTTCAGAAGAACTGGGGTGAGATGCTGATGTGTATTGTTGACTTGCCAAATAAATGACTCCACACATAGTGCATTGCACTTAAAGTTTACTGTATTGAAAGGTTCTGCTGTCTTCAGAGACACCTTACGGAGGGATAGTGGGTAGAGTTTTTCTAACTCTGGCCTAACTCTGCTCCCATCAAAGTCAGTGGTGGCAAAACTCCCACTGACATCAGTGTGAGGAGGTTTCGCCCAATTCCAAGTGCTTTTGAAAAAATCCCATCCTTAGGTGGTGACAAGGACCAAACAAATCCGTGAGTAGAGACAGAGAGCTCTATAATGGGGAATTATTCTAGAAATGACAGAGTCAGTTTTTAAGGGCACCCAATGTATGGCAGACAGTCCATGGTATAGCTGGAGAAGGTAACCAGTTCACTAAACTGTCTGCTTTTGCAGTATTGATGGTGAATTGGTGCTGCTGCTCAGCAGTTACATGTGAAAAGTGCTTTTCCCCCATAGATTTCAAAATGCTCAGATGTTGGTAATAGTTTGGGAGTCCAACAGGTCTGTATCTTGTCATCCACCATGCTTAGCACTGGCACTGACCAGCTCATGCACAAAGAAAAAGAGCCTGTTTTCCAGATGTAGGACTGGCATCTGATGTCATAATGATTCGTGAGCTGGGCATCATGGGCGGGAAGACGAGAGCCGGACTTATACTAAAGCAAAGGTCTTTCTCTTTCAGCCCTATATAAAACGCACTAATAATTTATCCATGTCAAATCCTGCTGGCCTTTAACTCTTGTGAATAACCCTATTGACTCTACTGCACAGAAGGTTGTGTTGGCATCTTGCCAGGAGCTAAAGGGCCCTGCCTAATTTGTATATGCATTTACTTATTCTAAATCAGAAATAAATGCGCATGGTCGTAAAAACTATAACTTCCTTGGCAGAAGAACTGAAATGGCTCCTGATCAGCATTCACCCGTGATAATAGCCTGTTAGTTCTCCTCCCCTTGCTCTCTCAGCCTGTGGTTTTTGAATGGAGCAGCACTCCCACTAAATTAACAGAGACATCAGGAGCTTTGTGCAATGAAGGGCTGCAAAATTTGACTCTAGGCCTGGTCTACACTACGATGTTAGTTCGAATTTAGCAGCGTTATACCGAATTAACCTTGTACCCGTCCACACAACGAGGCCATTTAATTCGACTTAAAGGGCTCTTAAAATCGGTTTCTGTACTCCTCTCCGACGAGGGGAGTAGCGCTAAATTCGAACTTGCTGGTTCGAAGTAGGGTTAGTGTGGACGGAATTCGAAGGTATTGGCCTCCGGGAGGTATCCCACAGTGCACCATTGTGACCGCTCTGGACAGCAATCGAAACTCGGATGCTCTGGGCAGTTGGACAGGAAAAGCCCCGCGAACTTTTGAATTTCATTTCCTGTCTGCCCAGCCTGGTGAGCACAGGTGACCACACAGAGCTGAGCAGCACAGGTAGCGATGCAGGCCGACAACCGCAAACGAGCACCAGCATGGACCACACGCGAGATACTGGATCTGATCGCCATATGGGGAGAGGATTCAGTGCTCGCAGAACTGCGTTCCAAGAGACGGAATGCAAAGATCTTTGACAAGATCTCCAAGGGGATGATGGAGAGAGGCCACAATCGGGACTCCATTCAGTGCCGTATAAAGGTGAAGGAGCTCCGACAGGCCTATCAGAAGACGAAGGAGGCCAACGGACGGTCCGGGGCAGAGCCGCAGACATGCCGCTTTTACGATGAGCTGCATGCAATTCTCGGAGGGGCCGCCACCACTACCCCACCCCTGAGCGTGGACTCCGAGGAGGGGTTAATGTCTTCGTTGCATGACGAATCTGCGGACGGGGAAGAGGAGGAGGAGGAGGACGACGAACTTGTGGAGAGCACACAGCGCTCCATTCTCCCCGACAGCCAGGAGCTCTTTCTGACCCTGACAGAGGTGCCCTCCGAACCCTCCCAAGGCGGCATCGCAGACCCCCTGGAAGGGACCTCTGGTGAGTGAACCTTTTCAAATATCTCAAACATGGTTTAAAACAAGTATTTGTTTAATGATTAATTTGCCCTGGGGACTTGGGATGCATTCGCGGCCAGTACAGCTACTGGAAAAGTCTGTTAACGTGTCTGGGGATGGAGTTGAAATCCTCCAGGGACATCTCCATGAAACTCTCCTGGAGGTACTCCAAAAGCTTTTCCAGAAGGTTTCTGGGCAGGGCAGCCTTATTCCGTCCTCCATGGTAGGACACTTGACCGCGCCATGCTAGCAGCAAGTAATCCGGTATCATTGCTTGACAAAGCTTGGCAGCGTATGGTCCCGGTGTTTGCTGGCATTCAAGCAACATCCGCTCTTTATCTTGCTGTGTTATCCTCAGGAGAGTGATATCGTTCAGGGTAACCTGTTTGAGATATGGGAATGTAATTAGGGGGACAGAGGTGGCCCCGTTCCTACTGGGCTGTTTGCCTGTAGCTGAAAAGAAATCTTTCCCTGCAGTTAGCCAAGCGGGCGGGGGGGAGGGGGTGGATAATGTCGCTGAGTTTTTCGCGTTTGGCTAGCAGGGGTCTTCCCTGATACCAGCCACGTGGTGGGGGGAGGGGTAACGCGATCATCCCACAGAAGTGGATGGGGGGGCTAGTTTGCGATCTGCATGGATCTTCCATGGTACCAGCCACGTGGTGGGGGGAGGGGGTCATCCCACAGAATTGAATGGGTGGGTGGGGGGTGGTTGTTATGTTATCTGATGCTGCACGGTAACAGGGAAACCGCAGCACGTAAAGGGCTTTGCTTGCTATGGGAAAGGAGGGCGCTGATTTAATGCAGAAGCAGCAGGACAATGGCTTACCATGGCTGCATACAAGCCGAAATCTGTTGCCCGGCCCTGCGTCTGCTGTGATCTCTAACACCAAAGCCGCGGGCACTCAATATAAGATGCAAAAAGCGACCTTGTACATTGCTATGTAATGTGAAAAGTGTTCACCGTGAAAGAGTATAAGCATTGTTCTATAAAATGTATCTTTTTACATACTTCTCTCCTTTTTTTCCCTCCTACTGCAGCTGCAAATTCTTCCATCCTCCCGCCCCCAGCACGAAGGCTCTCCCAGATAAGGAGGCGAAAGAGGCGCACCCGAGACGATATGTTCTCGGAAATAATGCAGTCGACCCGGGATGAGAGAGCTAATTTTAACGATTGGAAGGAGACTGTATTGAAATTCCGTCAAGAGGCCAGTGACCGTGAGGAGAAGAGGGACCAGCGGGAGGACATGAGGGACCAACGGGAGGAGAAAAGGGATGAACGTGAGGAGAGAAGGGACGAACGCGAGGAGAGGAGGGACGCCCGAGAGGAGAAGTGGCGGGATGCAACGCTGGGGCTGCTGCGTGATCAGACAGACATGCTCCGGCGTCTGGTGGAGCTCCAGGAACGGCAGCTGCCGGATTACCGGGTGCCGCTGCAGCCCCTCTATAACCGCCCTCCCCCCTCCCCAAGTCCCGTAGCCTCCTCACCCCGACGTGTAAGAACGCGGGGGGGGAAGCTCCGTGCAACCTGCCAGTCCACCCCATTAGAGAGCCCGAGCAAAAGGCTCTCATTATTTTGAATGTTGTTCCTGCCCTGTTCCTTCACTCCTACCCTCCTCCCAAACCCCACCCGGACTACCTGGTTATTTCTCTCCCTATGTTCATTACCCCCCGTTAATAAAAAGTTCTTGATTTGTAATTTGAAAACGACACTGACTTTATTTTTTTTTAAATAAAACTGGGATCGAAGGGGGAAGGGGGAAGGGTGGGTTGCTTACAGGGAATGAGTGAATCAAGTGGGCGGGTTTTCAACAGGGACAAACAAACATAACTTTCACACAGGAGCCTGGGCAGCACTGAAACTTGTTTTCAGAGCTTCTCTGATGCGCACCGCTTCCTGGTGTGCTCTTCTAATCGCCCTGGTGTCTGGCTGCGCGTAATCAGCGGCCAGGCGGTTTGCCTCAGCCTCCCACCCCGCCATAAAGGTCTCCCCCTTGCTCTCACAGAGATTGTGGAGCACACAGCAAGCTGCAATAGCAATGGGGATGTTGGTTTGGCTGAGGTCCGAGCGAGTCAGTAACGAGCGCCAGCGACCTTTTAAACGTCCAAAGGCACACTCTACCACCATCCTGCACTTGCTCAGCCTGTAGTTGAACCGCTCCTGAGTACTGTCCAGGCTGCCTGTGTATGGCTTCATGAGCCACGGCATTAAGGGGTAGGCTGGGTCCCCAAGGATAACGATGGGCATCTCAACATCCCCAATGGTAATTTTCCGGTCTGGAAAGTAAATCCCTTGTTGCAGCCGTTTAAACAGACTAGTGTTCCTGAAGACGCGGGCGTCATGAACCCTTCCCGGCCATCCCACGTTGATGTTGGTGAAACGTCCCTTGTGATCCACCATTGCTTGCAGCACCATAGAAAAGTACCCCTTGCGGTTTATGTACTGGCTGCCCTGGTGCTCCGGTGCCAAGATCGGGATATGGGTTCCATCTATCGCCCCACCACAGTTAGGGAATCCCATTGCAGCAAAGCCATCCACAATGAGCTGCACATCTCCCAGCGTCACTACCTTTTTTAGCAGCAGCTCAACGATTGCTTTGGCTACTTGCATGACAGCAGCCCCCACGGTAGATTTTCCCACTCCGAACTGATTACCGACTGACCGGTAGCTGTCCGGTGTTGCAAGCTTCCACAGGGCTATCGCCACTCGCTTCTCAACTGTGAGGGCTGCTCTCATCTTGGTGTTCTGGCGCGTCAGGGCAGGGGAAAGCAAGTCACAAAGTTCCAGGAAAGTGCCCTTACGCATGCGAAAGTTTCGCAGCCACTGGGAATCGTCCCACACCTGCAGCACTATGCGGTCCCACCAGTCAGTGCTTGTTTCCCGGGCCCAGAATCGGCGTTCCACAGCAAGAAGCTGCCCCATTGCCAACATGATCTCCAAAGCGCCGGGGCCCGTGGCGCGAGACAATTCTGTGTCCATGTCCATGTCCGCATCACTCTCGTCGCCGCGCTGCCGTAGCCGCCTCCTCCTCGCCTGGCTTTTCTGGTCCTGGTTGAGCATAAACTGCACTATAATGCGCGTGGTGTTTACAATGTTCATGACTGCAAACTTGAGCTGAGCGGGATCCATCCTTGCCGAGGTACGGCGTCCGCTCAGTTCAACAAGGAAAAAAGGCGCGAAATGGTTGTCTTCCGTTGTTTTCACGTAGGGAGGGGGAGGATGTTCCCAGAACCGCCCGCGACAATGTTTTTTGTCCCATCAGGCATTGGGATATCGACCCAGAATTCCAATGGGCGGGGGGGACTGCGGGAACTCTGGGATAGCTACCCACAGTGCAACGCTCTGGAATTCGACGCTAGTCTTTTCTGCATGGACGCGCACCGCCGAATTAATCCGCTTACTGTGGCCGCGTACCATCGAATTTAAAAAATCGGTTTCATAAAATCGAATTCCGTAAATTCGGACTAATCCTGTAGTGTAGACGTACCCTGTGAAGGGGCAGTCACCTCTTGAGCATCTCTGAGTGGCTTGGTGCAGTGCCACAGTCCTCTTCTCACCCCTAGTATCCCCTGCAGGCTGCCAGCTGACCGTGGCAGGTCTTCAGTGGCTTAGCCCTCCGGCTGAGTCAGAGTTCTAATGAACCCCTTCTGGAATATTAAAGACTCCCACAAATTTGCCCTCACTAGGGTCTCCAGCCCTGTCTCTGGGCCCTTTAAATTCAGCCTGTTGTTCAGTCTCTCATATAAGCCCTGCCCCTTCCTGTGGTGGTAGGGGAACCAGAGCCACCCACTACTCTGGTTCCAACCCAGGGGTTCTACACGTAGCAGCCATGTACTGCTTGATTCAGTCTGCCACTGCTGTTTCTCTGGGCCTCTTCCTACTGGACCCTTTTATCTCCAGCCCTATATGGGGGCCAACATCCCCAGGTCCTGCTCCCTCTGCAATCACAGCTGTGTCAATTCAGCCAGCCATAAACAATCTGTGATTGTCGGACTCCTTTGGCCAGAGAGGAGCACCTATCTTCACTCTGCTGGTTCCAGCCAGGAACTGACCTGCTAATGCCAAGCAGCTCCTTTTGTCTGGGCCAGCAGGGCCCTGATTGGCTGTGGCTAGCTCCTCTAGCCCTTGGAGGACCAGGTCTTTATGGTTTCCAAAATGGCTGCTTTGGAGAGTCCTCCTTAGGCAAGCTTGGAGGACCCACCTTCCCTGCTCCTCTCTTCCCAGCTCGCTGCTTCTTGGGGCAGGGTGCAGTAGGACCAAAGGGCCCCCAGCAGGGAGCTGCAATGGCTGAATACACCCCATCACAGGCTCCTTTTAATTTACACACAAAGATGGTACTGTCCACACTTCTTGTCAGAAGTTTAATATCAGATGCTGTAGCCTGTCTCATGTCACTGAGGCTTCATTATTTTTTTAACTAAGAATATTTGTAAATAGAGCTAAACTGCAATTGCAAAGTAAATCGAGAGAGAACACTGTAATGCATTAGCCTTGCTTTGTTAGTATTTGGGCACTCATGTAACCCACAGTGGGTTACTCAGGCGTCTGTGTGATTAGCAAGATTCCCCTCTGTACGGATGGGGAAACTGAGATACAGAGTTGGTGACTTTCCCAAGCAAAGCTGTGACAAAACCAGGATTTGGGAAAAATAGTGGAGAAGTTGTGTGTTAAAGCAGTGGCCCTCAACCTTTCCAGACTATTGTACCCCTTTCAGGAATCTGATTTGTCTTGCATAACCCCCAAGTTTCACCTCAGTTAAAAACTACTTGCTTACAAAATCAGACATAGAAATACAAATGTGTCACAGCACACTACTACTGAAAAGTAGTTTGCTTTCTCATTTTTACCATATACACCTCTACCCCGATATAATGCGACCCGATATAACACGAATTCAGATATAACACGGTAAAGCAGTGCTCCGGGGGGGGGGGGGGCGCACTCCGGCGGATCAAAGCAAGTTCGATATAACGCGGTTTCACCTATAACGCGGTAAGATTTTTTGGCTCCCGAGGACAGTGTTATATCGGGGTAGAGGTGTAATTATAAAATAAATCAATTGGAATATAAATATTTTACTTACATTTCAGTGTATAGTATAGAGAGCAGTATAAACAAGTCATTGTCTGTATGAAATTTTGTTTGTACTGATTTTGTTAGTGCTTTTTATGTGGCCTGCTGCAAAACTAGGCAAGTATCTAGATGAGTTGATGAACCCCTTGGAAGACCTCTGAATATCTTCGTACCCCTGATTGAGAACCACTGTGTTAAAGTGTGTGAGGTGGGAGAGGGGGTGGAGCAGTTACTTAAACATGCTCTTCTTTTACACCTTTGGTCTCCTTGGTGTGTAAACTGCACCAATTTAGACTCACTTATGTATCTGTTGAGCCGGAGTCAGGAGGTCTAAGAGAATGTGAGTGGACAGGGAATTAAAATCAGTGTGAGATACTCTTCCCTCCTGCAATCTGTAGTACTCCTTCCAAGTTCCATGCAGGTTGCCACAGTATGAAGAGCAAACCATTGGAGGTGGATTGTTTTCCTTCTATTAAAAAAAAATC
This sequence comes from Platysternon megacephalum, assembly GCA_003942145.1. Classification (NCBI taxonomy): domain Eukaryota; kingdom Metazoa; phylum Chordata; order Testudines; family Platysternidae; genus Platysternon; species Platysternon megacephalum. The sequence goes on from QXTE01000073.1 coordinate 5,901,325, forward strand.
TGATGTGTATGACACATTTTGATTGCAAACCTACAGTTCAGATCTTTTAGGGCAGCCTTGTGTAAACATGGATTTCAAAAGATGTTAGTGTCTCACTCACTGCTGATTGGTGCTGGGGTTAACAGTGTGTATGTAACTGCTTGTATAAGTAAACTAGCAATAGGTGCTATATGCAGCCACACAAAATGAGAGTCTGGATAGGGGAAACACTAATTCAAGAGAGGCAGTGTGGTATAATTGTTAGAACAAGGCACTAGGAGTCATGGCTTCTGGGAACTATTCCCAATTCTGCCAATTACTCCTTCTATGGCTCGTGCAAGTCATGTAATGTCTCTGTCTCTCTTTACCCACCTATAAAGCGGAAATAAAACATACCTACCATATGGGAGAGTTGTGTTTATAAGTGATTTGATTTGATACTGTGCAATAAAGAGCCCCATATAGAGCAAAGTATTAATGTGGATGATTCTTGAGGCAGAGAAAGAAGCAAGTATTCCCCATTACCCTCCCCAAAATAGATTTATAAGGGTTGCTACACGATCTCTGTAGAGATGGACAGAGTCAGTAGCATTGGCTGCAAGGGACCAGAGAATGGGCAAGTCCAGGCTTAATTTCAGTTTCTGGAATCAGAAATTGGCCTTTTTCAGTTCCCAAAGCCCAAATATAGATCCAGATCCAGACCTCTAGACTTGAAGCCCTTCCAATCTGTGTGTGTGTGGTAGCAGAATGTTACTATTAAGCATAGCTTCATGAGAGAGACCATGAAAAGTAAAGCCAGCTTTTATTTTCATTTTCCACTCACATATTTGTCACTCACAGAGTTGACCAAGGAATGAAGGAATTCCTGCCATTCTTACCCTTACAGATTGGTACCTAAATACAACTGAACACGTTACCCTTCCATCTCAGACTCTGCCAATCAATGACACATCCCCCCTTTTGGAATGACACAAAGCATGAGTCTTAATAAAGGTGTTCTCCTCCTCCCTCTGGAACACACCGGACTATTCGCATTTCTGGAGGAGAAATGAGCTGCATTGTTAGCTCACTATCCTACTCCACTCTTGATAATACTCTTGTTCTCCTTGGTAAAGGTCCCAGATCCTGTCTGTCTTTATAAATGTACTAAATCTAATGGTTTGTCTACATGATGTAAGATTTTGGCAGCCACCAGAGTGCACAGGCATGTGGCCAACAACTTACCAAGTCTAATGTTTAGAATATTTACCACTGGACCTTGAATTCAAAGGGAGTTGAACCTGCTTATGCCAGTTTTGAATTTAGCCTCATGTCTTTAAGATCTGGAGGAAAGCAACCCAGCCTATAGAAACCATGCTCTCAAACCCTGAAGGAGCAATTTGTTTAGGTAACAGAGGTTCCAGGCTGTGTGGGACTGGTCTTTCACAACAATGGCATGTGGCAGGGCTGGAGTTGTATGTGCTCTTCTCGCTGAACAATTCATATATTGAATGTAGCCCTCTTTTTGTTTGCAAACACTAAGGGTAGGTCTACACTGCAATTACAAACCCATGGCTGGTCCGTGTCAGCCGACTTGGACTCATGGGGCTCTGGTCGCAGGGCAGTAGAACTATAGTGTTTTTGTCCACGCTGCGGGCTTGGGCTGGATCCCAGGCTCTGGGACCTTCCCCCATTGCGGGGTCCCAGAGCCCAGGTTGCAGCTCAAGCCTGGATGTTTAAACTAGTTTTATAGCCACGCAGCCTGAGCACCATGAGCCCGAGTCAGCTGACACTGGCCAGCTGCCCATGTTTTATTGCAGTGTAGAACATACCTTCGGAGGTCTCTGGGAAAACCCTAGGTGCTGATAACTCAGTAGGTGTCACTCTCTTCTCCAGCACAAAGTTAAGCTGTGCTGTATGGTTACCTTAGGCACATCTGTGGCCCCACTACCACAGCATCTCAGCACCTGACCACACAGTCATTAATGTATTTATCCTCACGGCACCCCTGTGCCTTACGGAAGTCCTAATATCCTTTTTCCAGATGGGGAACAGAGGCACAGAGAAATGGCTAGATTCACAACAGAACTTAGGCACCTACCTGCTACTTTAGGCACCAAAATCAGGCCCCTCTGGGATCCACAAAGCCCCTGCTCAATTGCCTCTGAGCCTGGAGGTGTCTAAACTCACTTGGCACCTAAATTTTTGCAGTAAAAATTTCCTGTGTTTCTGCCTCTGAGCATGTGCACTGCAGTCCCATGCCAAGGGTCCGAACATCTAAGTCTCAGAGGAATGCATAAACCAGGGGAATATAGGTGTTCCTCTGCTTCACTCACCCGTGGGGCCTGAGCCTGTAAGCGTGCTCAGACCTCACCATGTGGATTGGGCCCCATTGGTGAGCTTGCGTGCGATGTGGGGAGGGAAGAGGAGGTGCTCCCTCATAACTGTTAGCCCAGTGGTTAGGGTGCTCACTTGGGACACCCCCAGTTCAAGTCCCCCCTCAGGTAAAGGGATTTGAACCTGGATCTGCTACCTCTCAGGTGAGTGCCCTAATCCCTGGGCTGTAGGACACGCTGCTATGGGTGCTCTCAGTCCCTCCTGTTGAAGCAGTTCCACTGTGGATAAATAATTGTGAAAAGATCCCTGGAGGAGGGGAGCAGATCCTGGGTCTCCTGTGTCTGGGCTCTAACCACCAGGCTACAGAGTCATTCTCATGCTTGCTTTTTCTCTCTCTCTGGCCCAACGATTCTTTCATTATTAAGCCACAGTGGAACAACTTCAGCAGGAGAGACTGAAGGAGCCCGCCCATGAGACTATCTCATAGCCCAGCAATTAGCGCACTCACCTGAGAGGTGGCAGGTCCCTGTACAAATCCCTGAACCCCCTCAGGTGGGGGGAACCTGAACTGAGGGTTTTCCCCATCCCAAATGAGTACCCCAACCACTTGGGCTAAAAGTTATGAGGGAGCTGCTGCTGCTGCTCCTCTGCCCCTTGGGCTTCTTGACAAAACAGCATAGGCGCCTAACCCCAAGGGAGGGTTTACAGCTGAGAGTCCCAGGCAGAGGCAAGCGCCTCCCTGCAGCCTGGACTCTAGGCACTTATCTCTGACAGAGGGGTGGGTCTTATAGGGTTGCTACTCAGGCAAAACCAAACACCCTTGCCCTGCCTCTCCTCCGAGGCCCTGCCCCTGCTCACTCTATCCCCCCCTCCCTCTGTTGCTCGCTCTCCCCACCCTCACTCGCTCATTTTCACCAGGCTGGCTCGGGGGCTGGGGTGCGGAAGGGGATGAGGGCTCCAGGGTGGGGCCAGAAATGAGGAGTTTGGGGTGCAGGAGGTGCTCCGGGCTGGGATCAAGGGGTTCGGAGGACGGGAGGGGGATCAGGACTGGGGAAGGGGGTTGGGGCATGGGGGGGTGGGGTCAGGGGTGCATGCTCTGGGTGGCGCTTACCTCAGGCAGCTCCTGGAAGCAATGGCATGTCCCCCCTCCAGCTCCCAGAAGCAATGGCATATCCCCCCTCCAGCTCCTTTGCAGAGGTGCGGCCAGGCAGCTCTGCGCGCTGACCCGTCCGCAGGTATTGCTTCCGCAGCTCCCATTGGCTGCGGTTCCGGGCCAATGGGAGCTGCGGAGCTGGCATTTGGGGCAGGGGCAGCGCGCGGAGCCCCCTGGCTGCCCCTACACCTAGGAACCAGAGGGGGGATATGCCATTGCTTCCGGAAACCGCGCGGAGCCATGGCAGGCAGGGTGCCTGCCTTAGCCCCGCTGTGCTGCTGACCGGACTTTTAATGGCGGTGCTGATCGGAGCCACCAGGGTCCCTTTTTGACCAGGCGTTCCGGTCGAAAACCTAGGGTCTGAGCACACAGCTCTCGGCTTGGCATCACCCATTGGCTTGCTTCGGCGAGGAGCCACCTGGCGTGGTGCTGGCTTTTGTGAATCCCATGCTGAGGTGCCTACCTCTCCCCATGCTCAGGCGCCGAACTCAGGCTTTGTGAATCCTAGTGTTTTTACTAGGTGCCTAAAAGTTAAGGATGGTGATGCTCAGTGTCACACACCTACGTTTTTTTTGTGAACCTAGTTCTAAGTGACTGGCCCAAGGTCACACAGAGCAGGGACTTTAAGCCAGGTCTCCAAAGCCTTAGGGTAGTGGGTTAAGGGCTGAGCCATCCTTCCTGTCTACTGCTGTTAGATGAACCACCTTCATTTCACATGGATAATACAGCAGTACCATGAAAGGCCCAGTCAGGAACCCTGATCCTATTGGGCTGAGCCCTGTTCAAACACGTATAAAGTCAGTCCTTACCTTGAAGAATTTAGGCCAAGAACGGCATAAGGCATGCCTGTTATTTAAGGCTGCTTTATAAAGTTAAACGGTAGTTCGATTCCATCCTAGAGGTGGCTCCGCTTCAGTGGCAGGTGAAGGTATTCCTGTGTATAGTTTGCATGTCAGTTGGTAAAGTTTATAAAGCACATTAAAGTCCTTCTGAATGAAGGGCACTACTGAAATGTAAGATCATTATCGTAGCTTGGGCTGAGGCAGCTTTTCAATTACCTTGGCTTGTGCAGAGCATGAATGCAAACCAGGTATTTGTGTACCGGTGGAAGTGCCTCCTCCCTCCCCGCCCCAGTGCAGCATTTACGTACAAAAGAGGAAAAAAACCCAAACTGACCAGCTTTTAAACAAAAAGAACGTAAATTACAAACTGAAGAAAAACATGACAAATTCTTTACTCTGGGTTGCTTAGCACATAATGCCTTGTGCGTGTCATGCACCACTAATACAGTTTTCTTGCAATTCAGTTAAGCATGCCTGTGCTGTCTAACTGGACAGTTGGAGACACAAGTATTATTAAATCTTAGACGTTTGCAAATAACCTCATAAAATATTCAAACATTAAAAAAGAAAACCCAGCAAAACACAAAGTATGTATTATTGGCCCTGTAGGTTTTCAGTTTAAAAAGACAGAATTAGGCGTTTGAAAAAAGCTGCTAATGATGTGTGCGTTTGGAGAACGTAACTAATTAATTTCCTAAAGGTCAAAACTGATATTTCCCACCTATTGCTTTGCTCATGTTTAACCTTCAAGGAGAAAGAATTTACATAAGAGGCTCATATTTGATGTTCTTATCAAATCAATCAATCTCTTCTTTTTTTCCAGGAGGAGGGCTGAGAACCACTGAGGGATAGCCAGGCGGTATGATGCAGGAAACTCCACCAGCAATAAACGTTACAACCAGCTATAAAGATCAAATGACACTTGGGTTGGTTAACAAAAGATATACAAGGGGAAAGTGTTGGAATATACAGCATGGAAATTTACTGTGCTGAGCTCAGCTGATGAAAAACAAGTTTCAATCAGAAAAGCGGTTTACTTCTGTCAACCCTTCTGCCTACCAAATGGAAAATGGGGCCTGTATATAGAGAGAGGGTGGCAGAAAGAATAACAAAGTCTCACTGAACTACTGGCTTCAGAGAAAGAAAACTGGCATTCAAATTCACCTCTGGAAAGTGTAGCTCTCCAGTTTGAAGGTTGTTTGAGGGATTTGGGGGCTGAAGGTCATGGTTGGAAGCTAGCAGGATCCAAAGCAATTCTAGGTTCCCACATTAAATGCTGAAACTGCTAGCTTGACTCCACTGTGAAGCAATACCTGAAGTAAGTGAGAATACAGAGACCTAGGAAAAAGGCTAATTACAACACCAGCTAGCCTATTATTTCAGCAATATGTTGTAGACTTCTGAGAGAAAAAAGCGAGAGGGGCTGAAGAACTTAGAAGAGTGGATCTTTTAATAGCCTCAAGAAAAATAAACTAACTGTGTTTTGATAGGAAGAACTATTTTTTCATTGTTTTTTCTGCATTCCAAATTTCAAAGCTCTTTGGAAAGTCTCCCTCCTTCCCTGCCCCCATCTATTTTGAAATATATCATTTTGCTCAGACATCTATTTTCACCGTTTCTACGTATCTGGAAGTTTCTTGTTTTGAAACTATGGGCTCCGAACAAGCAACCCCCCCAGGTATCTGTGGGTAATAATGACTTGCTTTATTTCAAGATACATTTGTGATCTGGAAGTTCTTTGCCTTGCTCAGTTTTTCAAGTGGTAAAGAAAGATCGGAGCCCAACGATGGCAGAGAAGTGCGACTGTATCGCCAGCATGTATGGCTACGATCTGGGTTGCCGCTTTGTTGATTTCAGGCCCCTGGGCGTTGGTGCAAATGGACTGGTTCTGTCTGCGGTTGACAGCAAAAGCTGCCGCAAAGTGGCTGTGAAGAAGATCACCATCAGCGACGCGCGGAGCATGAAGCATGCCTTCCGAGAGATCAAGATCATCCGCCGGCTGGACCACGACAACGTTGTGAAAGTGCATGAGGTGTTGGGGCCTAAGGGAGCCGATCTGCAAGGGGAGTTTTTCAAGTTTAACACGGTGTACATAGTCCAGGAGTACATGGAGACTGACCTGGCTCGACTGCTGGAGCAAGGAACGTTGACAGAGGAACATGCCAAACTCTTCATGTACCAGCTGCTGAGAGGGCTGAAGTACATCCACTCAGCTAATATACTGCACAGAGACCTCAAGCCTGCCAACATTTTCATCAGCACAGAGGACCTGGTGTTGAAGATCGGCGACTTTGGGCTGGCAAGGATTGTAGATCAACATTACTCTCATAAGGTATGTGAAACGAAACCACTACTCTTTCTGTGTCAATCAGTTTGCTGTCCGAGGGAGAGATGGGCTCAAACCAAATCCCCAGAACTGATCAGCCCCACAAATTTTGGAAGAGCTCAGCTCTGGATTTGTGTTCAGTTCTGGGCAGTGGACCTGATTCTGATTCAGCTGCCCAGAACACCTTCTGTTAGTATTATGCTCTATTTCCAGGAGATATTTCTGGGTGTCAGTGCATAGAACTTCCTCAACCCCCGGCACACTGCAGAATCATAGTAATCCGTCTCTAGTGTATAATTTCTCAAATGCAGTCACCGTGGTCGTATGTAGCCACCAGGGGCTTTTTTTGTAGCCACAGCCCCCTGGGCAGTGATGGAGGGGGGGCGGGGGGGGGCTGCCTGCTGAATTTTGCTGTTGTAATTGGAGCAGCTCAAACTTTTTAAGGTTGGTCCGATGTCAGGTTCTAATTCTGTCTTCCTGTTCCAGGGTGAATGGCTGCTGTAGCTATGCCATGGAACCTTCTGTCTCATGCACTATTTAGTGGCTGTTCAACAGAAATTTGTACAGTATTTAGCATGAGCCCAAACTGATCCCCCAGACCTAACTACTCTTGGAGTACTTGAAATCTGGGGATGGATCTGAGTGCTTCAGGCTGCATACCAAGGAGCTGATTCTCCACTCTCTTCTGTTCCTTACCAGCTCATCAGCCAGGTTTGAACTTGAGCACTTCAGCACCAAAGCACACGTGAGCTGGAGGAGGTAGCAGCTAGCAGTAGCAGGCTGTTAAATTCTACGTGGCCTAGCTACTTTGGGGACGGGGACTATAACACACATTTCACAGTCGTGTGGTGCTTTCACCTTTCACACCTATGCAAAAGTGTGGCCACATCTGACTTTTCAATTCATGCTCACAGGTGGTAGAATTTTACACCCACTTTGCCTAATGTAAGTGGCTATGCAAAGCACAAACAGTGGAGAACCAGGCCTCGGATCTCTCATCAGCAGGGCGCATTTATATCACTTTTCATGCTGCACTCTCCTTGGTTTCCTCTGTGTTACTCTTGGTCTGCCACAGCCCTGCTCTTCTAGTCTGTGCCATCTTGCCAGAAAAGATTGTGTATGAGCATCCACTAGGACTTAGCTGAAACCACCAAACACATTTCTCTAGCGCACTCAGCCTAGTCTTTAGAGGTGAAATGGTGATAAGAACATAAGAACGGCCATACTGGGTCAGACCAATGATCCATCTAGCCCAGTATCCTGTCTTCCGACAGTGGCCAATGCCAGGTGCTTCAGAGGGAATGATCAGAGCAGGTAATCATCAAGTGAACCATCGCCCATTCCCAGCTTCTGCCAAACAGAAGCTAGGGACACTTCAGAGCATGTTTTTGCATCTCTGCCCATCCTGGTTAATAGCCATTGATGGACCTGTCCTCCATGAACTTATCCAGTTCTTTTTTGAACCCTAGAAACACATACTGCACTTGGTCACTATGCAGTGCTCTAGCTCAGTGGTTCTTGGGGACGCAGAGGCCTTCCAGGGGGTACATCAACTCCGCCAGGTATTTTCCTAGTTTTACAACAGGCTACATAAAAAGCACTAGTAAAGTCAGTACAAACTAAAAGTTTCATATAGACAATTTCTTGTTTATACTATACACTGAAATGTAAGTACAATATTTATATTCCAATTGATTTATTTTATAATTATATGGTAAAAATGAGAAAATAAGCAATTTTTCAGTAATAGTGTGCTGTGACACTTGTATTTTTATGTCTGATTTTGTAAGCAAGTAGTTTTTAAGTGAGGTGAAACTTGGGGGTCCCCAAGATAAATCAGACTCCTGAAAGGGGTACAGTAGTCTGGAAAGGTTGAGAGCCACTGGTCTAGCTGACCTCATCTGGGATTTTTGTATGTGGAACAAGTGTAGAATATATCATAAACTGATGTATCTAACCACTCTGCAATGCAGCCCCTTTTCTGCTTTATCTGAATCACTGACCAATGCACGGTGCATATTCTGGTGCTGTTAGTAAACTAGGTCTATCTCCCTCAGTTTTTCTTATGTCAAAAACATCCCATCCATCATTCATTATATATTTTATATTCTGCTAAAGATACATATTTGCCAATCTGTTTGCCCCTTATCACAAAATCAGTCAGATCTTGATTCTTGTTGTATGTATGTTCTGCTCTGGTTAGCCTGGCAGTCCCACTAATTAGTTCCTCTCGCTTGTTTCTGAGACGAGACATCTAAATAATAAGACTGGGTTCTCTTTAGACTCCAGCCTATTAGGAAACAGAATATCTGTCATTTAAGGCTTCACAAAGCACTATGTAAACTCCAGAAAACATCACAAATCCAACCAAGTAGATTGTAGTGCCTGACTTGCATTTTAAGTGCCCGATTAATGGCATATAACAGTTTCTTACATAACTCTCTAAGCAGGAGAAGCTGCAGCTATATAAAACACAACACCATCAAGTGTGTGGTCCAGCCAGCAAGCTCCTATCTTTTGACCTTGTGCAGCATGATCAATGCGCACCATTCATTCTGTAATCGTATGACTAGTGTGTGTATGTGCACCACTGCTCTCTACTGGAAGGACTTAGGATGGCTCAGCTGTGTGTCATAGGCCTTATACGACTTATAGCTAATGGAGATTCATCTTTAGCTCAGTTGGAGCAAAAGGCTCAGTGATCTGTCTGTCACTGTGAAGTTCAGCTGTACTGTGGTGTTCAGCACATTGACAAGTATGAAGTCCTAGGTGGCCACAGATTTACAAAATCTAATGCTTACTAGAAAAGTATTTTGAATGGAGCTTAGGCAGAGATACCTTCATATAGTTAAACCAGGATTAGACTGGAAGCTGTGTTGCTGCAGTATTTTCACAATCCCTTCATGTTTGCTACTGAAGGTTGTTTGGGTTTTTTTTTTGGGGGGGGGGGGGGGGGGATTGTTTTTTGTTGTTTTTTTGTACCAGACTGAACCAGTTCAAACTGCTCCACTGTTGAGAGCAGGATAAATGATCAACTTGTCTTAACACAGCAAATTGTAGTGCAATGCTTGTGCAAAGGGAATATCCTGTTACTGAGAACTATGCCCATGGTACCTTGTTAAATGGCACTTTGTGCCCTTGCTGTACGCTTTTACTGCTCAGCAGGAGCTGATCGTAACTGCCTGACTAATCCAGATGAAAGAGAGAGATGCACAGAATGAGGAATGTAAAATATGTTCTGTGGGGGAGGAGGGAATGCAGGTGGTGATTTCCATGGGATTTTATCTAACATCCCTTGCCTTCAGCAATGAATAATAAAAGCAAATCCCTCCTGACATTGCATGATGCAAACTTCTGCTTGGGTAAGACAATGAGGAAGCAATATGCAGCCTAGGACTTGAAAAAGCCTGATGTTTAAGGCAGAGCTAGGACTTAATGCATCAAAGAACTGTCACTAGGGAGATTATTTCTCGTGCTGTGGAGGATTGTGATTTGCCATAGAATGAAGCCAGTAGTAATGACATGTCGCTCTTACGGAGTGGATTTTATCTCTAGATCGCAAAGTGCTTTACGAAGGAGATCAGTATCATTATCTCCATTTTACAGGTGGGGAAATTGAGGCTCAGAGATGGGACTTGACCATGGTCACCCAGCAAACCAGTGGCAGAACCAAGAACAGATTTTCTGAGTCGTTGTCTAATCCTCCCTTCACTCGTCCACACTGCCTCCCCCCCATGAAGGCAATGTGTCCTGTCTAGTCTGTTCAGCTTACACAGTAATGGCTTCTTATGTCTCTCCCACCAGGGATAGGTTCTGCCATTTTCATTCCCGTCGGGCTGGATTAGCACCTTGCAATTCAGGAAGTAAGTAATGCAAATAAGGGGCATTGTATAGCTGTGCTGACCCATGAGCAGGCCTGGGATGGGTTATGACTTCTGACTGAACCCACTGAGTGACACTTCACTCTGTGAGTCATCCCACTGAACTCAACGGGGCTACTCATGAAGTCTGCTGCCACGGAACCCAAGGGTAGCAGAATCAGCCTGTCTAAGGTAGCAGAGCCTGGCCTCTGGCTTTGTAGATACTTATCAAAACTCCATCCTTCTGCCATTGAGAAATTTAAAAATATTGCAAAAAATGCAAAGGTTTCTGTTTATACAGGGCCTATCTGCGCACTCCTGACGTCAGTGGGAGTTTTACCATTGACTTAAATGGGGCTAGGATTTCACCCCATATTGCACTCCTGTTGGCTCTGCAGTGAGGGTTTGTCAAGTAATATTTTACACAGAGCTGAGCTGAAAGGGTAGTATCATAGAAACGTAGCTTTGAAAGGGACCCCCCGCCCCCCGTGCTAAGGCATGATTAAGTATGCCTGTATGATCAGAGCTGTTGGTGCAAAAGGAAACAAGTGAAAAAGGGTTCAAGGCACTAAATGTGGCTGTGGATCAGGATTTGAATTTTAAATACCTTCGGGGTGTTGCAGGAGGTGGATGTTCAGATCTTGTATTTCAGTTTGGATCCCTCTTTCAAAAAGCCACGGTAATTTCAATCTCTATTAGAAACATATGGTGGAAAACACGCTGCCTGAGAGGGAAAGAAATGTTATTGTCTAACTTCAGAATGTGCCAAAAGGGGGGAGTGATGCCTGATGCTGTACCTTATAAGGGAGAAAGCAGCAAAGATTAGAATGGAGCTCACTGAACATGAGCAACCTGTTTAAAAACCATTATTTTTAACCTACCACATCTATCTGGATTATACTTATTCCTTCTTACGTAACCAGGAGCAAACCTTTGAGATGCAATTATCTTCTTTCATTGAGGTCAAGGACCAAATAACGTATAAAGCCTCCCACTCCTTGGCACCTTGCATAGTGCATTATAATGCAAATACTGTACCTTCCATATTGGGAGACTCAGATAACAGCACAAAGGAGAACTACACAAATCTGGCATTAAAAAGGTTTCATGAGAAATTCTGTTCTGTAGGGTTTATAGCAGGGGTCTCAAACTCAAATGACCTCGAGGGCCACATGAGGACTAGTACATTGGGCCGAGGGCCACATTTACTGACACCTCCCCCCCGCCGGCCCCCGCCCCCACTCCACCCCTTCCATGAGGCCCCGCCCCTGCCCCGCCTCTTCCCACCCCTTCCCTGCCCCCATTCCAACCCTTTCCCCGAAATCCCCACCCCAACTCTGCCCCCTCCCTGCCCCCAGGGGGCACAGGAGGGGTGTGGGGTGCGGTGGGGGCTCAGGGCAGGGAGTTGGGGTGAGGGGTGCAGGAGGGGGTCAGGGTGCAGGGTGCAGCAGGGGGCTCAGGGCAGGGGCTTGGGGTGCAGGAGGGGTGTGGTGGGGGGTTCAGGGCAGGGGGTCAGGGTGCAGGGTGCAGCAGGGGGCTTAGAGCAGGGGGTCGGGGTGTGGGGTGTGGCGGGGGTTCAGGGCAGGGGGG